>RYFJ01002463.1:0-203106 GCA_003991445.1 Oryza meyeriana var. granulata
GGTTCCAAACACTCAAAGTCCTGTTTGACGGCAGGAACATTGACGGAAGAGGAATCCCGTCAGCCAAACTCCATGTGATTAAGATGACTGCTACATTGAGAGTACGAAAAGCTGGTTTCCCCTTAGCAAATTGACTACTGAGTATTCATCCACGACTACCCTCGAGTATTTGAGCCATTACATACTGAACTAGCACAAATAGAACAACCAAATGGACAAGACCTTGCTGAGTGCAGGGATGCTTAAAAAACCTGCCGATGAAACCCAAAAAAAAAAGCACCAGTTCAAGTAAAGGATAGACAGAACGCAAGCAAGGCAAAAGCCCAATGTCAAGAAATGCAACGTGTCAAGAGAGTTACTCCCGATGAGATCGGAGCGAGCAAACCAGGCCAAGCAAGACAAGAAGGGCGCTGCTCCTGACCAGTTGCTTTTACTGCTAAGGAATCAGACATTGGAAGAGGAACTGCCAAGTACTTAGGAGATCTATAGAAAGAAGGGAAGTGCGACTGTCCACTTCAGGTATAAATTTATTATAAGATCAATCTTGCATCCTCTCATCTACTGATTTTTGGTATTTGATACGATCGGTGCTCACTAGTCGATCTTGCAGGGCCCTAACAAGAAGTAGGAGTTTGAGAAGGAGCGAAAGTGGGATCTTCGCGTGCAATGGAGCAAGATTGCACGGGGTGCCAGGCTGTCGCTGTCGCACCATGCCATTGTCTTGCTTCAGGATTAGTTTTAGAATTAAATATATTGCTTATTGTGTTCCATCCATCTATTGTAAGAACGTTATTTCTGCTCATAATTTGCAAGCAGAAGTGTATGATTTAATCTTACTGGGAACATGGTTGTTCTCTTATTTCAAGAGGATATGTCATTGTCATACTCTATGTGAATGGGTTATACGGTTCTAAATCGAAGGGGCACCTGGATCATATAACATCAATACAAAGACAGGCACGTCCAAATGATTTGAATCCACGTTTATCTGCATTGTCGCTTGGGTCAACTAAATGAGAGAACGCATTGAGAGGCTCCATAGAGATGTGTCTTCTACACTTTTGATTTGAATCATTGAAACCATGTGAATCTTGTTACTTTGCAAGTGAGACAAGGGCACTTTCACCGGTCAAGTGAAAGGCAACGTGACTTATTGGCTCGTACATAGCTGATGTAATGTGACCAATGAGTTCAAACAGCCAGGGGTGGTTTTGGTACTGTCATAACTTTTACTGATACTTAAGTAGAGTGGTATGTGTGTACTAATGAAACATAGTCTGAATCCTTTGAAAAGTTCAAGGATATCCAAAATGAAGTACAAAATCATTTATGTAAAAGCAATCAAGTTTCTACGATCTGATCGTGAGGCGAGTTATTTGAAGCACCGAGTTTGGCAATCATCTGAAGGATTGTGGAATTGTTCCACAGTTGACTCCACTCAGGAACACACTCAATGGAATGGGGTATCTGAGGGAGAACGCACTTCATTAGATCTATGGTGCGATCCAATGATGACCAAAAGTGATCTTCCATTGTCCTTTTGGGATACCTCTTGAAACAGCCGCGTTCACACTAAACAGAGTTCCATCAAAGTCAGAGATAGAAAAGGACCCATATGAGATGTGGACAGGACACCAGTCGCTTGTCTTTCCCTTAGATTTGGGTATGTGAGGCTTATGTAAACGTTTGCAATCTAGCGCACTCCTAAGTCTACAAATGCTTCTCTTGTCGGTATCCTAAGGAAACAAAAATATTACTTTTATAATCAACATGAAGGTCAAAGTGTTTGTCGCCCGACATGGTGTCTTCTTAGAGAAGAGTTTCTCTCCAGAAGGGATAGTGGGAAGGGACCGTTGCAACTCGAAGAAATTCGAGAAACACTGAAAATGTTTCAGCTCCTACGAACCACAACAGATGAACAAAGTGTTGAAGCACCTGTGTAGACACACCGGCACCACGTAGGTCAGAGAGTCACGTCGTGCACCTGAGAGGTACATGTTCTTGACTACTCAACAAAGGGACATATTGTTGTTAGACAACGATAAGCCTAAGACGTATGAAAGAATGTGCGATGTGGACCAGACTCTGAGAAATGGCTTGAAGCCATGAGATCCGAAATTGAATCCATGCATAGTAATCAAGTTTGGAACTTGGTTGATCCACCTGATGGTGTTAAAACCATTGAGTGCAAAGGTTTTCAAGAAAAAGATAGACATGGATGGAAATGTTCACATCTATTAAGGCACACGATTAGTGGCAAAAGGTTTCAAACAAAATTCAAGTGTTGGATTATGATGAAACTTTTTTCGCCCGTCGCAATCTAAAGTCTATTCGGATCATTCTAGCGATTGCTGCATATTTCGACTATGAGATATGGCAAATGGATGTCAAAACAGCTTCCTTAATGGAAATCTGAGTGAGGATGTGTACATGACACAGCCCACGGGTTTTGTCGATCCACAATCAGCTGGAAAGATATGCAAGCTGCAAAATCCATTTATGGATTAAAGCAGGCATCTCGGAGTTGGAATATTCGTTTTGATGAAGTGATCAAAGGGTTGGTTTCATCAAGAACGAAGAAGAGCCTGTGTTTATAAAAAGGCTAGTGGGAGCGCACTTGTATTTCTGATTTATATGTGGACGACATATTACTGATCGGAAATGACATTCCTATGCTCGAATCTGTTAGTCTTCATTGAAAAATAGTTTCTCTATGAAAGACTTAGGAGAGGCGGCATATATTCTGGCATCAAGATCTATAGAGATAGATCAAGAAGGCTAATTGGATTATGTCAAGATACATACATTGACAAGGTGTGAAAAGGTTCAACATGCAGGACTCTAAGAAAGGTTTCCTACCGATGTCACATGGTATAAATCTTAGCAAGAGTCAGTGTCCTAGTACACCTGATGAGCGGATAAGATGAATGCGATCCCATATGCTTCAGCTATTGGGTCCATTATGTATGCCATGCTTTGTACACGTCCAGATGTCTCGTATGCTTTAAGTACTACGAGTAGATATCAATCGGATCCAGGTGAAGGTCACTGGATTGCTGTAAAGAACATCTTGAAGTACTTGAGAAGAACACTAAAGATGTTTCCTTGTCTATGGAGGTGAAGAAGAGCTCGTTGTAAATGGTTACACTGATGCTAGCTTCCAAACTGACAAAGACGATTTTCAGATCGCAATCTGGATTTGGTTCTGCCTAAATGGCGGTGCGGTGAGCTGGAAGAGTTCCAAGCAGGAGACGGTTGCTGATTCTACAACGGAAGCCGAGTACATTGCAGCTTCTGAAGCTGCCTAAAGAAGCTGTTTGGATCAAGAAATTTGTTTCCGAGCTTGGTGTGATGACTAGTGCCTTCAGTCCGATGGACCTCTACTGTGATAATAGTGGGGGCCATTGCGCAAGCCAAGGAGCCTAGATCTCACCAAAAGTCCAAGCACATTTTACGGCGTTTTCATCTCATCCGCTGAGATAGTGGAGAGAGGCGATGTAAGATATGCCAAAGTACAAACGGATTTGAACATTGCAGATCCGTTGACAAAACCGCTTCCCCAGCCAAAGCATGAGCTCACATTAGGGCAATGGGTATTAGATACCTACATGGTTGACTCTAGTGCAAGTGGGAGACTGTTAGTGATATGCCCTAGAGGCAACATGGAGATGTATATATATCACATGCTATGTTTATAATGTATTGATTTGTTCCTTGAAATAACATTATCATTGTTGATCAATGAGTATGTGACTTATTCATGAGACTCTTAATGTCAAATATTGCTATTTCTAAATGATCCCTGATCATATATCATATGAGGAACAAATATGATTGTAATATCAGCATATGTATTGATTGATGATCATGTCTCATGGATCATGTATGGAGATACCAAATCGACTAATATGAACATATGTTAGTGAACATGTTGGATAGACCCGCCATGAGATACTGCAGAGATTTCATGTGTCATCAGTTAGTCTCAAGTAGTGTTTATGTAGAGTCCTTACACTTGAGATCATCATGGTTCCAACATACGTAGTAGCTTATTTGGACTACTAAACACTACTCCGTAACTGGGTAGTCATAAAGTGGTCTTCGGTTTGCTATGAAACATGTAGTGGATATGACTGATCAAGATAGAATTTGCCCCTCCTTATGGAGAGATATCTCTGGCCCGCGAAGTAATGGATTATGGAAGTGCATGGCCATGCTACGATGATTGAGGTGTCAATCACAAGTTTGTAATCCATCACAGGATCGAGAGAGTGATTGAGCTATTAAGAGGATGACACAAGTCTCGCCTTGAGCTCAATCGATATCGTGAGGCAAAGGGATTTGTACATAAGGACATTACAGGTTCAGCCGATATGATCTTTACGTATATCTTGGGGCTAATATGCCTTGCTAGAGGCCGCTATTAACAGGGTGACCAGAAAGGCGTTTCTGGGTCGTGACAAAATATACGTGAACCTACAGGGTCACACACTTAATGGGTTGGAACACTTATTCGAATGTGATTCGAATATGGGCTCGATTCGGATAGAGATCCGAGTAGACTCTTACTGGGCCTCAGTCCACGAGGCCCGAGTAAGGTGGTCTATATATAGGGAGGCGAGGGGCTGAGGAGTTTCACGTGTGTTTTCTGTTAGCCTCGAGCAAAACCCTAGCCGCCACCTTCCGAGCCGAACCCTAGCCGCTCACGAGTGCTAGAACACTCGCGATCGGTGTTTCAGCCCCGGACGTGTGGATACCCGTAGAGGCGCTGCTCGTTGCGGCGTTGATCGGCCGGAGATCGACTACTTCCACTACTACCTCGACGCGCGCGTGGTTGGACCGGCTTCTCCAACTCTTCCTCCGCTGCACTGCGCGTCTAGTGGTAACGATCCATGATCCCTTCTTTCGCATGATGTCCTGGTGTGCGCGGTAGAAATTTTTATTTTTGCTATCGTAGCCTACGCGTAGTCCTTCAAGGGTAAGGTCACCGAATTTATTGGCGACGTAGTCGAGGCTCCCGAAGCTGATTGTTTGTCCGGGGAAGAAGTTGATGCCATTGACTCCGGTGGTTAAATCCATCAGGCTTGTCAAAGATGATCTCGCCCATGGCCCTACCTGGCGTGCCAACTGTCAATGTTTTGTATCGGATAATTATATGGGGCTACTCGTGAGACCTAAACTTGATGGACTGCAAAGGAATACAAAACAATTTATACTGGTTCAGGCCCACGAGATGAGGTAATACCCTACATCCAGTTGTGGTGTATTGCCTTTGAGGTTTCTCTAGTGAGATTGTACTTCTTCTGATTCTACCCTCAGGGGGTGCCCTGCCCCCCTTATATACTGGGGGAAAGGGTTACAGAGCAGGAATCCCAGTCGGACTCCGACCAAGGGATTTCCTTCTAGGAATACAACATGCCCGACTAGGACTATATCCTTTCCTTGTCGTACAAGATAATGTATGCCGAGTCCTATTGTATCCCTAATTACAAGGTTAGGCCCATCCTCTATCCGATTGGCCCTAATGCTTCTCATGAGGTACCCGGGGCCCATAGCCTCCACAGCAGCCCCTGAGACCTTCATAGTTGAGTCATAGCTAATGTCGAGTGCTCATCCTCCACGGTAAAGAATTCCCAAGTGCATTTCTCCCAAGTACTCTTTGTCCGAGTGCTTCTTCTCCCGAGTCCTGCTTCATGTCAGCTGGCAACAAGGCTATGAAGGGCTTCATAAAAATATATGAATAGTGTGCACCGATAGGCGTACCTATTAGGTGTAGCCCCCGACTTTGTGCTTAATTGTGAAACAATTAAACATAAAGTCAAAGATCTTTAACCTTTTAGTCTTTTCTGAGTAGTGTACTACTCGAAAATTAGACTCTTTTGTATCATGTCAGCTGGAAGAATTTTGCTCAAGGCAATTGTTGGCTAAGCATGTAAGCCGAGCACCACTTCATGGATTTTAACCGAATATGTGGTCAGGTCTACTTGAGAGATACTTGCATCCCCAATTTCAATGGAGACCAGCTGTCGATCCTTATAAGGATATATTCTCAATACTTGGTAAATAATGCAGATATCTAAACACATGTGTCCAGCAATTAGGCTTTCATGAAGCATATCTTATTATTTAATCGGTTTCTATAAATAGCTTCTGCACTGTGATTTTAACACAGCCAACAGTCGGCTCAATAGAGCATGCCATTTAGAAACTCATGTCTTGTGGCCCAGTACTAAATTAGTCAGCCCAAGCCCACTTATCAACATTGGCTTTATAAAGCGGGGAGGGAGAAAAGATTCCCTCATCTTCTCCAATCCGCCAATCGTTTCGTCTTCCAGCTTCCGCGCCCAAATTTCGCACTTTGCCTCGCTAGGGTTCGCTATAGCTTGCGTCCCCCACTCAAGACTCACCCGATTTTGCTCTGCCACATCCATTCTAAGCCTCCACAAGTCTTTCCTCCAAATTTCTTCACCTCAAGCAATGCCGAAGGCCCCATTTGAGATTCCTGAGATGACCGCCGGATTTTGGCCGATGTCGGACTATAGTCCATTGAAGCTGAAGATATTAGAGAAGCGGTTGATGCTGCAGTGCCAAGATGTCATCCATTGGAGCACCACAGAAGGGGAATCCATGCCAGTGCCCAAATCCGGTGAGACCATCGTCTTCACCTCGTTCTTTGATTGCGGTCTTGCCCTCCCTTCTTCGGATTTCCTTCACTAACTTCTGCCTTTTCGTCAAATAGAGTTGGTGAATTTGAATCCCAACTCTATCCTGCACATCTCCATCTTCGCCACTCTGTGCAAAGCCTTTCTAGGGGTTAAGCCCCACTTCAATTTTGATACATTTTTCATATCAAGCCCTAGCCATCCAAGTGTGGAGGCCATGGGCCCCGGGTACCTCATGAGAAACATTTGGGCCACTCGGATAGAGGGTGGGCCTAACCTTGTAATTAGGGATACAATAGGACTCGGCATTCATTACCTTGCACAACAAGGAAAGGATATAGTCATAGTTCGGCACGTTGTATTCCTAGAAGGAAATCCCTTGGTTGGAGTCCGACTGGGATTCCTACTCTATAACCCTATCCCCTGGTATATAAGGGGAGGCAAGGCACCCCCTGAGGGCAGAAGAATCACCAGAAGCATACAATCTCACCAGACAAACCTCAAAGGCAATACACCAGAACTGGATGTAGGGTATTACCTCATCTCGAGGGCCTGAACCAGTATAAATTGTTCTGTGTACCTTTACAGTCCATCAAGTTTGGGTCTCACGAGTAGCCCCATATAATTATTGCCGATACAAAACATCGACAGTTGACGCGCTAGGTACAGGGATCGGCGAGATCATCTTCAACAAACCTGATGGATCCAATCACCGGAGTCAACAGCATCAACTTCTTCCCTGGGCAAACAATCACCTTCGGGAGCCTCAAGTTCATTGCCGACGAATTCGGCAACCTCACCTTTTCCGACTCGGATCTAGTCCGATCGGCTAGGGACCAAACCGACTCCGCGCCGGTTGGCCCACGTGACGCTGCAGCGATCCTCATCAACATGCTACGGCAATCTTCAACATGCCCGGGTCTCAGGACAACTCTTTCTTTCGATGTTCAACTCGGACTCGGCCCCGGGCCAGCCGAGATTGGGCTAAGAAGGAGGAGATCATCAATCTCCCATTCAGACTCGGGGACGCCGGGGATATCTTCAATCATCATCCGATGCGGCAAACTAGATCCCCTAGTGTTCAACTCGGATATGGCCCAGAGCCGCTCGACATTGGATCTAGGGAGGTCGGGGTTGTGATTACCTCCATCAACTACTCTGATTCTGACTCTAAGTTGGACAATAGTACAGCAAGCTTCTTTCCATCGTGCGAAGTCTTCATGGCGTCCAAGGGCTCAACTCCAACTCAAGAGGCACGCCGACTATGTGATCAACAAGAGGAGGAGGCCCGCCGATTGCAAGAACAACAGGAGGAAGACACAGGACACTTGCAGGCTGAGCATGATGCTCACAATGACAATCTAAGCAAAGCTAGGCGCACTGCTCAATGGGAGATCCTCCAAACCCGAGTCGGCGAGCACGACGTTTTCGTAACTCCTCAATAGAAAATTGTGGCTGCTGTGACTCTACTGGATACACTCCAGTTTGGGCCTGAACACTAGGCCACCCCGACGATAGCAAGGACAAAAGCCATGATCACCACTGCTGCATGTTAGCAGCATCAACAGTCGGGAGACACTCTCATACCGACCAACAAGTCGGCTTCTCCAGCAGCCATCTCATCTACCTCAACACGACGCCGAGCGGCCGGCTCTAGTCAGCCACAGATGGAGTCAAGCCAAACGTCACTCAGCAACCACAATAACGACTGGCGGCGCCGACTCCTGGACGACCGTCAGGATAACCAGGATGTCCGAGGCCGACTACGACATGATCTTCAGTGAGACATCAATGCACGATGCCGCGAGCGTGAGGAAGACAAGCGTCGCCGACTAGAAGACGAGAACAAGCGCTTCGGCCTCCACCATGAGCGGTTTCACCATCGTAGTCAGAGTCTGTTAACACCAAAATTTGGTATGGCTCATTATCATGTCGGTTAAGGAAAGAGGCTATATCAGCCGATGGAAGCTAATCCAGAAGAGCCCGAATTTGGAAAGGAATTGTGAAGACCACAGCATGGCGGTTTAGTATTTTATCTATAAATTAGGCAGCTTTAATAATTTTTAGGAAATCTGATCTTGTGCACGATCAGGGCTTATTGTTTTTCCTTTTATAGTTAGGAAACTCCTGTTTCGTATCCGATCAGGACTGTATCAACTCAGGGTATAAATACGTATGCCCAGGGACCATGTAAACTATCTCACAGATCAATACAACTTCGGTGCATCGCCACCCTTTTCGACAGGTTCTTGCTTCTCGAGCCGAACTGCATCGGTTAGGTCCGAACTCCTGCGAGAGGGTAAGTCTTGTTACCCCGACTACCTTATCGGCTAGGACTTCCTTGGTTAGGTCCGATATTCTAGCTAATCTACGGTAGTCAGCTTACCACGATGTATCTACTCTGTCTACGGCTGCATCAGTTAAGTTTGATCTCTTAGTCCAAGTAGATATATCACATCATGATTGCATAGGATTTATCGGCTTATCGAGTTTCTTTTATCATCATCAGTTTGTGCTGCATCGGTTAGGTCTGACCTACTAGACTGGTGATAATAAATTTATCCTTGTTGAGTCGATAGGTTTTTATGCGATGTTTCATCGGAGTATCTAGCCGATAAGTTATCTTTTACTAGATAAAGCCGACTGCAATCTATTATTTTGATTATCTACACTATCATCGGTTTTCTAGCTGATGCACATGTTCTATTGGCAGTCAGCTGGCTTATTATTTGCTTATATCATCATCGGCTTTGTAGCCGATACACAAGTGCTATTGGCAATCGGCTGGTTTACTATCTGTTTATCATCATCAGTTTTCTAGCCGATGTACATATGCTATCGGCAATCGGCTGGAAGGAGTCTGTATCGGCCGATTGGTTCATTGATCTAATATTTTCTATCTCCTTGTCAATTGCGGGGTCAAATCGACTGGCACGCCCACGAACCTCAACTATTTAGGACCTGCACTGGAGCTAAGCAGATCTCCCAGGCCTTTGCGTGTCTAGTGCACCGAACCAGATCATCGGCTCGTTCTCGACGCTGCTGGTGATTTTCGGCGTCAACAGAGTCGGAGTCCTCTTACAGATGAAGAAGTGCCGGCCTTCACCCATGAGATGCAACAAGTCGACTGGCCGTCAGTCTTCACGCCAACTGGAATTGAAAAATACGATGGGAAGACTAACCCCGAGTCCTGGCTCATAGTCTACACTCTGGCAATCCGAGCAGCTAGAGGAGATCACAAGGCCATGGCTAACTACCTCCCAATCGCTATAGCTGACTCAGCGAGGACATGGCTAATAGGACTTCCCAAGGGGTCAATCAGCTCCGGGGAGAACTCTGGGAACGCTTCATCGCCAACTTCCAAGGAACGTATGAGAGGCCATCTTCTAAGTACGATCTATATCAGTTGCATCAAAGGAAGAACGAGTCTCTTCGTGACTTCATCAAGAGATTTTCTGAGAAGAGGAATTCAACCCCAATGATCAAGGACGAGGTCGTCATCGCTGCCTTCCGCAAGGGAGTCAGAGACGTCCCGTTCATTGCCAAGTTTACTCGGAAACCTCCCACTTCTGTCAAGGCTCTTTTTGACATGGCGAATAAATAAGCCGACTTGGCCAACGTAGTTGCTGAGGCCCTCAACGACAAGAAGGAGCCTCAGCAGAAGGATGAAAAAGACAACGACGAGCCACCACAGAACAAATCTGGTAACCGCAAGTGTAAGTCAGACAACATGGTGGCCGTTGTGGAGAGTACTCGGCCGTGACCCCCAAGGACCGACGAGTACCAAAAAGTGATGAACGGGCCATGCCCCTTTCATCCAAAGGGCAAGCACACGGCTAAGGACTGCTTCATGGTCAAAAAGTTTGCTTCCGAGCAGACTTCCACATCTGGCAGCAACAAAGATAAGGACAAGCCAGATTTGGGTGCAGCCGGTGACTACCAAGATCCCCAGGCTTAGCTCAACCATATCTTTGGAGGGCCAACTGCATACAAGTCCTAGAGGAAGCAGAAGCTTACAGCACGCCAAGTCAACTCAGTCTCAGCAGACGCCCCCCAGTACTTGCATTGGTCAGAAACGCCAATCACGTTTGACCACGCAGATCAGCCCGATCAGGTTACTCATCCAGGATGCTATCCACTCGTCCTGGACCCGGTCATTAGGAGCATCAAACTGAAGAAGGTTCTCATTGATGGACGCAGTGCTCTCAACATTCTGTTCACCAAGACGTTGGACGAGATGAAGATTCCTTGTTCAGAGCTACGGCTGAGTACAGCACCCTTCCACGGGGTAATCCCCGGTCTATCTTCTACTCCACTCAGATAGATAACTCTGCTAGTTACTTTTGGCATGCGGGATATCCACACCAAGAATATCTGCTTTGAGGTTGCCGACTTCGAGACCGCGTATCACACGATACTCGGACAATTGGTGCTAGCCAAGTTCATGGCAGTGCCACATTATACTTACATGATGCTCAAGATGCCAGGGCCAGCCGGAGTTCTTTCTCTTCGCAGCGATGTCAAGCAAGCCTTCACCTGCAACAAGAAGAACTGCGAGATAGCTCAATCTCAAGAAGCGGCAGTCGGGTGCAACAGCATTCGACTAGCCCCTACAACTGCATGCGAGGACGATCAGGTTACGGCCAAAAAAGCAGCCAAGTCAGGAATTTCAGCAGATTCTGAAACCAAGAAGATCCCCTTGCACCCTTCAGACCCCTCCAAAACTGCTCTAGTCGGGACCGGACTCGACCCCAAATAGGAAGACGTGCTCGTCACCTTCCTCCAGGCGAACAGGGTCATATTTGCTTGGAAACCTTCCGACATGCCTGGTGTACCAAGGGAGGTGATCGAGCATTCCCTCAACGTCAGGCCGGATGCCAAGCTAGTCAAATAATGGCTATTCGAGAGGAGATAACCAAGCTCCTCGTAGCCAGGTTCATCAAAGATGTCTACCACCCAGATTGGCTGGTAAACCCAGTCTTGGTTCGGAAGAAGAACGGTAAATGGCGCATGTGCATCAACTACACCAACTTAAACAAGGCGTGCCCCAAAGATCCATTTGATAGATCATGTGGTGGATTCAACTACGGGGTGCGAACTTGTCAGCTTTCTTGATTGTTACTCTAGATATCAGCAAATCAGCTTGAAGGAGGAGGACTGCCTGAAGACTTCTTTCATCACGCCATTTGGAGCGTACTGCTATATCACTATGCCAGTCGGGTTAAAAATGCTGGAGCAATGTATCAACGAGCAATTCAGCGGTGTTTACACACTCAACTTGGGTGCAACGTGGAGGCGTTTGTCGATGACGTGGTGATCAAGACAAAGTCCAGGGGAGATCTCATCGTCGACTTGGAAGAAACTTTCCAAAGCCTTCGTAGATTCAAGATGAAGTTGAATCCAAAAAAGTGTGCTTTTGGTGTACCGTCCAGAAAGCTACTCAGCTTCATCGTATCACATCGAGGCATCGAGGCCAATCTAGAAAAAATCAACGCTATCAAGAACATGGCACCTCCAACTAGCCAGAAGGATGTCCAAAAGCTGACAGGCTGCATGGCGGCACTTAGCCGATTCATCTCCTGACTTGGTGAACGGCGCATACCCTTTTTCAAACTACTGAAGAAAGCAGACAATTTTCAATGGACACCTGAAGCTCAGCAAGCCTTTGAAGACTTCAAAAGATTTCTCACATCACCATCAGTGTTGGCATCACCTATGCCCCAGGAACCACTAATGTTATATATAGCGGCAACTACTCAGGTAGTCAGCACGGTGCTGGTAGTTGAACGATTAGAGCCAGGTCATATACGGAAAATACAAAGGCCAGTCTACTTCATCAGCGAGGTCCTAGGCAACTCCAAGATGAGATATCGTCAAGTCCAGAAGCTATTATATGGCCTACTCATCACTATCCGAAAGTTGGTGCACTATTTTCAGTCGCATCAAGTCACCGTTGTCACATTGTATCCACTCGGGGACGTCCTACACAATCGCGAGGCCACTGGCAGAATCGCTAAATGGGCGCTCGAGTTGATGGCGTTTGATATCATTTTTCAACCATGGACAGCAATCAAATCACAAGCTCTAGCTGACTTTATGGCCAAGTGGACAGAAGTTCAGATGACTACAAACACACACAAGCTAGAGTACTAGACGATGCACTTCGACGGTTCTCTACGGATCGGCGGCGCGGGGGCTGGTGTCGTGTTGACGTCACCCACTGGTGAAAAACTCATGTATGTCCTCCAGATTCACTTTTCGGCTTCCCACAATGTTGCCGAGTACGAAGCACTCATCCACAGGCTCCGCATTGTCATATAGGTTGGCATCCGTCAACTAGTTGTGCGCGGGGATTGTTGTCGATGTTTTACACCGGCAATATAAATATGGGGCTACTTGGCAGATGGAAACTTGATGCATTGCAAAGGAACACAGAGAGATTTTATATTGGTTCAGGCCCTCGATGTGAGGTAATACCCTACGTCCAGTTGTGGTGTTATTCCTTTGAGGATTTGTGGTGGTGATTCTGGTGAACCAACTCAACCTGCCCTCAGGGGGCGCTCTGCCTCCCCATATATACTGGGGGACAGGGTTACAAGGTAGGAGTCCCAACCGGATTACGGCCAAGGGATCTCCTCTTAGAGATATAACGCACCCAACTAGGACTGTGTTTTCCTTATCGTACAAGGCAAAGTCTGCTAGGGATTACTATATCTCTAATTACAAGGCCAGGCCCATCCTCTATCCGAGTGGCCCATATGCTTGTCATGAGGTACCCGGGGCCCATGGCACCCACAGTATGTCCTCCAGATTCACTTTCCGGCTTCCCACAATGTTGCCGAGTACGAAGCACTCATCCACGGGCTGAATTGTTCAACATGGGATCCAAACGAGAAGTGGTCCCAACTGGGATTTTTGTTGAACAACTATTGAAGCCATCAGTCAAGAAGAAACCAGTGCTTGAATAGTCGGGGGCTGAACCTACCCTGACAACAAATGAAGTACTAATCATCTCTCAAGATTGGCAGACACCAGTTCTCAAATTCCTCTTGGACGACGAACTCCCAGAAGAACGCAGTGAAGCTGAAAGGATCAAGCATTGAAGCAAATGGTTCCTTGTAGTCGGAGAAGACCTATACCGCAGAAGCGCATCCGGGTGTCCTCATGTGCTGTGTCACACTCGAAGAGGGCAAGCAGATTCTGTAATTGATCCACTCGGGTATCTATGGCAACCTTGCCGCATCTAGGACGTTAATCGGAAAGGCTTACAGGTAGGTTTTTTCTGGCTGACTGCAGTAACAGATGCTAAAGATATAGTTCGCACATGCGAGGGATGCCAATTCTATGCAAAACCAACACATCTTCCAGCTCAAGAACTTCAAACAATTCCAATCTCTTGGCCCTTTGCAGTTTAAGGGCTTGACATGGTCGGGCCGGTCAAAAAAGCGCTAGGGGGATTCACACACTTGTTCGTCGCAGTGGATAAATTCACAAAGTGGATTGAGGCAAAACCCGTTGCTACCATAACAGCGGCACGAGCAAAGGACTTCATCATGAGTATTTTATACCGATTTGGGGTTCCTAACCGCATCATAACGGACAACGGTACTCAGTTCACGGGCGGCGTATTTCATGATTTCTGTGACAATTTCGGCATCAAGACCTGCTATGCTTCTGTGGCACACCCACGAAGTAATGAGCAGGTCGAGTGTGCTAATGGCATGGTCCTACAAGGTATCAAGGCTAGGGTGTTCGACCGACTACAACCATATGCAGGGCGGTGGGTACAAGAACTCCCATCCATTCTCTGGTCTTTAAGAACCACGGTTAGTCGGGCAACAGGGCAATCCCCTTTCTTCCTAGTCTATGGTGCTAACGCCTTGTTACCAACCGAGTTGGAGTTCGGCTCTCCGTGAGTTCGGGCCCACTCAGAAGATAAATCAAACGAAGCCCGATTGGTCGAACTCAATCAGTTGGAAGAAACTAGGGACATCGCAACTATCCAGTCAACAAGGTATCTTCAAAGCCTGTGTCGTTATCATAGTTGAAATGTTCATGGCCGCGCCTTTTTGGTGGGTGATCTCGTCTTGAGAAAAATACAAACCACCAAAGACAGGCATAAACTATCCCCTTTATGGGAAGGGCCATTCATTATCACTGAGGTGACACCTCCGGGCGCCTACCGACTGAAGACTGAAACGGTGCCCTAGTCAGCAACTCATGGAATATAGAACAGCTACGTCCTTTCTATACCTGAGTCTTGTATTTTCTCTATAGATATGTATATAGATTTTTTTTCTCTAACTCACTACATCGCTTGTTTCAACTGAGTAGTGAGTCGGGGGCTACATGTATTATGTGCCTTGTCAATAAAATATGAGCTTGCTTTATGTAAGTTATGAAGTTTTACAATGAATATGCTACGTTTGCCTAAGTATAGCTTTTAGAAGTGAACGATTTTTCCAGTCCCTATGAATCTACTCAGCACAAACTAGGTAGTCGGATAAAGCTAATGATGACTGAGAAAAAGCAAGTACTCGGTAGCATCGTACCGATATTTACAAATGTCCTTTCAAAAGTTATATACACCAACTGCATAATTATTTCTTCTTACATACCTAGGTCCTTTGCTATAGCCTCTGTAGTCGGCCTCACCTGGCTGATTAACTCCAGTGCTTCTTCGGGAGTTGTCTCTTAGGCAAAACCTTCCCCAATGGCTTCGATATCTACCCTAGTGTAGATTGATTTGGTCATGGCCAGGGTTTGGGCAACACCAACAATGACACGCTCATCCGAGTACTTTTTCAAGATGCTCGGGGCTTCACTTAGGCATGCCTGCACCTGGGAGACAGTACTGGAGCTAGTTCCAACATGGTGAGGCTCCATAATGTTGAGGAGCCCTTTCATAGATCCAACTAGGATTTCCCGTGACTCCTTGACAACTTTCATCTACTCTGCAAAGGCGTTAAACTAGATCTGGGCATTGGCTTTTGAAACTGTTTAGATGCATCAACAAGTACACTTGTTAGCCAAAACATGCAGTTGGAGCGACAAGAAAACAGATTAAGGTTCTTGTCAGGTAGGAGACTTACTAGCATAGTCGGCCTCCACATTGGCTTTGGCCTTCTCCATCTCCTTCAGCAAAACAGAGTCAAGCGGCAGAGTACCTGGTCAAATGGGAACTATCCAACACTTGCTACATACCTGGACTCCCCTGGACATGGCAATTGCAGCACGTAGAAGGACTTCGTGCTCCCTCGATGCTGCTTGCTCGTCGTGCTCATAGCTCTCCATGACTCCCTCGGGGGTGACTCAATGAAATGTTCTCGGGAAGTTGTGCAGAGGGGCTTCAAGCCTATGGAGGTCCGCTTCATCAGAAGACGATGAAGAAATTGTTAGAGATGAGGTCCCGAGTCCAAACTCGGTAGATATAGGGGGTTCGGTGGCTTGCTCAGGGGCTGGAGCAATGACTTCAGCACTTGCCCCTTGGTTGGTCGGTTTGGTGATAGGAGCAGCTGGCATAGTCCCCTTGGGATCTATGTTAACTCGCTTCCTGCACATTATGACAAATATCAAGGCACTATCACTTCATCCAAGATTCTTGGAAGATTGAAGATTGCTTACCTCTTGGAAGTCTTGAACTTCCACGATGGGGCTCCAGAAGGTATCAGCGGTGGAGAGCTGCTGGCTATCGGGCCAGTCGGCGGTGGTGATTTACCCCCAGTTGGCTCTGTTTCTAGCGTAGCCGACTAGGGCGTCAAGGTACTCGGTGGTGCCGCCCTCGGGCTCGACGTGGCTGATCTTGTACTCGGCGGCGCCGGACTTGGCCTCGATGTTGCTGGACTCGATGTTGCTGAGCTCGGTGGTGCTGGCCTTGGGCTCAATGTTGCTGGCCTCAGACTCGGAGAAGATGGTCTCGGGCTTGGTGGCCTGGAGGCTAAACTGGCAGGGTCTTTGATCTTCAAACTCCTCAGTGCTGCGCTCGGCTTGCTTGCTCTTTTCTTGCCTAGATCTTCAATGGGTTTCTTCCTAGCCCTCTTGGAGCTGGATTGGGTAGTAGAAGGGCTGGCTGGCCTCTTCTTTGTTTTGGTGGCCGACAGGGTTTGGGAGTCATCATCAAACTCCTCAAAGTCCTGCAAATGTTTCAACAACACACATCATACATTACAGAGCAATTCGAGATGGATATACACAGACATTCATCACAGATGGATAGCAATTCAACATCAGTTTTTCAGGATTACCTATGGTCGAGGCCTTTTCTGGCTATAGGCTATGGTGGCACGCTCTGCGTCTTCTGTCTCCACTACCCTGTTGACGAAAAAACCGAGCAAGGTATCGGTCACCTTGTTCTTATCGGTTAAGTCTGGGTATTCTCGGCTAGGATCATTTTTCCCTGATAATCCCAACCGAAGTGGCTTCTCAGCTTCAACGGCCTGGTGCGGTGTCGGTGCCATGGGCCTAGGGTACCTCATGAGAAGCTATTGGTCCACTCGGACAGAGGATGGGCCTCACCTTGTAATTAGGGATACAATAGAACTCGGCAGACTTAACCTTGTACGATAGGGAAAATACAGCCCTAGTCGGGCACATTGTACTCCTAGAAGGAGATCTCTTGGTTGTGGTCTGACTGGGACTCCTACTTTGTAACCCTGTCCCCTAGCATATAAGGGGAGGCAGGGCGCCCCCTGAGGGCAGAATCACCAAGATCACAATCATACAACCTCAAAGGAAATACACCACAACTGGACGTAGGGTATTACCTCATCTCGAGAGCCCAAAACAGTATAAACCTTTCATGTTCCTTTGTAGTCCATCAAGTTTAGGTCTCATGAGTAGCCCCATATTATTATTGCCGGTGTAAAACATCAACAGTTGGCGCGCTAGGTGAGGGCATCGGTGAGATCAACCTCAACAAACTCGATGGATTCGACAACCGGAGTTGACGGCATCAACTTTTCCCCATGAGACACAATCACATTCGGGAGCCTCGACTTCGTTGCCGACAAGTTCAGCAAGCTCACCCTGACCCACTCAGACTCGATCCGATTGGCCGGGGAACCAGCCGACTCTGCGCCGGTCGGCCCACTCGATGCTACGGCAACCCTCGTCGACTTGCTACGGCAATCTTCTACATGCCACAACTATTTCCTTGGTGTTCAACTCGGACTCGGCCTCGAGCCAGCCGAGATCGGGCTAAGAAGGAAGGAGATCGTCAATCTTCTACATGCAGACTTGGCAACACCACGGATATTTCCAATCTACATCCGATGTGGCAAAACCGATCCCCTAAGGTCCAACTTGCATACGGCCCAGAGCCGCTCGAGATTGGATCTAGGGAGGTTGGAGTCGTAATCACACCCATCAACTACTCCGGTTCCGACTCCAAGTCAGACAGTAGTTTGGCAAGCTTCTTCCTGCCCCGCGAAGTCTTCGTGGCATCCAAGGGCTCTATTCCCACACAAGAGGCACGCTGACTACGCGAGCAGCAAGAGGAGGAGGCCCACCGACTATGACAACAGGAAGAGGCTGAGCGCGATGCCTGCAATGACGAGCTACGTAGGGCTGGGCGAACCGCTCAGCAACAAATCCTCCAAACTCGAGTCGACGACCACGACGTCTTCGTCACCCCTCAACAAAACGTCGTGGCCACTGCAACTCTATTGGATACACTCCAGTTTGGGCCTGATCACCAGGCCACCCCGACTATCGCAAGGATCAAAGCCATGATTACCGTTGCTGCATGTCAGTAGCACCAACAGTCGGGTGACACCCTCATACCGACCAACCGGTCAGGTTCTGCAACAACGGTCTCATCCGCATCAACGCGAAGCCGAGCGGCTGGCTCCAGTCAGCCACATGCAAAGTCACACCAGATGTCTCTCAGCAACCCTAACAACAACAATCAGTGGGATCCCTAGAACGACCGCCACGACAACCAATATCACCAAGATCAAGTACGTCCTCTAGATCCACTTTCCGGCTTCCCACAATGTCGTTGAATACGAGGCACTTATCCACAGGCTCCGCATTGCCATATCACTCGGCATCCATCGACTGGTTGTGCGTGGGGATTCTCAACTCATGGTTATCCAAGTCATGAAAGATTGGACATGTCTTGATGATAACATGGCGGCGTATTGTCAGGAGCTCCGAAAGTTGGAAAACAAGTTCGATGGGCTGGAGATAACTCATGTATTGCGAGAATACAACGATGCTGCCGACGAATTGGCCAACATGGGATCCAAACAAGAAGTGGTCCCATCTGGGGTTTTTGTTGAACAACTACTGGAGCCATTAGTAAAGAAGAAACTAGTGCTCACACAGTCGGGGGCTGAACCTACCCCAGCAACAAATGAACTACTAATCACCTCTCAAGATTGGCGGACTCCAGTTCTCAAATTCCTCTTGGAAAACGAACTCCCAGAAGAACGCAGTGAAGCTGAACGGATCAAGCGTGGAAGCAAATGTTTCATTGTAGTCGGACAAGACCTATACCGTAGAAGCGCAACCAGCGTCCTTATGCGCTGCGTCATACCCGAGGAGGGCAAGCAGATTCTGCAATCAATCCACTCGGGAATCTGTGGATACCATGCCACATCTAGGACGTTAGTCGGAAAGGCTTACAGGTAGGGTTTTTCTTCTCGACTATAGGATCGAAAGACAAGAATTAAGCCTACCAGAGGGGGGGGGGGAATGGTAGGATTACCAAAAACCAAACTTTTCACGGAATAAAAAGTTACCTCTGAACCAATGAAGTTAATTTTACTTTAATCAAGATCTCCAACCTTTCTAGAAGATGCCGGTCCAACCTTGTCCTTGCCTTCGGTCTGACCGTGTCCTTGCTACCGGTCTGACGCCAATTATCTCCCGGACTGCCTGCAAACAGACTAAAAACAATCTCGACGAAACTCCTGAACAACAATGCAAATCTTGAAGAATTATTCTCTTTATTGCATCAAGATGTGTTTACAAAGTGCATAAAAAGCACTCCTTTCTCTCTCAAGGCTAAACCCTAGCTTTTCTCTCTTCCAAATGTTATGCTCTAGGGTCTCAACCCCTCATCTATTTATACCTAAAACCTTCTACACAAAGTAGGAGTAGGACTTCTAGTCCCACTAGGACTCAAACCCTCACTTACCAAATCTATTTACAATTTACCAAATCAAATTCTCCTTTCCATAGTCAACCTGGACCCAAACTCTCAATTACCAAATCTATTTACAATTTACCAAATCAAATCCTCCTTTCCATAGCCAACTTGGATTCAACTCCTAGTCCAAGTAGGACTCGACTCCTAGTCCTACTAGGACTCCACTTTTAATCCGAGTAGAACTCGACTCCTAGTCCTACCAGGACTCAACTCCTAGTCCTACTAGGACTCCACTCCTAGTCCGAGTAGGACTCGACTTCTCTATCCATACGCACACAATTCCTCTTGTATGCCATATGGAATCTCTAATTCCACATGTATTGATCTCTAGCCTTTAGTATCCCGCATGATCTCCCGATCATCCGGACATCAACTTCTCCTAAGTCGACTCTCGATCCATCATCGGCAATAATTCCGAGGTCTCAAGACTCACCTACACATGCAAAAACAAAGATACCATAGCCAAGCACAAGTTCTTCCCAACTTGACTCACGTTAGTCACACACACTCACACCAATATTCACAGTTATTTTCAAACCAATCTCTTATTAAATAAATCATTTGCAAAGCCAATTGTTCATCACAAAATATTAATCATGACAATGATTCTACAATCTCCCCCTTGATGAACACATTGGCAATATCTCCAAAATATAAATTGGTGTTTGTGAAAATCAAAAAACAAAATGAAATGAAAAACTCTCCCCCTTTAAAAAGGAAGAATTTCTCCCCATGATGCAATTCAACCAAGCAAAAAATGATTATTTTTAAAAATCAAAATTTTAATTTTGTGTATATTTCTCCCCCTTTGACAAAGAGTTCATCAAGAAAAAAATGTGGAAGCTTTGTTTACTTAGAGCAATCCTAAGACATGTGTTGCAAGATAAGAGAAATAAATTGCTCAACTAGATAACTTGCATGCATTAGAGTATAAACATGAGACAAAGATATAACATTTAAGATCAAATCAACACTAGAAATATATGATTTCAACGATTTATAATGCAATATATTTACTAGTACATAGATTGAACAAAATACCCTTATACCTAGTCAAGTTGAATAACACATTCTTTCTCAAATATTTTGCTCATAAGAGAATGTATTTTTTCTCTTCTTTTTTTCTCAATTTATTTTGGGCACTTCCTTGTCGTGAATACTATTTCCAAGGATTCGGTACCCATTTTTTTATCTCTCTTCGGATACGTTCTTGTGGTGAATACTCTTGCCAAGGATTCGGTATCCATTTTTTTTCCTCTCTTCGGATACGTCCTTGTGGTTAATACTCTTGCCAAGGATTCGGTATCCATTTTTTTTCTCTCATAAAGTAAAGACATTTTTGAGCATTTGAGGAATGAAAATTCAACAAACAATAAATATAAGCATGAATTATTCAAACTTAGCACTAGTTTCAATATTGCATATTTATAATTCAAACAAAAGAATTTAAGTGTGATGCATCATATCCCTTAAAAGTAATATCAAGGACTCATATAAATACTAAAATCCATAAAAGCTATACTAGAGACCAATAAACTTCAAGTATCTTGCTAGCAAGCAAAAGATACACTCATAGTAAAAACAAAGCTCCACTTTTTCGTCTTTTGATTTATGCTTTACTCCCCCTCACAACATACCTAACGGATGAACTACCCCCAACTCTCCTCGAAGAAAAGCAAAACGAGAAGAATCTAAAGGTTTTGTGAAAATATCCGCCAATTGCAAATTTGTATCAATAAACTGATGTATAATATCCCCTTTTTCAATACGATCCCTTAGAAAATGAAAACGAAAGTCAATGTGCTTAGTGCGTGAATGTTGCACCGGAACTTTAGCTATGTTTATAGCACTTCTGTTGTCACAAAAGATTGAAACTTTATCAAAACTCAAACTGTGGAGGCCATGGGCGCCGGGTACCTCATCACAAGCATATGGGCCACTCGGATAGAGGATGGGCCTAGCCTTGTAACTAGAGATATGATAGAACTCGACAGATTTTGCCTTGTACAATAAGGAATATACAGTCCTAGTCGGGTATGTTATATCTCTAAGAAGAGATCCCTTGGCTGGACTCTGGCTGGGACTCTTACCTTGTACCCCTGTCCCCTAGTATATAAGGGGAGGCAGGGCGCCCCATGAGGGAAGAATCATCATAAGCTCGTAGAAGCAAACATGCATCCTCAAAGGAATACACCACAACTGGATGTAGGGTATTACCTCACATCGAGGGCCTGAACCAGTATAAAATCTCCTTGTGTTCCTTTGTAGTCCACCGAGTTTCGATCCGACAAGTAGCCCTATATTCGAATTGTCGGTGTAAAACATCGACAGTTAGCGTGCCAGGTAGGGGCTTTGGTGAGATCAACCTCAAGCTCGATGGATTCAACATCTAGAGTCGATGGCAGCGGATTCTCCCCTGGAGACACGATTACATTCAGAAGCTTTGACTTCATCGCCGACCAGCTCACCTTGGCCAAGTCAGACCAGATCCGATCGGCCGAGGAATCGGCCGACTCCGCGCTAGTCAGCCCACATGACGCTGCAACAACCCTCGTCGATTTGCTGCGGCAATCTACTACTTACCCGGGTCTCGGGACAACTCTCTCCTTTAGCGTTCGACTCGGACTTGGCCTTGAGCCAGCCTGGGTTGGGTTAGGAAGGGGAGAGATCATCAATCTCCCACACAAACTTGGCAACGCCGCGAACATCTACAATCTACATCCCACGCTGCAAACCCGATCCTCTACGGTTCAGTTCGGACATGGCCTAGAGCTGTTCGAGATTGGATCTAGGGAGGTCGGAGTCGTCATCGCCCCGATGAACTACTTAGATTTCGACTCCAAGACGAACAACAGTTTGAACACTAGTTCGGACACCAGTCTGGCAAGCTTCCCTCTGCCCCGAGAAATCTTCATGGCTTCAACCCCTCCACCGGAGGTATGCCGACTACAAGAGGAGCAAGAAGAGGAGGCACACTGACTACGGCAACAGGAGGAAGCCGAACGCGAGACTCGCAACGACGAGCTACGCAGGGCTGGGCGAACCGCTCAGCAACAGATCCTCCAAACTAGAGTCGGCGACCACGGCGTCTTCCTCATGCCTCAACAGAACATCGTGGCCGCTACAACTCTACTGGGTACACTCCAACTCAGGTCTAATCACCAGTCCACCCCAACGATAGCAAGGATAAAAGCCATGCTCACCGCTGCCACATATCAATAGCATCAACAGTCGGGCGAAACACTCATGTCGACTAACAAGTCGGCTTCCCCAACGGCAGTCTCATCTGCCTCAAAGCGATACGGAGTGGCTAGCTCTAGTCGGTTGCACACGGAGTCATGCCAAACGTCACTTAGCAACCCCAACAACAACGGCAGCGTCAAAGCGACCGTCGGGACAATCAGGATCTCCGAGGACAACTACGGCATGACCTTCGGCAGGACATCAATGCTTGGCGCCGTGAACGAGAGGAAGACGAGCAACACCGATTAGAAGACGAGAACGAGCGCTTCAGCCTCCACCACGAGCGGTTTCACCACCATATTCGAAGTCGGAGTCCTCATGAAGATGAAGGAGTACCGGCCTTCACCCAGGAGCTACAACAGGTCGACGGGCCGTCCGGTTTCAAGCCTACGGGAATCGAAAAATACGACGGCAAGACCAACCCTGAGTCCTGGCTCGCGGTTTACACTCTGGCGATCTGAGCAGCCGGAGGAGATCACAAAGACATGGCTAACTACCTCCCAGTCGCTCTAGCTGACTCAACGAGGACATGGCTAACAGGACTTCCTAAGAGATCAATCGGCTCCTGGGGAGAACTCTGGGAACGTTTCATCGCCAACTTCCAGGGAACATACGAGAGGCCATCTTCCGAGCATGATCTGTATTAGTTGCATCAAAGGAAGAACGAGTCTCTTCGTGACTTCATCAAGAGGTTCTCTGAGAAGAAGAATTCTATCTTGAAGATCAAGGACAAGATCATCATCCCCGCCTTTCGAAAAGGAGTCAAAGACACCTCGTTCATCGCCAAATTCACTCGGAGGCCTCCCAACTCTGTCAAGGCTCTATTCAACATGGCAAACAAGTAAGCCGACTTAGCCCACGCTGTTGCTGAGGCCATCGATGACAAAAAGGCCGCCTGATAGAAGGAGCGGAAGGACACCGATGATGCGACCCCGGCTAAGGTTGGGAACCACAAACGCAAGTCAGACGGCTTCATTGTGGTAGTTGGTCACAGCCGTCTTCAACTTTCAACAACTGGAGATTATCAGAACAACAAGTGACATGCTTGGGGGGCTCAAAAGACTAAATGCAAGGATGGCATCCCCACTCCCAAATACCGAACAGCTAGGTCGCTTTCTGATAAATATTTCCTCACTTGGCCTCGCTAATGCCGTAGCCGCTTACACCTAATAGGTGTACAAGCTGCACTTTTTTCTGTTTTTTCTCTTAAATGATTGCAAAAGTACTCGAGTAGCATAAATTCCGATACGTGAAACTTTGCTCCATGAAAGACGAACTCAAGTCACCCAAAACACATGTCTGGGAAAGATCCATGAGCCAACTCCCAACACTAGGGGGCTATGACTAGTCGGGCAGAGTGCTTAAATGTAAGGGGTCAACTACTTGGGGAAATTAATATCAAAAAAAAGGAAGAACATGTGTTTACATATATTATAAAATACATAAATATTATTCGGGTGATTGTTTTCATCATCAGATGCTACTCATCCGATATCTTTATAATGCAGGGCCAGTTTTGGATACATGTGACAGGAACTCAGGGTTACGAGCCTATCTCCTACGCTCGGGGGCTGGACCGGTCTGCCAAGATATGCTCGGAATGCTTCATGAGGGCTACTGACCGAGTACTTGCACCAGTCGAGATGTCATCTTCTTGGGCTATGCTCCATGTGAGCTAACAATTGACCTCCGGCGCTAGTCGGGGGTCGTATACCACTTGACTAGGTGAGGTACACCCCATGAGGGTCGCCAGCCGAATCATACGCTAATGCTAGGTTCGAGTACCTTATTCGGTCACAACTCTACTGGGTGAGGGTTGCTAGCCGAATCCTATGCTAATGTGAGGTTCGGGTACCTTATTCGGCTAATATAACCGACCTTCGGCACCAATCGAGACTCGTGTGCTACTCGGTTGGATAGGGTACGCCCCATGAGGGTTGCTAGCCGAATCCTATGCTAATGCAAGGTTTGGGTACCTTATTTGGCCATAACTCTATTGGATAGGGTATGCCCCATGAGGGTCGCCAGCCGAATCCTATGCTAATGCAAGGTTCGGGTATCTTATTCGGCTTTACCGAAGTCAGAGAAGATCTACGTCGTCAAAGTGTATCCAGAGTTCTCATGTGCGCTACGTCACACCTAGGGAGGGCAAGCAGATTCTGCAATATACCTACTTAGGCATCTGTGGCAACCAGGCTACATCCAGAACATAAGTCAGAAAGGCTTGCAGAGAAGGATTCCTCTGGCTGATTGCGGTTATCGACGCTAAAATACTCATCCTGACATGCGAGGGATACCACTTTTATAGTGCTACACTGGGTAGGTCGGTTTAGGCCAGCTTATTTGGAAGTAGACACCAAGATATGAGTTTCTACAGTAGCACGCTCAATGTGGGCCGCTCGCTGGCTGTGTTAAAATCGCAGTGCTGGTTCTACCAACAGGAACCAATGAGATAAACAAATATGCTTCATGAAGGCCTAATTGCTGAACACATGTGTTCGGGTATCTGTCTTATCCACCAGGTATTGAAGATATACCCTTATAAGGGTCACAAGCTGGTCTTCATCAAAATTGGGGACACAGGTATCTCTCAAGTACACCTGGCCACATAATGGATTATATTTCATAAAGTGGTACTTGGCCTACATGCTTGGCCAACAGTTGCCATGAGCAAATCTCTTTCTAGCCGACATGATGCTGAAGACTCTAACTTTCAAGTAGTGCACTACTCGGGAGAGACTACAAATATTCTTCCCAGCTGACATGAAGCTGAGGAGTCTAACTTCTGAGTGGGACGCCACTTGGGAAAGACTATAAAACACCTTGTCCAGCTGACATGAAGCTGAAGAGTCTCATATACGAGTGGAATGCTACTCGGCAAAGACTATAAACTATTTCCGGTTGACATGATACCGAAGAGTCACATATACCAGTAGTCTACTACTTGGGAAAGACTACAAGGTTAAAGATCTCTGACTTTATGTTTAATTGTTTTCACAATTAAGCACAAAGTCAGGGGGCTACACCTAATAGGTGCGCCTATTCGGCACACACTATTCATACTTCTACATGGAGCCCTTCATAGCCTCGTTGCCAGCTGACATGAAGTAGGACACGGGAGAAGAAGCACTCGGACAAAGAGTACTCGGGAGCAATGCACTTGGGAAAACTTCACCGTGGAGGATGAGAACTTGGCATCAGCTGTGACTTAACTATGATGGTCTCAGGGGCTACTGTAGAGGCCATGGGCCCCAGGTACCTCATCACAAGCATATGGGCCACTCGGATAGAGGATGGGCCTAGCCTTGTAATTAGAGATATGATAGAACTTGGCAGAATTTGCCTTGTACAATAAGAAATATACAATCCTAGTCGGGTAGGTTATATCTCTAAGAAGAGATCCCTTGGCTGGACTCTGGCTGGGACTCTTACCTTGTACCCCTGTCCCCTAATATATAAGGGGAGGCAGGGCGCCCCATGAGGGCAGAATCATCATAAGCTCATAGAAGGAAACATACATCCTCAAAGGAATACACCACAACTGGACATAGGGTATTACCTCACATCGAGGGCCTGAACAAGTATAAAATCTCCTTGTGTTCCTTTGCAGTCCACCGAGTTTCGATCCGACGAGTAGCCCTATATTCATATTGCCGGTGTAAAACATCGACACAAATCATAATCTTTCAAAGTTGAAATCAACCAAAGAGTTTGTGAACGACAACTTGCAGCAGCAACATATTCAGATTCAGTAGTTGTTGAGCAACATTAGATTGTTTTCTAGAAGACCATGCAACAAGAGAAGTACCAAGAAAATGACAAGGACCACTTGTACATTTTCTATCTATTCCTACAACCTCCAAAAACCACATCCGAAAAAGCATGTAAACTTATAGATGATGAAGTAGAATACCATATCCCAAATTCAAGAGTATGTTGTAAATACCTTAAAATGCGCTTGACGGCTTGACGATGTGAAACACGAGGAGAAGCTTGAAATCGAGTGCACAAACACACAGCAAATTGTATGTCTGGCCTTCATACAGTGAGATACAACAACGATCCAATCATACTTTGATATGCCTTTTGATCAATAGCCTCGCCTTCTTCGTCTAGATCCAGAACAACAGTAGATCCCATTGGTGTTGAAATCGGCTTACAATTCTCCATCTCAAAATGTCGTAAAAGATGTTTTGTGTACTTTGTTTGATGTACAAATGTTCTGTGTGCTATTTGCTTGATTTGCAATCCCAAAAAATAACTCAACTCTCCTGTCATATTCATCTCAAACTCCCTACTTGTTGTCTCAGAAAATTCTACAACCAGAGTGTGAGAAGTACAACCAAAAATGATTTCATCTACATAAATCTGAACGAAAAGTTGATCATTACCAAGCTTTAGAACAAAGAGAGTTTTATCCACTTCTCCCATTTGAAAACCTTTCTTAAGCAAGAAATTTTTCAATCTATCATACCACGCTCTAGGTGCTTGTTTCAAACCATACAAAGCTTTAGACAATTTGAAAACATGATTTGGACTTTTTGAATCTTCAAAACTAGGTAGTTGTCTAACATAAACTTCCTCCTGTATAAAACCATTTAGAAAGGCACTTTTATCATCCATTTGATATAATTTAAAACCTTTTGTAGCAGCAAAAGCTAACAAAAGTCTAATCGCTTCAATCCGAGAAACTGGAGCAAAAGTTGCATTAAAATCCAAACCTTCAATTTGAGTAAAACCTTGTGCAACAAGCCTAGCTTTATTTCTTAGTATTAAACCATCCTCATTTTGTTTGTTTTTTGAAAATCCATTTAGTTCCAATAATATTATGACCAAGAGGTTGTTCAACTAAGGTCCAAACTTTATTTCTTTCAAAATTCTCAAGTTCTTCATGCATGGTGTTAATCCACGATTCATCAGTTAATGCATGTGACACACTCTTGGGTTCGAAAGAAGCAATGAATGCAGAATGAGCAAAGAAATCAGGAGATGTCACCTTAGATCGTGTAGTACGTTCATGTATATTACCGATAATTTGTT
This sequence comes from Oryza meyeriana var. granulata, assembly GCA_003991445.1. Classification (NCBI taxonomy): domain Eukaryota; kingdom Viridiplantae; phylum Streptophyta; class Magnoliopsida; order Poales; family Poaceae; genus Oryza; species Oryza meyeriana. Next base: position 28,099 of record RYFJ01002463.1, read on the forward strand.
CCGGAGGATGTTGACATTGAATGTGTAAAGGAGCAGCAACATCATGGTCTGAACCTAAAATTGTTGAAGTTGCTTCAGGAGATCCATCAGACTCGATCTAGCGTGAACCCGAGCTCTCTAGACCCTCCTGGTCTGACCGGCTCTCTGCCTCCGATCGGACCGTCTGGTTGCCATTGGTAGGACCGATCTAAGGGCCGGTCGGACCTGCCACCACTTCGACCTCTTCTTCTTCATCATCGCTTTCATCCTCAAATATGCTTCCATCCTCCCCCTGAACCTGTGATAAAGTACCTGCAATTTCTGGTCTAGTACCCGGACTAGCCTCATCAAAAGTAACTTCACAAGTTTCTACAATCTTGTTAATTCCCAAAATAAGCACACGGTAACCACGAGAGTGAGCGGAATATCCAAGAAAAACTCCATCAGTTGAACGTGCCTCAAATTTATCCAAATTTCTAGATTTTAACACAAAGCACTTACATCCAAAAATACGCAAATGTGAAACTCTAGGTTGATGGCCAAAGCGAACCTCAAAAGAAGTTTTTCCAAGTTTAGATCTCAAGAAAACACGATTGGAAATATAACAAGCTGTATTAATAGCTTCAGCCCAAAATTTTCTTAGAGTAAGATATTCATCAAGCAAAGTCTAGCCATCTCAATCAAAGGAACGATTTTCCTTTCAACAACACCGTTTTGTTGAGGAACACGTGGAGAAGAAAATTGATGCTCAAGACCTTTTTCAGCACAAAATTGTTCAAAAAAAGCATTTTTAAATTCTCCACCATTATCACTTCTAATCATTCTCAAGAATCCAGGAAGTTCAAGAGCCAAACGAAGATATAGTTTCGAAAATGATCAAAAGCTTTATTTTTAGTTGTCATAAAATAAACCCAATAATATTGAGAGTAATCATCCACAATAACCAAAACATACCACTTTCCTCCGACAGATTGCACTCGAGCTGGACCAACAGTGTCCATATGTAAAAGCTGTCCTGGTGCATCATTCATCACAGAAACAATTGGGGCATGTGAAGAAGCAACCATCTTAGCATGGCGACAGGGGGAACAAACCAAATCAAGATCCTTTTTGAGTTTTGGCAAACCACGAACAACATCCGAACCACTAATTCTAGTAAGATGATCAAAACCTATATGTCCAAGTCTACGATGCCAAAACATTAAATCCTTTGAAAATTTAGCAACTAGACATGTAATCTCAGAAGAAACACAATTCTCAAAATCAGCTTTAAAAACTCTTCCATAACGAGAAATTCCCAAAACACAAGATCCAGAAGAATCAAGAATTCTACTTTCAGATTTCTTAAATCTAACTTCAAAATCCTCATCAATTATTTGAGAAACTGAAAGCAAATTGTATTTCAAATTTTCAACCAAAGCGACATCTTTCAAGGTAAATTTGTCACTTACCTTGACCGATCCTGAAGCAAGAATTGTACTAGTAGAAGCATCTCCAAAGATAATCGATTCCGTCTTGGATGCCGGTTTGAGGGAGGAGAACCAATTTTTATCACCAGTCATGTGTCGTGAACAACCAGAGTCCATTATCCACACGTTCTCCTTCCTTGCCGTAAAAGCCTCAATGTGTTCGTTATCAGAATCAGACTCAACAGATGTTGATCCTCCACGAGCCATGAGGCATACTCCAGAGATGTTTTTGCCTTTGTCATCATCTTCTTCCTCACTGCCAAAGTCGACGTCACTTGCTTGTTCAAAGGCAGCACACACTTTGTTTAGCATCTTCTTGTAACTTTCTTTGTTCCTTTTGCCTTTAAATATCTTCTTCTTCTTCTTGTTTTTGCTCTTGTCCTCTTCATCTTCCTTTGTTCCTTTCCCGAGCTTAGGGCAATTGACGCGAATGTGATTAGGCTCTCCACATTCAAAGCACCGGTTGGACCTCCTCGTTTCCTGCTTCTTACATTATTCAAAGCTCGAGAGAGTCTTTTAGTTAACAAAACCAAGTCCTCCTCTGTGATTTGCTCGAGTTGGTCATCGAACATGGCATTAAAAGCAGTTAAAGAAAGTGATGAAGAAGCATTGACTGAATAACTAGAAGAAGACACTAAAGCAGAAGATTTTGAATCAATTTTTCATGAAAGAATATTCATCTCATGTGTCTTTAATTTGGTATACAAAGATTCCAAGGTTAAAGTATTCATGTTTACAGATTCCTGAATAGATGTAACTTTCATCTCCCAAATAGACATGTCAAGACCATTGAAAAGATGTCGAGAAACTTTAGACTGAGTATAATTAGCATCATAAGCATCATCAACAAACGAAGATCACTCAAAATTTTGTTAAAGCGAGCATAATAATCATCAAGAGCTTCTCCAGATTTCATCTTAAATTTCATATACTCCTTTTTAAAAACATCTTTACGCAGTTCCTTGATGCTAGAAGATCCTTGGTGAAAGTCACATAAGGCCTTCCACATCTCATGCACAGTTCCAAAATGAGAGAATTGATCAAAATCAGAACGAGAAACTCCATTTAAAATATAATTGCGAGCTTTACAATTATTTTCAAAATCAATTTTATTAGCCGTAGTAATCTCTTCAGGAATAACATAGGGTTTTGAAACTTTTTGCCAAATGTCAAAGCCTTGGAAAATAATATAAGATTGCATCTTTTTGCACTAATAAGGAAAATCAACTCCATCAAAAACATGTGGCTTAATTGAATATTTATCCGCCAAGGCAACTCAAGATTGATTAAGATCAAAGAGAAACAAAAATAAGGCTCTGATACCACTTGTAGGATCGAAAAACAAGAATTAAGCCTACCAGAGGGGGGGTTGAATGGTAGGATTACCAAAAACCAAACTTTTCACGGAATAAAAAGTTACCTCGAACCAATGAAGTTAATTTTACTTTAATCAAGATCTCCAACCTTTCTAGAAGACGCCGGTCCGACCTTGTCCTTGCCTCCTGTCTGATCGTGTACTTGCTACCGGTCTGACCGTCAATTATCTCCCGGTCTGACTGCCTGCAAACAGACTGAAAACGATCTCGACGAAGCTCCCGAACGACAATGCAAATCTTGAAGAATTATTCTCTTTATTGCATCAAGATGTGTTTACAAAGTGCATACAAGGCACTCCTTTCTCTCTCAAGGCTAAACCTTAGCTTTTCTCTCTACCAAACGTTATGCTCTAGGGTCTCAACCCCTCATCTATGTATACCTAAAACCTTCTACACAAAGTAGGAATAGGATTTCTAGTCCTACTAGGACTCAAACCCTCACTTACCAAATCTATTTACAATTTACCAAATCAAATTCTCCTTTCCATAGTCAACTTGGACTCAAACCCTCAATTACCAAATCTATTTACAATTTACCAAATCAAATCCTCCTTTCCATAGCCAACTTGGACTCAACTCCTAGTCCAAGTAGGACTCGACTCCTAGTCCTACTAGGACTCCACTTTTAATCCAAGTAGAACTCGACTCCTAGTCCTACCCAACTCCTAGTCCGAGTAGGACTCGACTCCTAATCTGAGTAGGACTCGACTCCTCTATCCATACGCACACAATTCCTCTTGTATGCCATATGGAATCTTTAATTCCACGTGTATTGATCTCAAGCCTTTAGTATCCCGCGTGATCTCCCAATCATGTGGACATCAACTTCTCCTATGTTGACTCCCGATCCATCACCGGAAATACTTCCGAGGCCTCAAGACTCACCTACACATCAAAAAACAAAGATACCATAACTGAGCACAAGTTCTTCCCAACTTGACTCATGTTAGTCACACACACTCACACTAATATTCACAGTTATTTTTAAACCAATCTCTTATTAAATAAATCATTTGCAAAGCCAATTGTTCATCACAAAATATTAATCATGACAATGATTCTACAAACTCCCCCTTGATGAACATATTGTCAATATCTCCAAAATATAAATTGGTGTTTGTGAAAATCAAAAAACAAAATGAAAAGAAAAACTTTCCCCCTTTAAAAAGAAAGAATTTCTCCCCATGATGCAATTCAACCAAGCAAAAAATCGACTATTTTTAAAAATCAAAAGTTTAATTTTGTGTATATTTCTCCCCCTTTGACAAAGAGTTCATCAAGAAAAAAATGTGGAAGCTTGGTTTACTTAGAGCAATCCTAAGACATGTGTTGCAAGATAAGAGAAATAAATTGCTCAACTAGATAACATGCATGTATTAGAGTATAAACATGAGACAAAGATATAACATTTAAGATCAAATCAACACTAGAAATATATGATTTCAACGATTTATAATGCAATATATTTACTAGTACATAGATTGAACAAAATACCCTTATACCTAGTCAAGTTGAATAACACATCCTTTCTCAAATATTTTTTTATAAGAGAATGTATTTTTTCTCTTCTTTTTTTCTCAATTTATTTCAGGTATGTCCTTGTCGTGAATACTGTTTCCAAGGATTCGGTACCCATTTTTTGATCTCTCTTCAGATACGTCCTTGTGGTGAATACTCTTGCCAAGGATTCGGTATCCATTTTTTTCCTCTCTTCGGATACTGAAGGACCGAAACAGGCGACCAGAGGGGGGGGTGAATGGGAGCCTATAAAAATTTCTTTCAAAAAGAAAGTCGGCCTATGTCCCAAATTTCAACCCAACGCCCCTCTCAATCAATCGTCAAGATTACTTACCCCAACTAGTGGTGTAATAATCTTAGGAACGATTAAACAAGTTCTCCAAGCCGGCAGAAGCAAAAATAATTAAGACAGCTCAAAACTGCCCTGTAAAGAATTCCTCAAACACCTTGCGTGCAGTAGCGACAACAGCAGCTTGCTGGTGGCCGGCAAATAGCAGGTGCTGAACTCCCGTCCTGGCGTGCTCGACCAGCAGCAGCAGGGAACGGCAACGACACCCAGCGGACAGCAGAAACTTGACTCCGCGACGGCGCGCGTGAGGTCACTGGCAGCAGACAGTAGGAAAAGTAGATGCAAACAAAAAGAACAGAAAAGTAGATGCAAACAAAAAAGAACAATTCACCAAGATGAATGATTAACTCCAGTAATTGTTCTACAGAACTGCATCTAGCCTCCGCCCGATCGTCCTCCCTCTCTTGATTGGAGAGATCAATAAAAATCTCTCTCTAGACTTGAAGACCTAGGCTAGATCGAGAGAGAAGGTGTGTTCCCTAGAACCCTAGGCACGGGTACTGTTCACGTGAACAGTAGCTCGCCCCAAAAATCCCAAAAACCCCCCTCTCTCAACCCTAGGTGCCACATATTTATATCTCCAAAAAGGTGGCCCACCTAAATTACAAAACTGTCATTACGCGACTTAAACGACACGTAATGGCATGATAATCATATCCAATCAATCACGTCCTCCATGTCAAATTCCGCGATGTTCGCGATCCCTCCATCTCCACGATGTGATCCTCGCGATGTCGCCGCACGACCATCCGAAATCATATCGCGATCGCCGGAACTTTCCATCTTCGGCCACGCCCGCCGCACGAGCGTCCCGGTACGTCCTTGGTTTTATGGCTCAACCAAGAAACCGTCCACCGACGTCCTCCCGCCATGTAGCCAGATACAGTAGACGTACACCGCACAATCTCCGTCCCTCGAACGCGAGCGTCGAACCACCCTTCACCGCCCCGCGGTTCATCAGCATGGCATCCTATCCCCGTTCTTCACAGATTGCCGCATGATTAGTCTCCACCTGTCACCTGCAACCACAGCCTGCCAAGAGACACGTCACACGCACACCGTGTTGTCAATCGCTCATCACAAGGCACTAGCCCCACGGGCATCTCAGATACGTCCTTGTGGTGAATACTCTTGCCAAGGATTTGGTATCCATTCTTTTTCTCTCATAAAGTAAAGACATTTTTGAGCATTTGAGGAATGAAAATTCAACAAAGAATAAATATAAGCATAAATTATTCAAACTTAGCACTAGTTTCAATATTGCATATTTATTTAATTCAAATAAAAGAATTTAAGTGTCATGCATCATATCCCTTAAAAGTAATATCAAGGACTCATATAAATACTAAAATCCATAAAAACTATACTAGAGACCAATAAACATCAAGTATCTTGCTAGCAAGCAAAAGATACACTTATAGTAAAAACAAAGCTCCACTTTTTCATCTTTTGATTTATGCTTTACTCCCCCTCACAACATACCAAACGGATGAACTACCCCCAACTCTCCTCAAAGAAAAGCAAAACGAGAAGAATCTAAAGGTTTTGTGAAAATATCCGCCAATTGCAAATTTGTATCAACAAACTGAAATATAATATCCCCTTTTTCAACATGATCCCTTAGAAAATGAAAATGAAAGTCAATGTGCTTAGTGAATGAATGTTGCACCAGATTTTTAGCAATGTTTATAGCACTTGTGTTGTCAGAAAAGATTGAAACTTTATCAAAACTCAAGCCATAATCTTTCAAGGTTGAAATCAACCAAAGAGTTTGTGAACAACAACTTGCAGCAGCAACATCTTCAGATTCAGCAGTTGATTGAGCAACATTAGATTGTTTTCTAGAAGACCATGCAACAAGAGAAGTACCAAGAAAATGACATGTACCACTTGTACTTTTTCTATCTATTCTACAACCTCCAAAAACCGCATCCGAAAAAGCATGTAAAATTATAGATGATGAAGTAGAATACCATATCCCAAATTCAAGAGTGTGTTGTAAATACCTTAAAATGCGCTTGACGGCTTGACGATGTGAAACACGAGGAGAAGCTTGAAATCGAGCGCACAAACACACAGCAAATTGTATGTCTGGCCTTGATATAGTGAGATACAACAACGATCCAATCATACTTTGATATTCCTTTTGATCAACAGCCTTGCCTTCTTTGTCTGGATCCAGAACAGCAATAGATCCCATTGGTGTTGAAATCGGCTTACAATTCTCCATCTCAAAACGTCGAAAAGATGTTTTGTGTACTTTGTTTGATGTACAAATGTTCCGTGTACTATTTGCTTGATTTGCATTCCCAAAAAGTAACACAACTCTCCCATCATACTCATCTCAAGCTCCCTACTCATTGTCTCAGAAAATTCTACAACCAAAGCGTGAGAAGTACAACCAAAAATGATATCATCTACATAAATCTGAACGAAAATTTGATCATTACCACATTTTAGAGTTAAGAGAGTTTTATTCACTTTTCCCATTTGAAAACCTTTCTTAAGCAAGAAATTTTTCAATCTGTCATACCACGCTCTAGGTGATTGTTTCAAACCATACAAAGCTTTAGACAATTTGAAAACATGATTTGGAAATTTTGAATCTTCAAAACCAGGTAGTTGTCTAACATAAACTTCCTATTGTATAAAACCATTTAGAAAAGCACTTTTTACATCCATTTGATATAATTTAAAATCTTTTGAAGCTGCAAAAGCTAACAAAAGTCTAATCGCTTCAATCCGAGCAACTAGAGCAAAAGTTTCATCAAAATCCAAACCTTCAATTTGAGTAAAACCTTGTGCAACAAGCCTAGCTTTATTTCTTAGTATTAAACCATCCTCATTTTGTTTATTTTTGAAAATCCATTTAGTTCCAATAATATTATGACCAGGAGGTGGTTCAACTAAGGTCCAAACTTTATTTCTTTCAAAATTCTCAAGTTCTTCATGCATGGCGTTAATCCACGATTCATCAGTCGGGTGCAAACCAACTGAAGACTGAAGACGGTGCCCTAGTCAACAACTCATGGAATATGGAACAACTACATCGTTTCTATACCTGAGCTCTCTACTTTCTCACATACATACGTATAAAGTTTTTCTCTGACTCACTACGTCACTTGTTTCAACTGAGTAGTGAGTCGGGGGCTACATGTATTATATGTGCTTTATTAACAAAATACGAGCTTGTTTTATCTAAGTTATGAAATTTTACAATGATTATGTTATGTTTGCCCGAGTATAGCTTTTTGACGTGAACGATTTTTATTAAGTTCCTATCGATCAACTCGGCGCAGACTATATAGTCGGGTAAAGCTAATGATAACTAAGGAAAACTAAGAACTCGACTGCATTGTACATATATTTACATATGTCTTTATAAAAGCTTTATATACACCACTACATAATGGTTTGTTCTTACATTCCCAGGTCTTTTGTGATCTGTAGTCAGCCTCGCCTAGGTGATCAACTCCAATGCTTCCTCAGGTGTTGTCTCTTCGGCAAACCCCTCACCAATGGCCTCGAGGTCTACCCTAGGGTAGATCGACTTGGTCATGGCAAGGGTCTGGGCCACGCCGACAGCAACATGCTCATTCGAGTGCTTTTTGAAGATACTCGGGGCTTCGCTAAGGCGCGCCTACACCTGGGAGACTATACTGGAGTTGGTCCCAACATGGTGAGGATCCATAATGTCAAGGAGCCCTTTCACAGATTCGGCAAGAATCTCTCGTGACTCCTTGACGACTTCAATCTCCTCTGCAAAGGCTTGGAATTGGGTTTGGACATTGGCTTTTGAAGCTGCTCAAATTCGTTGACAAGTATACTTGTTAGCAAAAACTGCAGTTGGAGTAACAAAAGGATTGGTTAACGTTATTGTCAGAGGGAAGGCTTACTTGCGTAGTTGGCCTCTACTTTGGCTTTGGCCTTCTCCAGTTCAGCTTTAGCCTTTTCAACTTTCTTTAGCTCAAATTCCTGCTATTTTTCTCCTCTGTCTGGGTCTTCAACTCAGCTTTGAGGGTTGTATATCAGAATAGTCAAGAACTCGAGATTACAGTCAAGACTCAACCGGGCAGTCGGGAAACAACAAAGTTGGAGAAATATACTTGAGATTTATTCGGGAAGACAAATACAGGAGACTTACTTCTAATCTTCTCGGCTAGAGCCCACTTTTCATCCCTGAGCTAGTCAACTGCTCCCCTTAGCCAAGTCTCCCTCTCTGGACTAGACCATTCCAAGTCGGCCTTGGCGGCCTGGAGCTGGCCCAATCGTTGGAGATAGGGGGCGAGATGGGTCAAGACCTTGTTCACTTTCTCTAAGCGGTCGACTTGAAGGAGTACGCGCAAGCTACGATAGCAGAAAATAAAACTTTTCTACTGTGCACACCAGGACATCATGCGAGAGAGGGATCATGAATCGTTACCACTAGACGTGTAGTGCAGCGGAAGAAGGGTTGGAGAAGACGGCCAACCACGCGCACGTTGAGGTAGTAGTGGAAGTAATCGATCTCCGTAGATCTAATCAGCGTCGATGCCGATCAACGCCGCAACGAGCAGTGCCTCCACCAGTATCCACACGTCCGGGGCTGGAACGCCGATTGTGAGTGTACTAGCACTCGTGAGTGGCTAGGGTTTAGCTCGGGAGGTGGCAGCTAGGGTTTAGCTCGAGGTCAATAAAAAAATGTGAATCTCCTCGGCCCCTCACCTCCCTATATATAGACCTCCTCACTCGGGCCTCATGGACCGAGGCCCAGTGTGACATCCTGGCCCAATTAGAATCTGGCCTATGTGGCCCATGAGTACTGTGTGCAGTTGATGAACCAACTTATAAGGCCTTGTCCCTCCAACCATAGCTCTTCCGAGTTAACCCTTTTACATGAAGCGAGGACGAAAGTGTAAGTGGGATGCTACATGTAAGGGGGCCCGCCCGTCAGATGGGCTAGGCTGCACGGTTCTAGAGGGCAGACTGTTACACCCAGTAAGATTCTACTCAGATCTCTATCCAAATCGAGCCCATATTCTAATCACATTCGAATAAGTGTTCCAACCCATTAAGCGTGCGACCCTGTAGGTTCATGTATATTTTGTCGCGAACCGAAAATGCCTTTCTGGTCACCCTATTAATAGCGGCCTCTAGCAAGGCATATTAACCCCAAAATATACATAAAGATCATATCGGCTGAACCTGTAATGTCCTCATATACAAATCCCTTTGCCTCATGATATCAATTGAGCTCAAGGCGAGACTTGTGTCATCCTCTTAATAGCTCAATCACTCTCTCGATCCTGTGATGGATTACAAACTTGTGATTGACACCTCAATCACACTAGCATGGCCATGCACTTCCATAATCCATTACATCGAGGGGCCCAGATATATCTCTCCCGTAAGGAGGGGCAAATTCTATCTTGATCATTCACATCCCACTACATGTTTCATAGCAAACCCGAAGACTACTTTTATGACTACCCAGTTATGGAGTAGTGTTTAGTAGTCCCAAAATAAGCTACTATGTATGTTGGGAACCATGATGATCTCAAGTCTAAGGACTCTTCATAAACACTACTTGAGACTAACTGATGACACATGAAATCTGCAATATCTCATGGCAGGTCTATCCAACATATGTTCACTAACATATGTCCATATTATCGATTTGGTATCTCTATACCATGATCCACGAGACATGATCATCAATCAATACATATGCTGATGTTAGAATCATATTTTTTCCTCATATGATATATGATTAGGGATCATTTAGAAATAGCAATATTTGACATTAAGAGTCTCATGAATAAGTCACGTACTCATTGATCAATAATGATAATGTCTATTTCAAGGAACAAATAAATACATTATAAACATAGCATGTGATATATATAACATCTCCATGTTGCCTCTAGGGCATATCACTAACACGACTATCTTCTGCTCGAAGCAAAATCTGAACAAAACAGAATCAAGAGGCAGAGAACCAATACAAGGAAGACTGTCAGGAACTCAATGTGGCGAGAGTCATACTTGGACTCCCCGGGACGTGGCGATTGCGGCATGAAGAAGAACTTCACGCCCCCTCTCCGCTGCCTCCTCATCATGCTCGTAGCTTTCCGCAATTCCCTTGGGGATATCCAATGGAATGTTCTTGGGAACTTGCGGGGAGGGGCTTCAAGAGTGGGGAGATCCACTTCATCCAAAGACGACGACGATATGGATGGTGACAAGGTCCTGGCTCCTAACTCGGCAACCGCTGGGGCTTTAGGGACTCGCTCATGGGCTGGAGCAACGGCTTGAGTACTCGCCCCTTGGTCAGCCGGCACTAGTAGTCCTGCTATCGAGATAGCTTTAGTTTCGACAACTGGGGTAGTCATCGGCTCAGCAGATGAGCTTGTTGGTATTGGCTCGGCTAGGGTTGGCTCGGCAACAGGAGCAGTCGGCATAGTCTCCTTGGGATCTATGTCTACTTGCCTACTGCACAATGAGTCAAATATCAAGACACTACTACACTGATCAAGATTTTCAGAAGATTCAAGATTGCTTACTTCTTGGAGGTCTTGAACTTCCATGAGGGGGCTCTAGATGTGGGTGGTGGAGAGCTGCTGGCTGTCGGGCTAGTCGGCGCGACAGTTGGTGGTGGTGTTTCGCTCTTGGTCGGCCCAGTCTTTGGTACAGCCGACTAGGGCCTCGAAGCACTCGGTGGTGCCGCTCTTTGGCTCGATGTTGCTGATCTCATACTCGGCGGCGCCAGCCTTGGGCTCGATGTTGCTGAGCCTGGTGGTTTTGGTCTCGGGCTTGGAGACGATGGCTTTGGACTTGGCAGCCTGGGAGCAGTGCTGGCGATGTCTTTTATCTTTAGGCTCCCGGCTGCAGTACTCGGCTTGCTAGCTCTCTTCTTGCCCGGGTCTTCAACAGGTTTCTTCCTAGCTCTTTTGGAGCTGGACTGGGTAGTAGGACTCAATGGCCTCTTCTTCGATTTGGTGGCTGACAAAGTTTGGGAGTCATCATCAAACTCCTCACACTCCTACAAGTTATTCAACAATATACATCGTACATTGAAGAGCAATCCAGGATACACATCCACTGACATTCATCGTAGATGGACAGCAATTCAACAATTAGCATTTCAATATTACCTCTGGCCGAGACCTTTTGTGGCTATAAGGCGCGATGGCACGCTCTGCATCTTCTGTCTCTACGACCTCGTGGGCAAAAAAACTGAGCAGGATGTCAGTCACCTTGTGCTTGTTTGTCAAGTTTGGATATTCTCGGCTAGGATCATCTTTACCCTCATAATCCCAGCCGAAGTGGCTTCTCAGCTTCAGGGCATGATACGGCGGTTCAAGAAATATCTGGTCACCCAGGGACCAGTCAATCCAGAGCTCTTTAGCTTGTCAATTCTCTCAATCAACTGATACACTTGGCCCATCTCCTCAAAGTTTGGCACAGAAGATCAGCTAGGCTCGACCTCCAGAGACAAACTAGTAAAAAGGGGCAGACAAGGTTCAAGATCAGAGCAATAGAACCATTCTCTATGCCAGCCCTTAAGGGAGGTTTCAGAGGAACATGGAGATAGATCTTTTTCATTTCGTTCCTAAGTTGGAGACCGGCTCCCCCTATCACTTGGACTTTGTTTTTGGAGGGCTGAGGTTTGATGTGGAATAAGTATCGGAACAGATTGAGATGGGGCTTCACACCCAAAAAACATTCACACAAAGTTGCAAAGATAGAGATTTGCAAGATGGAGTTGGGGTTCAGATTCACTAACTCTAGCTGGTAGAAGGAAAGAAGTTGGCAAAGAAAATCCGAAGAAGGAAGAGCAAGACCCTGGTCAAAGAAAGAGGCGAAGACTATATTCTCACCAGATTGGGGCGCCAAAATCAATTTGCCTTCAGCCTGACGCAAATGGATGACTTCGCGGCGCTACAATCTCAATGACTTCTCTAGATACTTCAACTTTGTTGAGCCACAATCCGATGTCGGCTAGGTCTCAGGAGACACCTTCAGGATTTCCGAAGCTCTCAGCATGGCTCGAGGCGAGGAGATTTGGGGGAAATGCTATTTGGAGCTTGGAATTGATGTAGTGGAGCGGAATTGCCCGAGTTTCGAGCAGGAAGTGCTAGCAATGGTGAACCCTAGCGAGAGGTGCGAAATTTCGGCATGGAAGTTGGAAGACGAAACGATTGGTGGAGTAGAGAAGATGAGGGAATCTTTTCTCTCTCTCCCCACTTTTTATAGAGCCTGTGCTGATAAGTGGGCTTGGGCCTACAAATTCGATACTGGGCCACAAGATATGAGTTTCTACATGGCACGCTCCATTGGGCCGTTTGCTAGCTGTGTTAAAATCACAGTGTAGGTGTCATTCACAGAAACCGATCAAATAATCAAGATACACTTCATGCTAAGCTTACAGTCGGGTGTATACATTCGGGTATCTTGATTATTTACCAGGTATTGAGGATATATCCTTATAAGGAACGACGGCTGGTCTCCATTAAAATTGGAGATTCAGGTATCTCTCAAGTACACCTGACCACATATTGGGTTAAAATCCATAAAGTGGTACTCGGGTTACATGCTTAGCCACCAATTACCATGAGCAAAAATTATTCTAGCTGGCATGATGCTGAAGAGTCTACATACCGAGTAGTGTACTACTCGGGAAAGACTATATGGTTAAAGATCTTTGACTTTATGTTTAATTGTTTCACAATTAAGCACAAAGTCGGGGGCTACACCTAATAGGTGCGCCTATTCGGCGCACACTATTTATATTTTCTATGAAGCCCTTCATAGCCTCGTTGCCAGCTGACATGAAGAAGGACTCAGGAGAGGAAGCACTCGGACAAAGAGTACTCGGGAGTAATGCACTCGGGAATTCTTCACCGTGGAGGATGAGCACTCGGCATCAGCTGTGACTCAACTATGAAGGTCTCAAGGGCTGCTGTTGGTGCCATGGGCCTAGGGTACCTCATGAGAAGCTATTGGGCCACTCGGACAGAGGATGGGCCTAACCTTATAATTAGGTATACAATAGAACTCGATAGACTTAACGTTGTACGACAGGGAAAATATAGTCCAAGTCGGGCACATTGTACTCCTAGAGGAGATCTCTTGGTCGTGGTCTGACTGGGACTCCTACTTTGTAACCCTGTCCCCCAGTATATAAGGGGAGGTAGGGCGCCCCCTGAGGGCAGAATCACCAAGATCACAATCATACATTCTCAAAGGAAATACACCACAACTGGACATAGGGTATTACCTCATCTCGAGGGCCTGAACTAGTATAAACCTTTCGTGTTCCTTTGCAGTCTATCAAGTTTAGGTCTCACGAGTAGCCCCATATTATTATTGTTGGTGTAAAACATCGACATGCGGCGGTTCAAGAAACATCTCGCTACCCAGGGACAAGTCAACCCTGAGCTCTTCATCACATCTATCTTCTCCACCAACTGGTATACTTGTCCTATCTCTTCATAGCTTGGCACGGAAGACCAACTGGGTACAACCACCACTGGAGAACCAGTGAAAGGGGGCAGAGAAGGTTCAAGATTGGAACAGTAGAACCATTCTCTATGCTAGCCCATTAGGGAGGTTTTCAAAGGAACATGAAGATAGATCTTTTTCATTTCATTCCTGAGTTGGAGACCGGCTCCCCCAATCACTTGGACTATTTTGGATGGTTGGGGCTTGATATGGAACAAATATCGGAAGAGATTAAAATAGGGATTCACCCCCAGAAAAGCTTTGCACAATGTGACGAAGATGGAGATTTGCAGGATGGAGTTGGGATTCAGATTCACCAACTTTAATTGATAGAAGGACAGAAGTTGGTGGAAGAAATCATAAGAGGGAAGGGCAAGACCATGATGAAAGAAAGAGGTGAAGGCAACGGTCTCACCAGATCGAGGCGCCGGCATAGATTCCCCTTCGGCGGTGCGCCAATGGATGACTTCTTGTCACTGCAGCATCAGTTGTTTCTCCAAGTACTTTAGCTTCATTGAACTGCAGTCTGAAACCGGCCAAGCTTCTGCGGACATCTCCAGGATCTCGAACGAAGCTCTCGGCATTGCTGGCAGTGAGAAGATTTGGGGGAAATGCTATTGAAAGCTTGGGATGAATGTAGCGGAGCGGAATCATGCGAGTTTCAAGCGGGAGATGTTGGCTATGGCAAACCCAAGCAAGGCAAAGCGCGAAATTTTGGCGCGGAAGCTGGAAGACGAAACAATTGGTGGATTGGAGAAGATGAGGGAATCTTTTCTCTTTCTCCCTGCTTTTATAGAGCCCATGCTGATAAGTGGGCTTGGGCCGGCTGATTCGGTACTGGGCCACAAGATATGAGTTTCTAAATGGCATGCTCTATAGAGCCGACTGCTGGCTGTATTAAAATCATAGTGCAGATGCAATTTATAGGAACCGATTAAATAATCAGATATGCTTCATGAAAGCCTAATTGCTGAATACATGTGTTTAGATATCTGCATTATTTGTGAGGTATTGAGGATACATCCTTATAAGGATCGACAGTTGGTCTCCATTAAAATTGGGGATGCAGGTATCTCTCAAGTACACTAGACCACACATTGGGTTAAAATCCAAGAAGTGGTACACGGCTTACATGCTTAGGCACCAATTGCCAAAAGCAAAAATTATTCCAGCTGACATGATGCTAAAGAGTCTACATACCATGTAGTATACTATTCGGGAAAGACTACAAGGTTAAAGATCTTTGACATTATGTTTAATTGTTTCACAATTAAGCACAAAGTTGGGGGCTACACCTAATAGGTGCGCCTATTCGACGCACACTATTCATATTTTTCCATGAAGTCCTTCATAGCCTCATTGCTAGCTGACATGAAGTAGGACTTGGGAGAAGAAGCACTCGGACAAAGAGTACACGGGAGCAATGCACTCGGGAATTCTTCACTAGGGTGGATGAGCACTCGGCATCAGCTGTGACTCAACTATGAAGGTCTCAGGGGCTGCTGTGGAGGCCATG
Source organism: Oryza meyeriana var. granulata (assembly GCA_003991445.1). NCBI lineage: Eukaryota > Viridiplantae > Streptophyta > Magnoliopsida > Poales > Poaceae > Oryza > Oryza meyeriana. The sequence goes on from RYFJ01002463.1 coordinate 43,789, forward strand.
GGCCCCGAGTACCTCATGAGAAGCATTTGGGCCACTCGGACAGAGGATGGGCCTAACCTTGTAATTAATGATACAATAGGACTCGGCATACATAACCTTGTACGACAAGGAAAGGATATTGTCCTAGTCGAGCACGTTGTATTCCTAGAAGGAAATCCCTTGGTCGGAGTCCGACTGGGATTCATGCTCTGTAACCCTGTCCCCTAGTATATAAGGGGAGGCAGGGCACCCCTGAGGGCAGAAGAAGAATCTCACCAGAGAAATCTCAAAGGCAATGCACCACAACTGGACGTAGGGTATTACCTCATCTTGAGGGCCTGAACTAGTATAAATTGTTTTGTGTTCCTTTGCAATCCATTAAGTTTAAGTCTCACAAGTAGCCCCATATTCTTATTGCCGATACAAAACATCGACATTCGGCATCCGCCGACTGGTCGTATGGATTCTCAACTTGTGGTCAACCAAGTCATGAAAGACTGGACATGTCTCAACGATAACATGGCAGCGTATTGTCTGGAGGTCCAAAAGGTGGAAAACAAGTTCGATGGGCTGGAGATAACTCATGTATTGCGATAATACAATGAAGCTACAGATGAATTGGCCAACATGGGATCGAATTGAGAAGTGGTCCCGACTGGGAGTTTTGTCAAGCCACTACTAGAGCCATCAGTCAAGAAGAAACCAGTGCTTGAACAGTCAGGGGCTAAACCTACCCTGGCAACAAATGAAGTGCTAATCATCTCTCAAGACTGGCAAACTCCAATTTTCAAATTCCTCTTGGATGATGAACTCCCAGAAGATCGCAGTGAAGCCGAATGAATCAAACGTCAAAACAAATGTTTCCTTGTAGTCGGAGAAGACCTGTACCATCAAATCTTATCCAGAGTCCTCATGCACTACATCGCACCTGAGGAGGGCAAGCAGATTCTGCAATCAATCGACTTGGGCATTTGTGGCAACCATGCTACATCCAGGACATTAGTCAGAAAGGTTTATAGACAGGGTTTCCTCTGGCCGACTGCGGTAACAAATGCTAAAGACATGGTCGGACCATTCAAAAAAACACCAGGAGGGTTCACACACTATTCTACGAATGGTATACTATTTAATTCTTATGATGATTTTATTTTTATTAGGAACCTGGGAGAAGACCATGGAGAATAGCTCAAGAAATCAAATATTAAAGTGGAGAAACAAGTGCAAGTAAACTCCTATTCCCAAGACCGATTCAGTTTTGGGCTGGGAGACAGCGTCAACTTCAAACGGCCATAACTTTTGATCCATAAGGAGTTACAGGGCCTACAAGTACTTGTTGGAAAGATTATGAAGTCTACTTTCATATGGTTTTGGTTTCATGCCAAAATTCCTCCTAAGCTGTCCAGAATCATCAAAACAAGTTGCATCATTTTTCCTATCCGAGTCAGTTTGGGCCTTTGGGCTTTGTATTTGTGTTGTGGGCTAAACCCATGAGGAGCGTGCCCCTCACAGGGAAAACCCTCACCCTAGGATGTCTTAACTAATATATATTCAGTATCCGCCGCCATTTAGGGTGGGTTTTGCTTAGATTAATCTGTCTTTGAACAGTTTCGCCGTTTATTGGTTTGTGAGACTCCAACTTCGAGTGTATAATCATTCATCTGCAAGTTAAGTTGAAATCTTCCTTGTTCTTGCTTGTGTTCTTCGATTCGCATGCAGGGAGTAGCCTTCATGGTGAGGTCAACCGAGCGGCGCACGGTTGATAACAGGAGGAGACGTGGTGCTGCGATTGCAGGGTTCGGGTCTTGGTGATCAGAAGCTGGATTGTGAGTGTCAATTCTTCACCAAATCGAGAGTTATCCTTACCTAACGGAAGATCGGCACCCCGTTGCCATCAACAAACCACCAAAGACAGGCATAAACTATCCCCTTTATGGGAAGGGCCGTTCCTTATCGCTAAGGTGACACGTCCAGGAGCCTACCGACTAAAGACTGAAGACGGTGCCCTCATCAGCAACTCATGGAATATAGAATAGCTACGTCCATTCTATACGTGAGTCTTGTATTTCCTCTATATATATGTATAACGTTTCTTCTTTGACTCTCTACATCGCTTGTCCTAACTGAGTAGTGAGTTGGGGGCTGCATGTATTATGTGTCTTGTTAATAAAATCTGAGCTTGTTTTACCTAAGTTATGAAGTTCTATAACGATTATGTTAAGTTTGCCCGAGTATAGCATTCAGAGGAGAATGTTTTTCTTAAGTTCCTACCGATCTACTCGACGCAGACTACATAGTCTGTCGATGTTTTACACCGGCAATATGAATAAGGGGCTACTCGGCGGATGGAAACTCGGTGGATTGCAAAGGAACACGGAGAGATTTTATACTGTTTCAGGCCCTCGATGCGAGGTAATACCGTCGATGTTTTACACCAGCAATATGAATATGGGGCTAGTTGGCGGATCGAAACTCGGTGGATTGCAAAGGAACACAGGGGGTTTATGTCGGACCCGGGTTTGACCCCGAACCCTATGTGTGTACCATGCTAGTCCCACGATCAATTGCTAGCACACACATTCAACATCGACATCATAATCCATACATCACAGGTTCAGCTCATAGCAGTCCAAACATAAGTCGTAAAGGAGTCTAGACTTAGCGAATACATAGAGGCCGACCGGCCAAATAGAACAACAAAATAACAAAGAGTTCAACAGCGGAAACAAGATAATATAAGCACCGAAAACCAGCAAGTGTGCCTCTGCCCACCCACAGGCAACCAACCGGTAAGCCCTAGTAAGCACCATCGTCGTCGTCTCCAAAACCAGCTGCATAGAAGTACCCGATTGTCGGGTCCCCCTCAATCATCTCTAAAAAGAAGAAGTCACACAAGCATGTGTGAGTACAATACGTACTCTGCAAGACTTTTAGTATTTGCAATGGTATTCCATAATATGAGAAGATAAACAAGGAATGGTTCAGGTTCTGCACTTTGCATAAATTATAATATATATAGCGAAACATTGCGGTTTCGCAACGAAATTTCATAAATCAAGCCTGCACAGTAAATCAAGTATGTAAGCATTGACCCCAAGTGTTTCCAACCATCTAGGCTCCCAGCACATGCCAGCCAACCGTGGCAACACGTTGCCACAACCAGCCCAGCGAACTCCCCATTCGCACCATGATTTTCCCAAAAAACAGTTCCCAAAATTTAAATCTACTACGGTGGAGAATTTCCCAAGTCATCCATAACCGAGGACACGGCTATTCGAATAGTTTTAACTCTCGAGATTGTGTACAACTATACCCACATGACAAAGACAATATGAGCTACCACATAGGAGACTTACACCGTCAATGACAAAGTCTTTCTACCGTTGACCTAGCAATATCCTGCGCTTATGATCTATCCCTAGAGAGTTGGTAGGCCTCCCAAAACCCCAAGGCTCACACGATGTGCTGGTCACCCTTGAACAATAATCAAGGTACCTTCGGGCCATGGACAATAACCATAACCCGCACTAACCCAATATCAACAATAATGACCTACAACTACCACTGGCGGGTCTATTGCTAGGTATCAACATTATACTGAGCCAAGGACTCCCCATAAGAGCCACATGTGGTTTGTACTATGTTTCTTGGTTCTAGCTACACCATAGAATCGGTCCTTAGCGACTCGGGCAAGACAAGCACCTAATCGGTACCACAAACAAGGCACCAAACACTACATCCACTCACCCAAGTCAAAAGCATGTTTTCAGTTTTTGTTTTCCACCAAGAGCACAGGGGAATTACCCACTGTTCATTTCCATAATTTCGCAAATGCTTTATTTCCCCAACATCCCAAAATCAAGTAACAAGCAGCATTGATTAATTAGCAAACTAAGCATACCTATTGACATCCTCCCAACCACATGAACCCAAATTTTGAGTGGCAACATAAGTGACAAGGAATTCATGATACTCAAGTAACAAGGACAAGGCATATGCAACAAGAGGTTAACTACCCAAGAATCCCACACATTTCTAAGTAAAACATCGCATGCATAATAGTTTGCAATCAATATAGTTTGTAAGTTTGAAATATAGGAGCAATTGATCAAGGGGGTGCTTGCCTTGCTTCCGGACTTCCTGGTACTCCTCTGGTTCCTCCTCAACTGGGTTAGCAACGTCGTGCTCTACGAGAATACCAAGAGAATGCAATGAAAACAACGGCAAAATTTAACAGTACAGGAAGTACAAATATTTTTGCAGAATATGGAAGTGCATGATTTTAGATGAATTTAGGAAAAAGAATCGCCTGAATCCGAGTTCGTATGAGGGAGAAACGGCTAAACGAAGTCTGCTCTGTCCTAAAATCGACAATAATTGAGAAACAGCGTTTTTGCTCAACCGAACTGCTGAAACGGCTGAAAACATTCTACCGACTTAACGGGTGGTCTATTTGGGACATTTTTGGTTCTAGGGGCATTTATATGGTACGAAACCTACACATGTGCTATTGTGAACCTAAGGACAGCTCCTAGAAGTGGATATGCTCCAACTCGCTAGGATGTTAATCGCACACGCTCACACGTCGCTAAAACGGCCTAACACGTGAAACCCACCGAGCGTGAAGTATTAATCTAAGGCGTTTGGAGGCGTGGAGGGTTTCTAGGGCCTAGGGGTCACTGGATGCACAAGTGGAACCTATGGGAAGGCTTCGGTAGCGGCAAACACCTCCGTCCAAAAACGATGTCTTCGTACGCGCAAGCTACACGTCTTCGCACGATAACGATGATTGGCAAAATTGGGAATCCAACAGCAGCAGCTCTACTCATGGTTTTATCTAGTTCTAACACTAGTGGGGCCAACCTGGCTTGCATGGGGCTGATGGGATGGCTGTCGCTCACTCAAACACAAGTGCACCTAAGGTGTTCGGTGAAAAGCCAAGCTAAAGTACAGCTTGTCTACCTCTGTCCTCTCATGCTCTAGTGCATGGCTGGTGATGCCGGGGCGCGGGGAAGCTCTAGGGGTCCTGCATGCAAGGTCGTAGGGTTCTAATTCATGCGGCCATGCTCCGATTGAGCCTCATCCACACATGTGGCCACGGTGGTGTCGCTTGGGTGGATGGCAAAACAACGGCATGACAGGCCAAGCCAAGGACGTGGGGAGCACTAGTGGCCTCCCAGGAATAAAAAGAAAGCACATGCAGAAACAGGAGCTCACCGAAGAGTACGGGCGGTGAGGTGCAACATTGAGGTGGTGGTCGGCTCGGCGGCAGGGTTGCTCGTGATGGAGGCTGCAGACAAGCGCTGCGATGAGTTCAATGAGTGAAGGGGAGATGGTGATACAGCTAGAACAACGTTAAACTTACCAGGGCAGAGTCTAGTGGCTGCAAGGTCACGGCGGCACCCGGTCGGCGTCGCAAAACACGATGGGGCTGCGGTGATGCCTGCTGCATACCGAGGGCAAAAATGGAGTTAGGTCGGGTAGGAACACATGGTGACATAGCTGAGACAAGGTAAAACTCACCGGAGCTCCCAGACAGAAGGCGTGTGCTCGCCAGCGCCGTGGGCGGCACCTCACGTTCCTGGCGAACCAAAGGGCAATCCCCTGGGTCCTTGGGTGCGTGAGAAAAAGGGCAAGCTGGGGAGGCAGGAGGACATGGGCTTGGTTAAGAAGGAAGGCAGGGAAAGGAGAGGAGAGGGAGGGGCGCTGGTCTTCTCCATCAGTCTTGCGATGGTGTGTGCACGGGCAAGCATGCAGCAGACAGACAGGACAGGGCAGGGCGCTGCTGAGGCTGTCGGCGGCATCTCGCGAGGTCCCAAGGCGGCTCTGCCTCTCCCTCTCACGTGGCCTAGGGTGTGCAGGGGAAGCCACATGGTCGAGCTGCATGGGCGGAGAGAGATCCTCGCGTGATCCTGCTTGGGCGATGGAGAACAGGGACTCCCTGAGTTGGCTTGGGCTTGGCTGGGCTGTGGAGTCCGAATTAGAGGTGGAGCCCAACATAAAAAGTGTGTCCAAAGGGGTTACCTACCTTACCAAGTGGAAATATTGGGTCAACAGGTCGAGAAAACAGGAGAAACCGAGAGGAAGAGGGAAAGAACTCTTCTCGGGTGAACAGTACCCAGATTTTTGGTGAAGATGGTTCAATGGGCCAACTTGCTTCAAACTGAATGAAACTTGGAGGCAAGGCTGGTAGTAAGGTATGGAATTTTTAGGAATTTTTCCAGAATTTTTGGTGAAGATTAAAAATTGAGGGTCAGAGAGGGCGGTGGGAAAAGTTTATATAGATTACACGAACTTTTATCTGTTGGCTGGGATTTTCATGCATGAAAGATGACATGTAGTGCATGCAGATGAAAAAAGATGGTTTTATGCACCAATGAACAAAAGTGGGCTGTTACAGTTTATACTGGTTCAGGGCCTCAATGTGAGGTAATACCCTACGTCCAGTTGTGGTGTATTTCCTTTGAGGATGTATGGTGGTGATTCTAGTGAACCAACTCAACCTGCCATTAGGAGGTGCCCTGCCTCCCCTTATATACTGGGGGATAGGGTTACAAGGTAGGAGTCCCAACCGGATTACGGCCAACGGATCTCCTCTTAGAGATACAATTTACCCGACTAGGACTGTATATTCCTTATTGTACAAGGCAAAGTCTGTCGGGTGCTACTATATCTCTAATTGCAAGTCTCGGCCCATCCTCTATCCGAGTGGCCCATATGCTTGTGATGAGGTACCCGGGGCCCATGGCCTCCACAGTAGCCCCTGAGACCTTCATAGTTGAGTCATAGCTGATGCCGTGTGCTCATCCTCCACGGTGAAGATTGCCCGAGTGCACTGCTCCTGAGTATTCTTTCTCCGAGTGCTTCTTCTTCCCGAGTCCTGCTTCATGTCAGCTGGCAGCGAGGCTATGAAGGGCTTCATGTAGATGTATGAATAGTATGCGCCGAATAGGCGCACCTATTAGGTGTAGCCCCTGACTTTGTGCTTAATTGTGAAGACAATTAAACATAAAGTCAAAGATCTTTAACCTGGATGTCTTGCCCGAGTAGTATACTACTGGTATATGAGACTCTCCGGTATCATGTCAACCGGAATATGATCTATAGTCTTGCCAAGTAGCATGCCACTTGTATATGGGACTCTTTAGCTTCATGTCAGTTGGAAAAGGGTGTTTATTGTCTTTCCCGAGTGGCATCCCACTCGGAAGTTAGACTCCTTAGCATCATGTCAGCTGGAAAGAATATTTATAGTCTCTCCCGAGTAGTGCACTACTCGAAAGTTAGACTCTTCAGCGTCATGTCGGCTGGAATGATGTTGCTCATGGCAACTGTTGGCCAAGCATGTAGGCCGAATACCACTTTATAAAATTAAATCCATTGCGTGGTCAGGTGTACTCGAGAAAGATACCTGCATCCCCAATTTTGATGAAGACTAGCTTGTGATCCTTATAAGGATATATCCTCGATACCTGGTGGATAAGACAGATACCCAACCACATGTGTTCAGCAATTAGGCCTTCATGAAGCATATCTGTTTACCTCATCGGTTCCTGTTGGTAGCGCCAGCACTGCGATTTTAACACAGCCCGTGAGCGGCCCATAATTAACATGCTACTGTTGAAACTCATATCTTGGTGGCCTTCTACCGAATAAGCCGGCCTAAACCGACCTACCTGGCATAGCCCTATAAAAGTAGCATCCATCACATGTCAGGATGAGTATTTCAGCGTCGATAACTGCAATCAGCCAAAGGAATCCTTGTCTGCAAGCCTTTCTGACTTATGTTCTGGATACAGCTTGGTTGCCACAGATGCCTGAGTTGGTATATTGCAGAATTTGCTTGCCCTTCCCAGGTGTGACGTAGTGCATGAGAACTCCGGATGCGCTTTGAAGACGTAGATCTTCTCTGACTTTGGGAAAGCCGAGCAAGGTACCCGAACCTTGCATTAGCTTAGGATTCGGCTGGTGACCCTCATGGGGCATACCCTACCCAACAGAGTCATAGCCAAGCAAGGTACCCGAACCTTGCATTAGCATAGGATTCGGCTGGCGACCCTCATGGGGCGTACATAACCTGACAGAGTTGTGACCAAATAAGTTACCCGATCATAGCATTAGCGTAGGATTCGGCTGGCAACCCTCATGGGGCATACCCTACTTAGCCGAGTGGTACACGAGCCCCGACTGACGTCGGAGGTCGGTTATATTAGCCGAATAAGGTATCCGAACCTTGCATTAGCATAGGATTCGGCTGGCGACCCTCATGGGGTGTACCCAACTCCACGGAGTTGTGACCGAATAAGGTACCCGAACCTAGCATTAGCGTAGGATTCGGCTGACGACCCTCATGGGGCGTACCTCACCCAGCTGAGTGGTACTCGAGCTCTGACTGGTGCCGGAGGTCGGTTATTAGCCCACATGGAGCGTAGCCGGGGAAGATGATGTCCCGACTAGCGCCGGTACTCGGTCAGTAGTCCCCATGGAGCGTTCCAAGTAATTCTTGACAAACTGGTCTAGCCCCCGAGCATAGGAGATAGGCTCGTAGCCCTAAGTTCCTGTCACGCGTATCCGGAACTGGCCCTGCATTATAAGCATATCGGATGAGTAGTATCTGATGATGAAAATAATCACCCGAATAAAATGTATTTTACAATATATGTAAATACATGTTCTTCCTCTTTTTGATATTAATTTCCTCGAGTAGTTGACCCCTTACGTTTAAACACTCTGCCCGAATAGTCATAGCCCCTAGCGTCAGGAGTTGGCTCATGGCTCTTTCCCAGACACGCGTTTTGGGTGACTTGAGTTCGTCTTTCATGGAGCAAAGTTTCACAGATCGGAATTTATGCTACTCGAGTACTTTTGTTATCATTTAAGAGAAAAAACAGAAAAAAGTGTAGCTTGTGCACCTATTAGGTGTAAGCGGCTACAGCAATGGCAAGGCCAAATGAAGAACTATTTATCAGAGAGCGCTTAGCTGTTCGGTATTTTGGGAGTGGGGATGCCATCCTTGTGTTTGGGCTTTTGATCCCCCGAGCATGTCACTTGTTGTTCGGATAATCTTCAGTTGTTGGAAGTCGATGACTGTTGTGACTGACTACCACAATAAAGCCGTCCGACTTGCATTTGCGGTTCCTGGCTTTAGTTGGGACTGCGTCGTCGGTGCCCTCCCGCTTCTTCTGTCAGGGTGCCTTCTTATCATCGAGGGCCTCAGCAACAGCGTCGGCCGAGTCGGCGTACTTGTTCGCCATGTCGAATAAAGCCTTGACAGAGTTGGGAGGCTTCCGGTGAATTGGCGATGAATGAGGTGTCTTTGACTCCTTTTCGAAAGGCGGCGATGGCAACCTCATCCTTGATCATTGGGATTGAATTCTTCTTCTCAGAGAACCTCTTGACGAAGTCACGAAGAGACTCGTTCTTCCTTTGATGCAACTGATACAGGTCATGTTCGGAAGATGGCCTTTCGTATGTTCCCTAGAAGTTAGTGATGAAGTTTTCTTGGAGTTCTCCCCATGAGCCAATTGACCTCTTTGGGAGTCCTGTTAGCCATGTCCTCGCTGAGTTGGCTAGAGCGACTGGGAGGTAGTTAGCCATGACCTTGTGATCTCCTCTAGCTGCTCAGATTGCCAGAGTATAGACTATAAGCCAGGACTCGGGGTTGGTCTTCCCGTCGTATTTTTCGACCCCAGTGGGTTTGAAGCCTATTGGCCAGTCGACCTATTGAAGCTCGTGGGTGAAGGCCGGTACTCCTTCATCTTCATGAGGACTCTAACTCCACCTACGACGGTGAAACCGCTCATGGTGGAGGCCGAAGCGCTCGTTCTCGTCTTCCTCTCGTTCGCGGCACCAAGCGTTGATGTCCTGCCGAAGGTCACGCCGTAGTCGGCCTCGGAGATCATGGTCGTCCCGACGGTTGCTTTGATGTCTGCGTCACCGGGCATCATTGTGGTTGTCGAGTAACGTGTGGCGTGACTCCGTGTGCAGCCGACTAGAGCCGGCCGCTTAGCGTCGCATTTGAGGTGGCTGAGACTACCGTTGGAGGTGTCGACCGGTTGGTCAGTATGAGGGTATCGCTTGACTGTTGGTGCCGCTGACATGCAGCAGCGATGATCATTGCTTTGATTCTTGCGATAGTCGGGGTGGCCTGATGATCAGGCCCAAACTGGAGTGTGTCCAGTAGGGTTGCAGCGGCCACGATGTTCTATTGAGAAGTGGCGAAGACATCGTGGTCGCCAACTCGGGTTTGGAGGATTTGTTGCTGAGCGGTCCACCCAGCCCTACGCAGGTCGTCGTTGTGGGCGTGCAGCTGTCTTGCTTCTTCCTCTTGTTGTTTTCACAGTCAGCAGGCCTCCTCCTCTTGCTGCTCGCATAGTTGGCGTGATTCCTAAGTAGGAGTAGAGCCTTTGGATGCCATGAAGATTTCTCGTGGCAGTGAGAAGCTTGCCGAACTGCTGTCCGACTTAGAGTCGGAATCCGACTGAGAGTCTTAGTCGGAATAGTTGATGGGGGTGATGATAACTCCAACCTCCCTAGATCCGACCTCGAGCGGCTCTAGGCCGTATCCGAGTCGAACTCCAGGGGATCGGGTTTGTCACGTCGGATGTTGTTTGAAGATATCCGTAGCGTTGCCGAGTCTGCAGGGAGATTGACGACCTCCCCCCTTCCTAGCCCGACCCCGGCCAGCTCAAGGCCAAGTCCGAGTCGAACACCAAAGGGGAGGGTTGTCCCGAGACTCGGACCAGATGAAGATTGCTGCAGCATGTCGGTGACGGTTGCTGCGGTGTCGTGTGGGCCGGCTGGCACGGAGTCGGCTGGTTCCCTGGCAGATCGGATCGAGTTCGAGTCAGCCAAGGTGAGGCTGCCGAATTTGTCGGGGATGAAGTCGAGGCTGCCAAACATGATTGTATCGCTGGGGGAGAACTTGTTGCCATCGACTCCGGTTGTTGGATCCATCGAGCTTGTTGATGTTGATCTCACCGAAGCCCCTACCTGGCGCGCCTACTGTCAATGTTTTACACCGGCAATATGAATATGGAGCTAGTCGGCGGATCAAAACTCGGTGGATTGCAAAAGAACATAGGAGGTTTATACTGGTTCAGGCCCTCAATGTGAGGTAATACCCTACGTCCAGTTGTGGTGTATTTCCTTTGAGGATGTATGGTGGTGATTTTGGTGAACCAACTCAACCTGCCTTCAGGGGGCGCCCTACCTCCCCTTATATACTGGGGGACAGGGTTACAAGGTAGGAGTCCAACCGGATTACGGCCAAGGATCCCTCTTAGAGATACAATTTACCTGACTAGGATTGTATATTCCTTACTACACAAGGCAAAGTCTGCCGGGTGCTACTATATCTCTAATTACAAGTCTCGGTCCATCCTCTATCCGAGTGGGCCATATGCTTGTGATGAGGTACCCAGGGCCCATGGCCTCCACAAATACCCTACGTCCAATTGGGATGTATTCCTTTGAGGATTATGGTGGTGGTTCCGATGAACTCTGATCATCTCCCTCCTGGGGCGCCCTACCTCCCCTTATATACCTGGGGATAGGGGTACAAGGTAGGAATCCCAACCAGACACGGCCAAGGGATTTCCTTCTTAGAGATACATCTTACCAGACTAGGACTGTATATTCCTTTTTGTACAAGGCAAAGTCTGTCGGGTGCTACTATATCTCTAATTACACGTCTCGGCCCATCCTCTATCCGAGTGGCCCATATGCTTGTGATGAGGTACCTGGGGCTCATGGCCTCCACAGTAGCCCCTGAGACCTTCATAGTTGAGTCACAGCTGAGCCGAGTACTCATCCTGCACGGTGAAGATTGCCCAAGTGCATTGCTCCCGAATACTCTTTGTTCGAGTGCGTCTTCTTCTCGAGTCCTGCTTCATGTCAGCTGGCAGTAAAGCTATGAAGGGCTTCATATAGATGTATGAATAGTGTGCGCCGAATAGGCGCACCTATTAGGTGTAGCCCCCGACTTTGTGCTTAATTGTGAAAACAATTAAAACATAAAGTCAAAATCTTTAACCTTGTAGTCTTTCGTGAGTAGTATACTACTGGTATATGAGACTCTTCGGTATCATGTCAACCGGAATATAATTTATAGTCTTGCCGAGTAGCATGCCACTCGTATATGGGATCTTCAGGTTCATGTCCAGCCGGAAAAGGGGGTTTATAGTCTTTCCCGAGTTGCATCCCACTCGAAAGTTAGACTCCTCAGCATCATGTAAGCTGGAAAGGATATTTATAGTCTCTGCCGTGTAGTGCACTACTCGGAAGTTAGACTCTTCAGTGTCATGTCGGCTGGAATAATATCGCTCATGGCAACTATTGGCCAAGCATGTAGGCTAGTACCACTTTATGAAAATAGATTCCATTGCATGGTCAGTTGACTTGAGAGATACCCTGCATCCCCAATGTTGATAAAGACCAGCTTGTGATCCTTATAAATATATCCTCAATACACTAGTGATAAAACAGATACCCAAACAGATGTGTTTAGCAATTAGCCCTTCATGAAGCATATCTGTTTATCTCATCGGTTCCTATTGGTAGCACTTGTACTGTGATTTTAACACAACCAGTGAAATGCCCATATTGAGCGTGGTACTGTAGAAACTCATGTCTTGGTGGCCCAGTACCGACTATGTAAGCCCAAGCCCATGAGTCGGCACAGGCTCTATAAAGGCTGGGGGAGAGAGAAAAGATTCCTCATCTTCTCCAAGCATCGTGCAATGTATATTGTTGAATCGTTTGTAGTGGTGCAAGGAGTTTGATGATGACTCCCGTCCACTGTCGGCCACGAAGTCGAAGAAGAGGCCAAGAAGTCCTTCTGCCGCCTAGCCCGACTCCAAGAGAGCGGGGAAGAAACCCATTGTAGATCAGGGCAAGAAGGAGGTCATGAGGCCGAGTGCCGCAGCAGGGAGTCTGAAAATAAAAGACCCTGCCAGTATCGCACCCAGGCCATCGAGTCCCAGACCGGGACCGGCGCGGTCGAGCCCAGCATCATCAAGCCCAACACAAGCGCCGCCAAGTACGAGGCCGACTCCGACGCAACCAAGTACCCCGAGCACCCTAGCTAGCTACGCCTTCAGGCCTGACAGCCAGCAGCCCTCCAGTGCCGCCCCCTGGATCTCCCGGACAAAAGCTCAAGTTCTCCAAGAGGTAGGATCTCTGGGTCTACTGAAATCATGTTCAGCATTGTAGCGTCTTGATGTTTGACTCGTTACGCAGGAAGCGGGCTGACATTGATCTTAAGGAGACCACGCCGACTACCCCTGCTGTCGAGCCTACCCCAGCCGATCCAGTGCCAGTGAGCACACCTGCTGAGCCGGTGGCGGCCCCAGTTGCAGAAACTGAGACCGCCCCCGACTGCAAGGCCGCCTCCCCGGCGCGACCCAAGGTGTGTGTTGATTGAAGCCGCTGTTCTAGCCCCTGAGCTGTGCCCGTTTCGAATCGTCGCTGTCGCTCCTGAGCTAGCCCTAGAGGCTGCGAGTTGGGGGCCAGGACCCCATCGCCATCTTGGTCACCATCGTCGTCATCGTTGTCCCCTCCTTCGGACAGACCAGATCTCCCCAGGATCAGGGCCCCTCCGCGCAAGTTCCCGAGGACGTTCCACTGGACAGCGTCCGACAGAACTGCGCGGAGCTACAAGCATGATGAGGCGCGGCAGAAAGGAGCGTGAAGACTTGCTTCGTGCCCATCGCCGCGTCCCAAGGGATTCGGTATGAAGTCCGTTGTATTGGAATCTTGGTACTCTTTCTTGACGCTTGACACTGCTTTGACTTGTTTCTCCCCGAGCAGAAGCTCATTGATCGCTCGGAGAAGATGCACGAGGTGTAACCGGTTGCCCCCCAGCTCAAAATTGGAACAGCTCCGGTCCTAAAGACCGTATTGGAGGAGTGTGTTAACGCCAAATTTGGTACTGATCTTTATTGGAATTCGGTTAGGAAAAAATCATGATTAACTGGCGGGAATTAAATCCAGAAGAAGACGAATTCAAGAAGGAATCGTGAAGACCATGGAGAGGCAGTTAGTATCTTGTCTATAAATTAGGAAGAGATAATATTTTTTAGGAAACCTGATCTCGTGCCCGATCAGGACTTGTTGTTTTCTTTTTATAATTAGGAAACTCTGTTTCACATCTGATTAGGACTATATCAACTCGAGGTATAAATACGTATGCCCGGGGACCTTGAAATTATCAATCAGATCAATATAAACTTCGGCGCATCACCACCCTATTCAACAGGTTCTTGCTTCACAAGCCGGGCTGCATCGGTTAAGTTCGACCTCCTGCGAGAGGGTAAGTCTCGTTATCCTGACTACCGTATCGACTAGAACTTCCTCGGTTAGGTCCGATATTCTAGTCGGTCTACGGTAGTCAGCTTACCGCGATATATCTGTTCTGTCTATGCTGCAATCAGTTAGGTTGATCTCATAGGCCGAGTAGATATATCACATCACGCGTGCATAGGCTTATCGGCTTACTGGGTGTAACTTATCATCAGTTTGTGCTGCATCGGTTAGGTCCGACCTACTAAACTGCGTGATAAATTATTCCTGCTAGGCTGATTGGTTTATGCAAGCATTTTATCAGAATGATAGCCGATAAGTTATCATATTTACATCACGATTGCATTAGGTCTATCGGCCCACGAGGTTTAGTTATCATCTCAGTCTGTGCTGCAACGGTTAGGTCCGATCTATTAGACTGGTGATAATAATTCTATCCTTAGTGAGCCGATGTGCTTTCATGCAATTTCTATCGGAGTGCTTAGCCGATAGGTTATCTTTTATTAATAGCCGATTGCATTGTTCAACACGTTTTTGGCACGCTACAAACCCGTCATCGGCCGATTTTCAGCTGATACACGTTATTACCAGTAATCGGCTCTAGTTTATTTATTTATATTGTTATTTAATTCTTTAGCTACATGGTTTTACTTGTTTTTATCCATCTATTGCCATCATCGCTTCCAGTTGATGTATAAGTGCTTCGGTCCATATCGGCCATCGGCCGATGAGACGAGTCCAATTCGGCTTCCAGCCGATTGGCTCAATGATCTAATATTTTCTATCTCCTTGTCAATTGCAGGGTCAAATTGACTGGCACGCCTACGAACCTCAAGATTTAGAACCTACACTGGAGTTAAGCAAATCTCCCAGGCCTTCGCGTGTCTCTAGGCGCCGAACCATATCATCGGCTCGTTCCCGACGCTGCCGGTGATTTTCGGTGTCAACACGTTTTTGGCACGCCTGGTGGGACCCGAAATTTCAAATGGCCAGAAAAGAGATCAAAACAGACAACGTGATCCCGGTCAGCATGAGGATTTAAACAGACGAGTAGAGATAGCAAGTCAGAGCAAAATATGGCCAATTTTCAGAAACTCTGCTTGGAATCTTTTGGCATGACGCGACAAGGGCCGATTGAAAAATCTCAGTTTCCAAAACCAGTTTTGGTTGGAGAATCGAGCCGTACACCACCTGAAAGTCCACTAGTAAAACCCTTACAGGAGATGGTGAATGAAGCAGTACATCACGCGCTCATCAATTAATCCGGGATCCTGGTGAACACGCTCCTGAAGAAGGCAGTGGAATGGATCGGATTGCTCAAGAGCCTACTCGAGGTCCTGTATATCTCCCGCCAAAAATGGAGCCAAATCAAGTTGCTTATGGTACCAAAAAAGATGTGCCAGAAAACTTGTTTTCACACAACCAGGCTAGGGGGCAACAAGATATTCCTGCTGGATACCATCGATCTGCTTACTATGGAGGATATCAACAGAATTACCCAGGAGGTATTGTCGATTCAGGTAATTATCAGAGAGAATATCCCAGGCAGAATCGGCTACAAACTCCACCCATACAGTATCAGCAGGAAGTCCCAAGGGAGGAAGACTTATCGGCAAGGGTTGCAGAAATAGTGAGGGAACTTGGGATAAAGCCCAAGGAGCAAACATTTTTGTATCGGCATCCCCCGAGTGGTTTGACAGAGTACCATTACCACACCGATACAAAGTCCCAGATTTTTCCAAGTTCTCAGGGCAGGACAGCATATCTACAGTAGAGCATATTAGCCGATTCTTGGCACAGTGTGGAGAAGCATCAGCTGAGGAGGCTCTGAGAGTTAGGTTTTTCCCCTTGTCATTGTCTGGATCGGCCTTTACATGGTTCTCCTCATTACCGCCGAATTCAGTTCGGGGATGGGCCAATCTAGAAAAACAGTTTCATAAGTACTTCTTTGCTGGAATCCATGAGATGAGACTAACAGACTTAACATCGGTTAGGCAGAGACCAGACGAAACGGTGCTGGAATATGTCCACAAGTTTCGGGACGTTAGAAACCGATGTTACAGCTTGAATTTGAGTGACGGACATCTAGCCGACTTGGCTTTTCAGGGTCTCTTAGCGCCAATTAAAGAGAGATTTTCATCACAAGAGTTTGAGTCCCTGGCGCACCTGGTACGGAAGGTATCGGCTCATGAAAGCCGATTTCAAGAGGCGAAAAAGAATAAATATCAAAGAAGGGTTGCTCAGGTACAGGTTTATTCATTGGACTCAGATGATGAAGAGTTCGATGCTGAAGTCGGATTGGCGGAGTGGGCTAGAAACAAAAAATCAGTATCATGCCCGTGGGTCAAGGATATCGGCAAGGAAGAACGGTATAATTTTGACATTAATAAAGCCGATAAAATCTTCGATCTACTGTTGCAGGAGAAACAGATACAGCTTTCGCCAAATCATATAATTCCCTCAGCTGAAGAACAAAAAAAGAAGAGATATTGCAAGTGGCACAACACGATATCGCATCACACTAACAAAGTGCAAAGGTTTTTTGGCAACAAATTTAGTCGGCTGTCGAACAGGGAAGGATCAAATTTGAAGACAAAAAGCCGATGAAAATAGATGGACATCCGTTCCCTATGAATATGGTTTATGCAGGATCATCAAGGGATCAGGCCGACGGAGGAAGGCGTTGAGGTAAGAGGACAAGAATTACTTCATCGGACCTGATAGAAAAATATTCAAGCCATGAAGAACGGTGGATTGAGCCAGACAGTGAAAGATATAATCCGCATTGGGATTGCCCGTTTTTCAGGTTATATTGGGATCAGGGTATGAGATTGCCGACGATTCAAGATTGCCCCGAGTGTAGTAATTTGGGATATTGGCATGATCAACATGAAAGGTTTTCGCAGGATCGGCTGCTTGGGAAAAGAGCATCGGCACATAGCCGATTAGGGCCGATCCACGAAGAATTCTTTGAAGAAAATGATGAAGAGGAAGTACATGAAAAACAAATCCAAAACCCTCAGTGGTGTCCTAGTGGAATATTTACAAAAAAATCAGAAAAGAAGGGCACAACAGCTACGGCATAGAGAACAACAGAAGGAACAACGGCGGGACTACAAGGAAGCCGATCATCGTCATAAGAGGACTAAGCGGGTATGGCGTGTGAAGAAAAATGACGTGAAGTTGATCCATCGGCTCCAATAGACATGGTTTTCTTTCTGCCTAGGGAATACAAAGCGTTTTCATCTGATGAAGAGGGCAATGAGGAGATGTTTGCTCAGTTAACGCTACGACCCGATCAGGCTATATTTGATAAGCCTGAAGAATCTAGTCATCGGCATTTGAAGCCATTATATATTAAGGGCTTTGTGAATGGGAAGCTGATGACGAAGATGCTAGTTGATGGGGGAGCAGTGGTTAATCTAATGCCATATGCCACGTATCGGAAATTGGGGAAAACTGCCGAAGATTTGATCAAAACAAATATGGTGTTGAAGGGTTTCGGCGGGAATCCATCGGAGATGAAAGGCGTGTTGAACATGGAACTGACAGTGGGAAACAAGACATTGCCCACCACGTTTTTTGTCATCGATGGAAAAGGATCATATAGTTTACTCCTTGGCAGGGATTGGATTCACGCAAACTGTTGCGTGCCTTCGACGATGCATCAAAGTCTGATACAATGGCAGGGAGATCAAGTTGAGATAATCCCAGCGGATCAATCGACTAACATCGCAATGACTGATTTGCCGATCTAGGAAGCCGATGGTATCGATTGCTTGTCTGGAAAAGTATGGGAAGCGGATTATCTCAAGATTACCAGTCGGGAGATACAGCCGATTCGGCAAGTCAGCTCGGAACTATTACTCTGATGGGCACCATTGAAGACTTTGAAGGGAAGTTAGGGGCAAGGTTTCACGTCGGCCGATGATTTGGAGGAAATTGATATAGGACCAGGAGATAGGCCAAGGCCAACGTACATAAGTAAAAAATTATGTCCTGAACTTCGAGAAGAATTAATAAAATTGTTGAAAGAGTTTTGAGATTGTTTCGCTTGGGAATATCATGAAATGCTAGGGTTAAGCCGATCCATTGTTAAACATTGGCTTCCTATTAAACCAGGATATCGTCCATTTAAACAGGCTCCAAGGAGATTTAAGGCAGAATTATATGAGCTGATCAAAGCAGAAATTACAAGGTTATATGATGCAAAGTTTATAAGGCCGTGCCGATATGCTGAGTGGGTTTCTAATATCGTTCCGGTGGAAAAGAAGAATGGGAAATTGAGGATATGTATCGATTTCCGGGATCTGAATAAGGCTACCCCTAAGGATGAATACCCGATGCCGATAGCAGATTTGTTGGTAGATGCAGCATCGGGACACAAGATTATTAGCTTCATGGATGGCAATGCGGGATACAATCAGATTTTTATGGCTGAAGAAGATATACATAAGACTGCGTTTCAATGTCCTGGAGCTATCGGCTTATATGAGTGGGTGGTAATGACGTTTGGATTGAAAAGTGCCGGTGCGACTTATCAAAGGGCGATGAATTATATATTTCATGATCTCATCGGCTTGCTAGTAGAAATCTACATCGACGATGTGGTGGTTAAATCCAAGAGTGATGGAAGCCATATAGCCGATTTACGAAAAGTGCTGGAAAGGGCGAAGAAACACGGATTAAGGATGAATCCCAATAAATGTGCTTTTGGTGTATCGGCTGGGCAGTTTTTGGGTTTTATGGTTCATGAGCGAGGAATTGAAGTTAGTCAACGGAGCATCAGAGCCATTAAGACTACAGAGCCACCAAGCAACAAGACAGAGCTACAGTCGTTGATCGGCAAGATTAACTTTGTAAGAAGGTTCATATCAAATTTGTCAGGAAGGATTGAATCTTTTACTCCATTATTGAAGTTGAAAGACGATCAAGAGTTCGTGTGGGGGGCAAATCAGCAGAAGGCATTCAATGGAATTAAGAATTATTTGAGTTCCCCACCTGTTCTAATTCCGCCGCAGAAAGGAGTGCCGTTCAGGTTATACTTATCGGCCGATGAGAAATCCATCAGGTCTGTTTTAATTCAAGAGTTTGAAGGCAAGGAGTGAGTCGTGTTCTATTTAAGCAGAAGGCTTTTGGATGCTGAAACAAGATATCCTGCGGTAGAGAAATTATGCCTTTGTTTATATTTCTCATGCACGAAGTTAAGGCATTATATCCTATCGGCTGAGTGCACGGTGGTTTGTAAGGCCGATGTGGTGAGATATATGTTGTCGGCTCCAGTCTTAAAAGGGCGAGTTGGTAAATGGGTTTTTGTCCTAACGGAGTTTGACTTGAGATATGAATCGGCTAAAGCGATCAAGGGACAAGCAGTGGCCGATTTCATTGTGCAGCACAGAGGGGTTCATGAAAATTATGTAGAGCCGATCCCGTGGACTTTTTTTTTGATGGATCGGTTTGCAAGCATGGATCTGGTATCGGCTTGGTCATTGTATTGCCTCGGGGGGCAAGTTTTGAGTTTGCTTTTACAATTAAACCTTATCGGACTAATAATCAAGCGGAGTACGAGGCGGTATTAAAAGGACTTCGACTCTTAAAGGAAATCGGGGACGATATCGTAGAAATTGTTGGGGATTCCTTATTGGTGATCAAGCAATTATCTGGGGAGTATGAATGCAGGGATGATATTTTGAGGTCATATCATGAAGAATGCAGAGATTTATTGAAGGATTTTAGGTTGGTATCATTGGATCATATCCCTAGAGAACAGAATTTAGAAGCCAATGATCTTGCTCAAATTGCTTCGGGTTATTGGATGAATAAACAGGTTGAAGATGAAATAGCCGATAATGATATTCAGATAAGGCGATGATTGGAGACAGGAAATAATTGGTTATCTGCAAAATCCGTCGCAATTGGTTTCTAGGAAACTTCGGTATAAAGCTACTAAATATGTGCTGCTTGATGAGAATTATATTATCGAACTTTTAAAGGAGTTCTGCTGAGGTGTCTGAATTTGGAAGAAGCCAAAGTGGTTATGTGCAAAGTGCACGAGGGCGTTTATGGAACTCATCAATCGGCTCACAAGATGAAGTGGGTATTAAGAAGAGTAGGAGTAGGATACTTTTGGCTGACAACGCTAGAAGATTGCTTCAGGTACTATAAAGGATGTCAAGATTGCCAGAAGTTTGGAAATAACAGCGGGCACAGCATCGGCTATGAATCTATCATTAAACCATGGCCGTTCAGAGGATGGGAATTGATATGATCGGCCAGGTTATCCTCCATCAAGTAAAGGGCATAAGTTCATATTGGCAGCGACAGATTATTTCACAAAGTGGGTGGAAGCAATTCCATTAAAGAAAGTCACGTCCAAGGAGGCGATTGAGTTTGTAAAAGAGCATATAATTTATCGGTTTGGAATTCCTCAGACGATAACTACCGATCAGGGATCTATTTTCGTGTCCGATGAGTTTCAACAATTTGTTGCCAGTATGAGAATTAAGTTATTGAATTCATTGCCTTATTATGCTCAAGCCAATGGACAGGCAGAAGCTTCAAATAAGAGTTTCATTAAATTAATCAAGCGGAAGATTGATGAACAACCGCGACGATGGCATACTACATTAGCCGATTCATTGTGGGCCTATCGGATGGCATGTCATGGATCTACTCGAGTGCCACCTTATCAGTTGGTGTATGGACATGAGGCAGTTTTGCCTTGGGAGATTAACATCGGCTCGTAGGGGATTTCTTTGCAAATCAATTGACGGCCGGTGATTATTATAACCTGATGACAGATGAACTCGAGGATTTGGCTCAGAATCGGTTAAGGGCGCTGGAGAGGATCAAGGAAAATAAGGCTAAGGCGGCTAGGCATTATAACAAGAAGGTGATGAATAAGTCGTTTGCTGAGGGAGATCTTGTGTGGAAATTGATTTTGCCGATCGGGTCCAGAGATAGTAAGTTTGGAAAGTGGTCGCCTAATTGGGAAGGGCCCTATCGGATTAATCGCTGTGTGCCTAGCAATGCTTACATACTAGAAGATCTTGAGGGGACGGAGTTTGCTAAAGCGCTTAATGGGAAATATCTCAAGAAATACTGTCCGAGCGTTTGGATCAACTCCTGAATCGGCTGGATGTGGCCGATTTCTAAAATAGTTCAAAAAGCCGATGTTTTTGCATCGCCTAAAGATAGCCGATATTAATTAATATCTCCTTTAGATCAAATAAATAAAATACTATCAAGCAAAGATGGAATAAGATGAGTAAGCAATAGAGCCGACCAGATTATGTTACAGCAAAAGATGATCGACATGTTCTAAAGCAACATCAATGGCGCCAACGTTAAAAGTTTTACAAGAATTTTTGAATTGTTTCAGTGGCACGTTGGTGAATCTAGTCGATTTTGTTTATGGCACGGATATCGTCTTCATCGGAGCTTGGAATGGTCTTTATGTTCTTGCGCCGATGAATGACTTGGCGCACTTCTACTGCAACTCTGGCCTCTTGATCTTGTGTGGCTTGAGGTAGGCCGATGAGCTGGGATTCTGTTGTTGCAATGTCCTTGCGGATTGTTTCTAGTTCTGCCAACAAATCA
The DNA here is from genome assembly GCA_003991445.1 of Oryza meyeriana var. granulata. NCBI lineage: Eukaryota > Viridiplantae > Streptophyta > Magnoliopsida > Poales > Poaceae > Oryza > Oryza meyeriana. The sequence goes on from RYFJ01002463.1 coordinate 65,662, forward strand.
GCTTCCCTTCTCTTCAGCTGATCCAATTTAGGTTGGAGTTCTTCAAGGGCAGCTACCATATCATCAAGTTTCTTCTTTTCCGTTTGAGCTGATAGCCGATCGGTTTGGATGTCTTGGATCATCTTCTGTTGGTTGGCACGATCGGCTACACGTTGCCTGAGCTTGACAAGTTGAAATTTGTGGGATTCCAGGTATGCTGCAGGGGTCAGTGCGTCGATGAGCTCTTCGGGCAGGTGTTGCTCAACCTCTACAAATCTTGCCCGGATCGGCCCGCAATCCTCCACCAATGCGTCGATCGGGTTTTCTAGCAGACGATTGATATTTAGCAGATATTCGCGCACGTCGGCTAGAAAGGATGGCTTGGTTGTTGCACTGGTGGCTGTTTCTTCATCTGCCTCCAAGTACTTGCCGATGTCGAAGGAGAACAAATCGGCTAAGGACTACAGGTTAACATCGGTAAAGGAATTAGTAATTAGTTAAAATAAAATATGGTTGTGAAGAGATTACCTGAGGCAGGGAAGGGGCAGCTTGAGGAGTGACATCGGCATTGGATGGTTGAGTAGGTTGTTCTTCACGATGGCCAATGTCTGGCACTGAAGTAGGAGCAATCCCAGTATCGGCTTTAGGGCTAGATGGCGGAATTGGAATGGCTGCAGAGGTCAACGGCTCGATGCTTGTAGGAATGTTGGCAGAAGATTGAGGTTCGGGGGCCAATGATTCAAGCTGGCAATAAGATCGATAGTGTGAAGATGGAAAACAGATGATAATGTCAAGACTTGGCATATACCTGCGGGGATGAAGGAGCCGATGTTGTTTGAGTAGCAGGCGGCACCATGATCGTGGCATCGGCACTGATTTTCTGTCTCTTGTGAGGGCAAGATGCCAGCTTCTTGCGGATTGGTCCTGTCGGCCGTGGCACCCGGAGAAGAACCAATGGAGGGGGAGCATCATGCCCTAGGTGTGGGTTGGCCGATGGTGGTTGGTATATAATCGGTCGGCCACTGGTGCTTGTTGTCGGTGGCTCCACATCAACAGCCTGCAAGATAGAATTGTAAAAGATGATTGGAGAAAAATTAAAGGATAGTGGAATATTACCTCGTCATCGGATTCGACGTAGTTGGAGTTGAGGCGAGAGCAGTAGTGAATGGCCGATGAATTGAAAAAGTGTTTCCTCCATTCTGACCACCATCGGGAAAAGAGCTTGGTATTGACAGTGCATACCTCCACATTGGCAGCAGTGCCCAGAGATAGGGATTTTGTTAATGTCCGCAGCCGATCGTACTCCAGAGCGCTGTTTACATTTCCCCGGGCCTGGAGTTTGTCAATGAAGAACAAGCCGATGGGGAGTTGACCAAGGCTGAGCTGGCGGGAGCAAACTGTTGGGTGGTAAAATTCATACGATGGTTGATCGGCCTTGAGAAAAGCCAGTCGGTAGAAGATGGGGAGTAATGGCCGATAGGAATATCGTCTTCGATTCATCATCGGCCAGAACGTCAAGTGGATTGAAGTTGGACGGCATCTCAAATGATGATGCGTCATCATATGCGAACCACAGTGTGGCATCCTTGGTAAAACCATAATAGAGGCCTTTGAACCATTGGCCGAGTCCGACCGGAGTCATTTTACCGCCAGGAAGAGCTAATGCAGCTTTGCCCATTGAGATGCATCGGTGATAGGTGGGTGCTTGTTCCTCTGTGTAATCGGCTGGAAAAGATTGATTGAGGAAGGAGGTATCGGGAATTGCCTTGGATGTGTACATGTTGAGTCATAGCTGCACAAACCACCAAGGACCTCCGATATGGCCAACTAGCTGGCCGGCCGTTAGCTTGACCACCACATGATGCAACAGTTGATAAGTGGCACCAAGAAGATATTGCCCCAGGGGAACTTGTTTCTGATCGGCCAAATGTTCTGCCAGACATTGCATATTGGTTGTTGGACCAAGGGTTGCACCGCCGAAAATGAACCGTTCTAACCACAGATTCAAGAAAGCAACGTGTTCCCGATCATCGACTGGTCTAGTCCCTTTGTTATGGATTGATATGTACTTGGACCAACCGCCGATGTTCTTTGCTTGAAGCCGATGGGTAGGCTTGAATTGGAGATTGAAGGGATTGATGTAACTCATTGTGTTGAGGCAGGTAAGCATGGTTACATCTATCAAAGTTGGGGTCATCGGCCCATGTCCAAATAGGTAGGCGTTGAGGGCGTCTGAGCAGAAGTATGAGGCCGATGCAAGCAGAGGTTCATTCCTCTCTATCTCAGCCAGCGAGAGATTGATGCAGTGGCCGATGTCTGCTTCATCCCAAAGAGTTCTCTTGGCAGCCGATACTCTGTTATACCAGTTCCTCCACCCAGGAAGTTTGCTCGGCCATGATCTAAATCTGTTGTTCCAATCGCTGACTAACATGGCGGAGTTCTTGAAGGGGATGCGTTGAGTTTCGGCATTGATGAAATCTGTAGGATTTTCACTGCCCATGGGACCATGGTAGAAGAAGTTTGGGTAATCAGCGGTCGGAATCAAAATCTGGTCTCTAAGTGCTACAGTAAACAAGAACACGAGGAACAGGGGCAGATTCAATCTAGGTTGCGAGATAGAGAAGACGGTTGGACAAGGAGATTTCCTCTGGGACGGTGTTCACGGAAGCCATTGCGGAAGAAGAAGATGAGCGAAGATCAGAGGTTGAAGAAGAAGACCACAGCGGTTCGCCTGGATCGCCAGAGTTTGTCAAGGTCTTGGAGGAAGTGGAAAGGACTCTGGTGATGTGAAAGCGTAAAGAAAGGGGCTAGGAAGGCGAAGCGGTTTATAGAGGTATGATGACCGAGCAGGAATCGAGGCCGTTGGCACTGTTTCAAACATTTAAATAAAGCGGGCTACCTTGGGCCGCCTCGGTGTGAAAGGAATCTGAAGCCCAAGCAGAAGAATTTCGAAGTTCGATAACAAACTCCGAAATTGGGGGGCATGTGTTAACGCCAAAATTTGGTACGGATCTTTATTGGATTCGGTTAGGAAAAAATCATGGTTAACTGGCGGAAATTAAATCCAGAAGAAGCCAAATTCAAGAAGGAATCATGAAGACCATGGAGTGACAGTTAGTATCTTGTCTATAAATTAGGTAGAGATAATATTTTTTAGGAAACCTAATCTCGTGCCCGATTAGGACTTGTTGTTTTCTTTTTATAATTAGGAAACTCCTGTTTCGCATCTGATTAGGACTGTATCAACTTGGGGTATAAATAGGTATGCCTGGGGACCTTGTAATTATCAATCAGATCAATACAAACTTCGGCGCATCGCCACCCTATTCAACGGGTTCTTGCTTCTCGAGTCGGGCTGCATCAGTTAAGTTGGACCTCCTGCGAGAGGGTAAGTCTCGTTACCCCGACTACCGTATCAACTAGAACTTCCTCGGTTAGGTCCGATATTCTAGTCGGTCTGCGGTAGTCGGCTTACCGCGATATATCTGTTCTGTCTACGGCTGCATCAGTTAGGTTTGATCTCATAGGCCGAGTAGATATATCACATCACGCGTGCATAGGCTTATCGGCTTACTGGGTGTAACTTATCATCAGTTTGTGCTGCATCGGTTAGGTCCAACCTACTAAACTGCGTGATAAATTATTCCTGCTAGGCTGATTGGTTTTATGCAAGCGTTTTATCGGAATGTATCGCCGATAAGTTATCATATTTTACATCACGATTGCATTAGGTCTATCGGCCCATCGAGGTTCAGTTATCATCATCAGTCTGTGCTGCAACGGTTAGGTCCGATCTATTAGACTGGTGATAATAATTCTATCCTTACTGAGTCGATGGGTGCTCATGCAATGTTCTATCGGAGTGCTTAGCCGATAGGTTATCTTTTATTAATAAAAGCCGATTGCATTGTTCAACACCTTTTTGGCACGCTACACCGTCATCGGCTTTTCAGCCGATACACGTTATACCAGTAATCGGCTAGTTTATTTATTTATATTGTTATTAATTCTTTAGCCACATGGTTTTACTTGTTTTATCCATCTATGCCATCATTGGCTTCCAGTCGATGTATAAGTGCTTCGATCCATATCGGCCATCGGCTGATGAGACGAGTCCAATTCGGCTTCCAGCCGATTGGCTCAATGATCTAATATTTTCTATCTCCTTGTCAATTGCAGGGTCAAATTGACTGGCACACCTACGAAACTCAAGATTTAGGACCTGCACTGGAGTTAATCAAATCTCCCAGGCCTTCGCGTGTCTCTAGGCGCCGAACCATATCATCGGCTCGTTCCCAACGCTGCCGGTGATTTTCGATGTCAACAGAGTGCCATCAAGGGAGGGAAACTTGGCTAAAGGACGCCATCACCCAGCTCAGGAATGAGAATTGGGACCAAGCCAAGAAAATGAGAGGTAAGCCTCCAAAATACATCTTCCTGACCAAATCCTTAGTGTCGATGTTTTACATCGGCAATATGAATGTGGGGCTACTCAGTGGATGGAAACTCGGTGGATTGCAAAGGAACACAAGGAGATTTTATACTAGTTCAGACCCTCGATGTGAGGTAATACCCTACGTCTAGTTTGGGGTGTATTCCTTTGAGGAATTAGGGTGGCAATTCTGATAAACCAACTCAACCTGCCCTCAGGGGGCGCCCTGCCTCCCCTTATATACTGGGGGACAGGGTTACAAGGTAGGAGTCCCAACTGAATTACGGCCAAGGGATCTCCTCTTAGCAATATAACGCACCCAACTAGGACTATATTTTCCTTATCATACAAGGCAAAGTCTGCCGGGTGTACCCGGGGCCCATGGCACCCACAGTAGCCCCTAAGACCTTCATAGTTGAGTCACAGCTGATGCCGAGTGCTCATCCTCCACGGCTAAGTCTTCCCGAGTGCATTGCTCCTGAGTACTCTTTGTTCGAGTGCTTCTTCTTCCCGAGTCCTGCTTCATGTCAGCTGGCAGCGAGGCTATGAAGGGCTCCTTGTAGATCTATGAATAGTGTGCGCCGAATAGGCGCACCTATTAGGTGTAGCCCCCGACTTTGTTCTTAATTGTGAAAACAATTAAACATAAAGTCAAAGATCTTTAACCTTGTAGTCTATCCCGGGTAGTATACTACTGGTATATGAGACTCTTCGGTATCATGTCAACCGGAATATGATTTATAGTCTTGCCGAGTAGCATGCGACTCGTATATGGGACTCTTCAGCTTCATGTCAGCTGGAAAATGGGTTTATAGTCTTTTCCGAGTGGCGTCCCACTCGGAAGTTAGACTCCTCTGCGTCATGTCAGCTGGAAAGAAGGTTTATAGTCTCTCCCGAGTAGTACACTACTCAAAAGTTAGACTCTTCAGCGTCATGTCGGTTGGAATGACGTCTCTCATGGCAACTATTGGCCAAGCATGTAGGCTGAATACCACTTTTATGAAAATAAATCCACGGCATGGTCAGGTGTACTCGAGAAAGATACCTACATCCCCAATTTTAATGAAGACCAGCTTCTGATCCATGTAAGGATATATCCTCGAGACCTGGTGGATAAAACAGATACCCAAACATATATGTTTAGCAATAAGGCTCTCATGAAGCATATCTATTTACCTCATCGGCTCCTGTTAGTAGCACTAGAGCTATAATTTCAACTCAGCCTGCGGGCGGCCCACAAGGAGCGTGCTACTGTAGAAACTCATATCATGGTGGTTGCTACCAAATAAGCCGGCCTGAACCGACCTATCCAGCATAGCTCTATAGAATTAGCATCCATCGCATGTCAGGATGAGTACTCCAGCGTCGGTAACCGCAATCAGCCAGAGGAATCCCTATCTGCAAGCCTTTTTGACTTATGCTCTGGATACAGCCTGGTTGCCACAGATGCCTGAGTAGGTATATTGCAGAATTTGCTTGCCCTCCTTAGGTGTGACGCAGTGCATGAGAACTCCGGATGTGCTTTGACGATACAGGTCTTCTCTGACTTTGGTAAAGCCGAATAAGGTACCCGAACCTTGCGTTAACATAGGGTTTGGCTGGCGACCCTCATGGGGCATACCATATCCAACAGAGCCATAGCCAAATAAGGTACCCGAACCTTGCATTAGCATAGGATACGGCTGGCGACCCTCATGGGGCGTACCCGATCTGACAGAGTTGTGACCAAATAAGGTACCCGAACCTAGCATTAGCATAGGATTCGGCTGGCGACCCTCATGGGGCATACCCTACTTAGCCGAGTTGCGACCGAATAAGGTACCCAAACCTAGGGTTAGCGTAGGATTCGGCTGGCGACCCTCATGGGGCGTACCTCACCCGGTCCAGTAGTATACGACCCCCAACTAGCGCCGGAGGTCGGTTGTTAGCTCACATGGAGCGTAGCCAAGGAAGATGATGTCCCGACTGGCGCAAGTACTCGGTCAATAGCCCTCATGGAGCATTCCGAGTGATTCTTGGTAGACTTGTCCAGCCCCTGAGCGTAGGAGATAGGCTCACAGCCCTGAGTTCCTGTCACACGTATCCGGAGCTGGCCCTGCACTATAAAGATATCAGATGAGTAGCATCTGATGATGAAAACAATCACCCGAATAATATTTATGTATTTTACAATATATGTAAGTACATGTTCTTCCTCTTTCTGATATTAATTTTCCTGAGTAGTTGACCCCTTACGTTTAAGCACTCTGCCCGACTAGTCATAGCCCCCTAGCGTCGGGAGTTGGCTCATGGCTCTTTCCCAGACACGCGTTTTGGGTGACTTGAGTTTGTCTTTCATGGAGCAAAGTTTCACGGATCAGGATTTATGCTACTCGAGTACTTTTGCAATCATTTAAGAGCAAAAACAGTAAAAAGTGCAGCTTGTACACCTATTAGGTGTAAGCGGCTGCGGCATTGGCGAGGCCAAGTAAGGAAATATTTATCAGAAAGCGACTTAGCTGTTCGATATTTGGGAGTGGGGGTGCCATCCTTGCGTTGAGTTTGTGAGTCCCCCGAACATGTCACTTGTTGATAATCTTGAGTCGTCGAAGATCGAAGACGGTTGTGACCAGCTACCACAATAAAGCCGTCTGACTTGCCTGTGCGATTCCCAGCTTAGTCGGGACCGCGTCGTCGATGCCCTTCCGCTTCTTCTGTCAAGGTGCCTTGTTGTCATCGAGGGCCTCAACAACAGCATGGGCCAAGTCGGTGTATTTGTTTGCCATGTCAAATAAAGCCTTGACAGAATTGGGAGGCTTCCGAGTGAATTTGGTGATGAAGGAGGTGTCTTTGACTCCTTTCCGAAAGGCGGCGATGATGACCTCGTCCTTGATCATTGGGATTGAATTCTTCTTTTCAGAGAACCTCTTGATGAAGTCACGAAGAGACTCGTTCTTCCTTTGATGCAACTGATACAGGTCGTGTTCGGAAGATGGCATTTCGTATGTTCCCTGGAAGTTGGCGATGAAGCGTTCCCGGAGTTTTCCCCAAGGGCCGATTGACCTCTTTGGGAGTCCTGTTAGCCATGTCCTCACTGAGTTGGCTAGAGCGACTGGGAGGTAGTTAGCCATGACCTTGTGATCTCCTCCAGCTGCTCAGATTGCCAAAGTGTAGACTGTAAGCCAGGACTCAGGGTTGGTCTTCCCATCGTATTTTTTGACCCTAGTGGGTTTGAAGCCAATTGGCCAGTCGACCTGTTGAAGCTCGTGGGTGAAGGCCGATACTCCTTCATCTTCATGAGGACTCCGACTCCGCCTACGGTGGCAAAACCGCTCGTGGTGGAGGCCGAAGCGCTCGTTCTCGTCTTCCAATCGGCGTTGCTTGTCTTCCTCTCGTTCGCGGTGCTGAGCGTTTATGTCTTGCCGAAGGTCACGCCGTAGTCGGTCTCGGAGATCCAGGTTGTCTCGATGGTTGCTTTGACGTCGCCAGTTGTTGTTGGGGTTGCCGAGTGACGTCTGACGTGCCTCCGTGTGCGGCCAACTGGAGCCGGCCACTCAGCGTCGCTTCGAGGTGGATGAGACTGCCGTTGGGGAAGCCGACCGGTTGGTCGGTATAAGGGTGTCGCCCGACTGTTGGCGCTGCTAGCATGCAGCAGCAGTGATCATGGCTTTTATCCTTGCTATCGTCGGAGTGGACTAGTGATCAGGCTCAAACTGGAGTGTATCCAGTAGAGTTGCAGCGGCCACGATGTTCTGTTGAGGAGTGGCGATGACGTCGTGGTCGCCGACTCGGGTGTGGAGGATTTGTTGCTGAGCAGTCCACCCAGCCCTACGCAGGTCATCGTTGTGGGCGTGCAAGCGTCTTGCTTCTTCCTTTTGTTGTTTTCGCAGTCAGCAGGCCTCCTCCTCTTGCTGCTCGTGTAGTTGGCATGATTCCTGAGTAGGAGTAGAGCCTTTGGATGCCATGAAGATTTCTCGTGGCGGGGAGAAGCTTGCCAAACTGCTGTCCGACTTAGAGTCGGAATCCGACTGAGAGTCGTAGTCGGAATAGTTGATGGGGGTGATGATAACTCCAACCTCCCTAGATCCGATCTCGAGCGGCTCTAGGCCGTATCCGAGTCGAACTCCAGGGGATCGGGTTTGCCACGTCGGATGTTGTTTTAAGCTATCCGCGGAATCACCGAGTCTAAACGGGAGATTGACGATCTCCTCCTTCCTTAGGCCGATCTCGGCTGGCTCAAGACCGAGTCCGAGTCGAACACCAAAAGGAAGAGTTGTCCCAAGACCCGGGCAAGTGGAAGATTGCCGCAGCAAGTCGATGATGGTCGCTGCAGCATGGTGTGGACCGACTGGCATGGAGTCGGCTGATTCCTCGGCCAGTTGGATCAGGTCTGCATTGGCCAAGGTGAGATTGCCAAACATGACGGCGACGAAGTCGAGGCTTCTGAAAGTTATTGTGTCTTCCGGGGAGAATTTGCCACCATCGACTCCGTTTGCTGGATCCATCGAGCTTGTAGATGTAGATCTCGCTGAAGCCCCTACCTGGCGCGCCAACTATCAATGTTTTACACCGGCAATATGAATATGGGGCTACTCGGCGGATGGAAACTTGGTGGATTGCAAAGGAACACAAGGAGATTTTATATTGGTTCAGGCCCTCGATGTGAGGTAATACCCTACGTCCAGTTTGGGGTGTATTCCTTTGAGGAATTAGGGTGGCAATTCTGATGAACCAACTCAACCTGCCCTTAGGGGGCGCCCTGCCTCCCCTTATATACTGGGGGACAGGGTTACAAGCTAGGAGTCCCAACCGAATTATGGCCAAGGGATCTCCTCTTAGAGATATAACGCACCCAACTAGGACTGTATTTTCCTTATCGTACAAGGCAAAGTCTGCCGAGTGTTGCTATATCCCTAATTACAAGACTTGGCCCATCCTCTATCCAAGTGGCCCATATGCTTGTCATGAGGTACCCAGGGCCCATGGCACCCACACTTAGTATATTTCCCTAGCTGTATTATTCCCGACTGCCTAGTTGTGCCTTGACTGCGACGTTGAGTTCTTAACTAATCTGTTGTGCAGCCCTCGAAGCTGAGTTGAAGACCTGAACAGAGGGAGAAAAATAGCTGAAGGAGGCCTAGAGAGCCAGGGCCAAACTTCAAAAGGACAAGGCCGACCTAACAAAGGCCAAAACCGAGCTTGAAAAAGAGAAGGCCGAGTTGAAAAAGGCCAATACCAAGCTCGAGAAAGAAAAGGTTGAACTGGAGAAGGCCATAGCCAAGTGGGAGGCCGACTACAAAAGTAAGTCTCCGCTCTGACAATAACCTTAGCGAATCCATTAATTACTCCATCTGCGGCTTTGCTTAACAAGTTTACTTGTCGGTGAACCCGGGTAGCTGCGAGAGCCAATTCCCAGATCCAGTTTCAGGCTTTCACAAAGGAGATCAGGGTAGTCAAGGAGTCATGGGAAACCCTTGGCGAGTTCGTGAAAGGGCTCGTTGACCTGATGGATCCTCGTCCTGTGGGAACCAGCTCCAGCACAATCTTCCAACTGGAGGAGTGCCTTAAAGATGCACCGAGTGCCCTAAAGAGGTACTCGGATGAGCATGTTATTGTTGGCATGGCGCAGACCTTGGCAATGACCAAGTCCATCTACCCAAGGGCAGATGTTGAAGCCATCGGGGAGGGGTTTGCCGAGGAGACGACTCCTGAGGAGGTGCTGGAGCTGATAGCGAAGGCGAGGTTGACTGTAGAGATTATCACTCAGGACCTGGGTATGTAAAAATAGTATATCATGCAATCGGTGTGTATATAAGTTTTTGTAAGAACATGTGTAAATATATATGCAATGCCGCCAAGCTTTGAATTATTACTCAGTTGTCATTAGCTTTACCCGACTATATAGTCTGCGCCGAGTTGGTCTATAGGAACTTTGATAAAATCGTTCACCGTAGGAGGCTATACTCGGGCAAACACAACAAAGTCATTGCAAAACTTCATAACTTAAGTAAAATAGGCTCGTATATTATTGACAAAGCACATATAATACATGCAGCCCCCGACTCACTACTTGGTAGGAACAAACGGCGTAGTGAGTCAGAGAGGAACTGTACACATGGGAAAGTATAAAACTCAGGTATAGAAAGGACGTAGCTGTTCTATATTCCATGAGTTGCTGATGAGGGCACCGTCTCCAGTCTTCAATCGGTAGTTTCCTGGCCACGTAACCTCGGCTATAATGAATGGCCCGTCCCAGATTGGGGATAGTTTGTGACTATCTTTGGTGGTTTGTATTTTTCTCAAGACAAGATCTCCGACCAAAAAGGTGCGGCCATGGACATTGCGATTGTGATAGCGACGTAGGCTTTGAAGATACCGTGCCAACTGGATTGTTGCGATATCCCTTGCTTCTTTCAACTGATCTAGCTCGACCAATCGGGTATTGTTTGAGATGTCTTCTGAGTAAGCCCAAACTCTTGGAGAGCTGAACTCTAACTCGGTTGGTAGCATAGCCTCGGCACCGTAGACCAGAAAGAAAGGGGATTGCCCTGTTGCCCGACTAACCGTGGTTCTGAGAGACCAAAGAACAGATGGAAGCTCTTGTACCCACTAGCCCGCGTATGGTTGTAGTTGGTCGAATATCCTGGCCTTGATACCTTGTAAGACCATACCATTGGCACGTTCAACCTGTCCATTGCTCTGCGGGTGTGCCACAAACACATAGTAGATCTTGATACCGAAGTCGTCACAAAAATCTTGAAACACGCCGCTCGTGAACTGAGTACCGTTGTCGGTGATGATGCGGTTAGGGACCCCGAATCGGTATAATATACTTATGATGAAGTCCTTTGCTCGTGCCACTGTTATGGTAGCAACGGGTTTAGCCTCAATCCACTTGGTGAATTTGTCTACTGCGATGAACAAGTGTGTGAACCCTCCTAGTGCTTTCTTGAAAGGCCTGACCATGTCAAGCCCCCATATTGCAAAGGGCCAAGAGATTGGGATTGTTTGGAGTTCTTGGGCTGGAAGATTGGTTTGTCTTGCGTAAAACTGGCAACCCTCGCATGTGCGAACAATGTCTTTTGCATCTATTACTGCTGTTGGCTAGAAAAATCCCTGTCGGTAAGCCTTTCCGACTAACGTCCTAGATGTAGCATGGTGGCCACATATGCCCGAGTGGATCGAGTGCAGAATCTGTTTGCCCTCCTCGGTGGTGACGCAGCACATGAGGACCCTAGATGCACTTCTTCGGTACAGGTCTTCTCCGACGACTAAGAAACTCTTGCTTCGACGTTTGATTCGTTCAGCTTCACTGCGATCTTCTAGGAGTTCATTGTCCAAGAGGAATTTGAAAACAGGAGTCCACCAATCTTGACATATGTGCAGCACCTCATTTGTAGCCAGGGTAGGTTCGCCTCCCGACTGCTCTGGCACTGGTTTCTTCTTGACTGATGGCTCCATAAGTTGCTCAACAAAGATCCCTGTCGGGACCACTTCTCGCTTGGATCCCATGTTTGCCAATTCGTCTGCAGCATTATTGTATTGTCGTAGGACATGTGTTATCTCCAACCCATCGAATTTGCTTTCCAGCTTGCGGACCTCCTGACAGTATGCTGCCATGGTGTCGTCGAGACATGTCCAGTCTTTCATGACATGGTTTACCATGAGTTGAGAGTCTTCACGCACAACCAGTCGACAGATGCCAAGTGATACAGCGATACGGAGCCCGTGGATAAGTGCCTCGTACTCGGTGACGCTGTGTGAAGCCGGGAAGTGGATTTGTAGAACGTACTTGAGTTTTTGCCAGCGGGGGACGTTAGTATGACGCCAGCCCCGGTGCTGCCACTCCGTAGAGAACCGTTGAAGTACATTGTCCAGTACTCCAGCTTCGCTGTTGATGTAGGCATTTGAACTTCTATCCACTCGGCCATGAAGTTGGCTAGAGCTTGTGATTTCATTGCTGTCCGTGGCTAAAAGGTGATGTCGCACGGCATCAACTCGAGCGCCCATTTAGCGATTCGGCCGGTGGCCTCGTGGTTATGTAGGACATCCCCGAGTGGAAAAGATGTGACCACCATGACTTGATGTGCTTGGAAATAGTGCACTAGCTTCCGGACAGTGATGAGTAGGCCATAGAGCACCTTCTGGACCTGAGGGTATCTCATCTTCGAGTTGGCAAAGACCTCGCTGACAAAGTAAACTGGCCGTTGGACTTTCTGGATGTGTCCCTATTCGGATCGCTCGACCACCAGCACCGTGCTGACTACCTGAGTAGTTGCCGCTAGATATAGCATTAGCGGTTTTTGGGGCATGGGTGACGCCAACACGGGGGGTGATGTGAGAAATTGCTTGAATTCTTCGAAGGCTTGTTGGGCTTCGGGAGTCCATTGGAAATTATCTGCTTTCTTCAGTAATTTAAAGAAGGGAATGCCCCATTCGCCCAGTCAGGAAATAAATCGGCTGAGTGCCGCCATGCAGCCTGTCAGCTTCTGGACGTCCTTCTGGTTAGTCGGGGGTGCCATGTTCATAATTGCATTGACTTTCTCCGGGTTGGCCTCCATGCCACGATGCGAGACGATGAAGCCGAGTAGCTTGCCGGATGGCACACCGGAGGTGCACTTTTTTGGGTTCAACTTCATCTTGAATCTTCGAAGATTTTGGAAGGTTTCTTCCAAGTCAGCGATGAGGTCTTCTTTGGACTTGGTCTTGATCTCCACGTCATCGACGTAGGCTTCCACGTTGCACCCGATCTGAGTGTGTAGACACCGTTGAATTGCCCGTTGATACGTTGGTCCAGCGTTTTTCAAACCGAACAACATAGTGATGTAGCAGTACACTCCAAACGGCGTGATGAAAGACGTTTTTAAACAGTCCTCCTCCTTCAGGCTGATTTGATGGTATCCCGAGTAGCAGTCGAGAAAGCTGAGAAGTTCGCACCCCGCAGTTGAATCCACCACCTGGTCTATTCTTGGTAAACCAAATGGATCTTTGGGGCACGCCTTGTTGAGATTGGTGTAGTCGACGCACATGCGCCATTTACCATTTTTCTTCCGGACCAGAACTGGGTTTGCTAGCCAATCCGGGTGATAGACCTCTTTGATGAACTCGGCTGCGAGAAGCTTGGTTATCTCCTCCTGAATAGCATCTTTATGGTCTTGAGCGAAGCGCCGCAGCCGTTGCTTGACTGGCTTGGCGTCTGTCTTCACGTTGAGGGCATGCTCGATCACCTCCCTTGGTACGCTCGGCATGTCGGATGGTTTCCACGCAAAGATGTCTTTGTTGGCTTGGAGGAAGGTGACGAGTGCATCTTCCTATTTGGGGTCGAGTCCGGTCCCGACTAGAGCAGTCTTTGTCACGCCCAGAATTTCCATCCAAAATTCTGGAGTTTTATTGTGTGTAAACCCTCGTCCAGGAATCAACCGAGGCACATATGACAAAATTGATAATCAAAGTAATTGTTTACAAAGCGTAATTACTTATTACAAAGGTGAATGGTACCTCTCAAAACAATAAAGTTCTAACAGTGGATAAATAAACAACAGCGTGACGATTCCCACTCCACGCACTTGACTAGGCTCCCTCTTAGTCCTCTAGGTAGTCCTCTTCGCTGTAGTCGTCCTCTGAATGATTGTTGATTGCAAGGTGAGCATATGACATACTCCGCAAGCCACACAGCAAATATGCAAGTGCACGGGATAACAAAGGAGGGCATAATATGGCTCATAATTGCATAAAAGCATTTGAGAGAGAAATAAAACATTATTTAAGTAGCAACATTAAACAACACTATGCCGTTCACCGAAACGGTATAGGCCCAACCACTCCAACCTGGAGCTACACATGTTCCACTGTTCAGCCATCAATTTTAGACAAGGTGGGACTAATCACAGAAACATTGCTAGGCCGCCCTTAACCGTGGGCACGGCTATTCGAATAGTTTTACTCTGGCCAGAGATGTACCAATTTACCCACAAGACACAACTCCACAGCACATCACTATGCCCCTTGATACCACCACGGTATCTCGGTAAGGAATTGTGATAGGACCCTCCATGTAATCCGCACAACAAGGGAGCCACCCGCTGGACCACTAGTTTCCGGCAGGAGCTGATCAGGCCCCCAACAGGGAAACGATCCAACGCCCAAGACATGGATTTATTGAAGCAGCCATGGTGGTCTTATTGACACAGCCACAACACACCATGGTGGACCCCGGTTGAACATACTACACATTGGATCCTACCCTTACCCATGCTGGCTTGTGGTTAGAACGAGTGTTGCTTCGCAGCGAGTAGTCCACGAACCGGTCCTTAACTGTCACGAGCACCGCTAGCAACAATTCCAACCCTGGTGCTCGCAACCCACCTTTTAGTCAAGTTTTAGTGGACCATTAAATTGTTCTCATACGACCACGTCGTATAGGAAACATCATTTCATGTGACTGAATATTAGTATAGAAATTACTGTAACAACCCGTAAGTTATTCTATTAATTGCTAGGCATGGCTAAGCAGGGTCCTATAGTTATTCTAGCTAACCAGTAAATAAAGGTAGCCAGTCAAAATTATCCCGTAGGTACAATGTCAGGAAATCAAATCAAAAGGGGCCATAATCAAAGGTAGGGTTTCCCTGTCCCAGTGTCATTCCAACATATATGCAGAGTTGAATAGAATCATAGCTTTAAACATAGGAACAATATGTTCAATGAGAAAAATGAATCTGTGTGACTTGCCTTGCAGCTCCACACAGTCTTCGACACCTGCCTCGACAAACTGCGTCACTTCCTGAACGTCGGTAGCTATAAGAAATAAACAAAACAGCAAAAACAGTACATCAACACACATAAACAGTACCATATTATATTTTTAGTGGATAGTTCATGATTTTTAGAGAAATTAGAGACTTGAACGACCTCAATCCGAGTTCGTATGAATTAGTTATGATTTTTTGAAGTTTTAACCATTTTATAGCCTATTTAAAAGAATTAACTGATTTATTGCGTCATAATTGAATTAATTTTATTCGGGAAAAGGTATTTATGACGTCACAGGAGAGAGGAGGCTCTCAGCTGACCAGTGGGGCCCACTGTCAATGAGAGGGAGGGGTTTGGTCCATGGTGGACCAAGTCCACCGTGGTCCACAAGGGGAATCCAACGGCTAGGGTTCTAGGGTTTGGATCGGGCGGCTACGATCTCGCCACATGTCAAGGTCAACCTTCACTATGATCGGACGGCCATGATCTAACCGAGGAGATCCAACGGCTACGGTTAATCCCAATCGGATCGGCTGACGACGCTGAGGTGGCGCCGAGCTGGCGCACACACGGCGACCACGTCGGCGGCCACGGTGGCTACAGCGACGGCGGCGACAGCTCTGGACCCAATGGTCGACGGCGATCGGCGGCGTGGCAATGCACGGCGAGGGTGGGAAACGCTAGAGGGAAACGAGGCGGTCCTTACCAAGGGTGAAACCATGAAGAACGGCGACGGAGACGGCTGGCGGTGAGCTTGAAGCAGCAGAAGGCTTTGGGTCTTCATCGACGGCGGTGCTCCGGCGGCTCCCGAGGGCTAAGCAGCGGCGGCCTGGCTTCTACGGGCTCCGGCGAACCTAACCGAGGCAGCGGTGGCCTCGAACAGCGGCTGGAGTGACGATGGCACGCAGACGAAGCTTGGCGGTGGCGGCGGAGCGAGCATGAGACGTAGGGAGGCGGCTAGGGCTAGCTAGAGCTCGATCTAAAGGGCAAAAACGATCCTAGGGGCTTCAGGCTCACTATTTAAGGTGGAGAGGGGTGGAGTTTGGCTCGGCCTCGACAGATTTCGCGGCGGCGACGAGATAAGGAGAGAGAACCGACTCGGGAGGCTTTGGGTTTCCGCTCCACACGTGATTTGGTTCTGGATTCTTAGGGATTAGGTAGAGGGGGAGGAGGACTCAGTTTCCCCTCAACTGATTTGAAGAAACCGCGGCCGAGTCGAACGGATTCGGCGGGATTTGCGGCGGTGGCGCTCCGGTGCTATAGTGCCGCTCGGCTAGAGGAAGACGACGACGACCCGACAGGCGGGCCCCACCTGCCGGTGGCTGCAGTGACGCGAGCGGCCGTGGGCTGACGCGCGGGCGAGCGAGGAAGATGGGCTGCGCATAGTAATGGGCCGAGAATTGGCCCACAGACTGTGAGGGGGTTTTAAAACCTTTTTCTTCTTATTTTAATGCTGTGAGCTTATTTATTTTGCCAAAAATAATTCCCCCACTCAATTAATTCCTAGAAAATTCTAGAAATTAAGTAATTAGGCAAAGAATTTTGTAAAATTATTTTCAACCCATTTTTCTTTAGGATTTCCTCTGATTTTATTCGTTTCACTCATTGCGGCTTTTAATTAAATTTCTAAAAATTCATTTTCCACAATATTTTATATAGGGATAAATTTCAGGGTGTTACAGTCTTGGAGGGGTCGGAAGGGTCCAAGGGGATCTTCTTCATGTCAGAGTCCGCTGAAATTCCTAATTTCGCTTCTTTTTTGGCCGGAACTTGATCTTCCTCGACTTCGGTTGTGACGGCTTGCCAAATGCTGTTGCGCCCGACTGCCGCCACTTGTGATTGAGCCAACTCGTAGCTCTCCTTGTCGTAGGTGAAGGCTTGCTTGACGTCGCTGCGGAGAGAGAGGACTCCTCCTGGCCTAGGCATCTTAAGCACCATGTATGTGTAGTGCGGTATCGCCATGAACTTGGCAAGCACCAGTCGTCCAAGTATCGCATGGTACGCGGTCTCGAAGTCGGTGACCTCGAAGTAGATGTTTTCCATGCGGAAGTTATCCCGCATGCCGAAGGTGACTAGCAAGGTGATCTACCCGAGTGGTGTTGAAGACAGGCCAAGAATTATCCCGTGGAAGGGTGCCGTACTCGGCCGCAGATCTGAACAAGGAATCTTCATCTCATCTAGAATCTTGGCGAAGAGGATATTGAGCGCGCTGCCTCCATCTATGAGGACTTTCTTCAACTTGATGTTCTTGACGACCGGGTCCAGGACGAGTGGGTAATGTCCCGGGTGTGAAACACGATCTAGGTGATCTGCGCGGGTGAACGTGATGGGCTTCTCTGACCAGTGAAAATACTGAGGGGTGTCTACTGTAGAGATTGAGTTGACGTCACGTGCTATGAGCTTCTGCTTCCGCTTGGACTCGTACGTAGATGGCCCTCCGAAGATGTGGTTGAGCTCGGCTTGGGGATCTTGAAAATCGTCAGCCGGGCCTTGATCTAGCTTGTCTTTGTCCTTGTCAGCGCAAGATGATGAAGCCTGCTCGGAAGCAAACTTCTTAAGCATGAAGCAGTCTTTGGCCACGTGCTTGCCTTTGGGGTGGAAGGGGCAAGGCCCATTCATGACTTTCTGGTAGTCGTTATTGCGTTGGGGCCGTGACCGAGTTCCGCTTCATTGTCCATGTTGGCCACCTCATTGTCCGACTTCCGCTTGCGGTTGCCGGTCTTATTTTGTGATGGCTCGTTGTCGGCTTTCGCCTTCTGTCCTTCTACCGAGGCTCCTTCTTCTCATCGAGGGCCTCTGTGACTACTTCAGCCGAGCCAGCGTATTTGTTTGCCATGTCAAAGAGAACCCGGACGGAGGATGGTGGCTTCCGAGTGTGTGGAGGCCATGGGCCCCGGGTACCTCGTTACTAGTACATGGGCCACTAGGATAGAGGATGGGCCGAACCATGTAATTAGAGATAAGATAGCATCCGGCAGGCTTTGCCTTGTATAAGGAAATATAGTCTTAGTCGGATAGGACTCTATCTCTAAGAAGGAAATCCCTTGGCCGTATCCGGCTGGGATCCTTATCATGTACCCCTGTCCCCTAGTATATAAAGGGAGGCAGGGCGCCCTTCAGGGCAAGGAGAACAAGATCATTGATCACCATACACCTCAGAGGAATAACACCTCAACTGGACGTAGGGTATTACCTCACCTTGAGGGCCTGAACCAGTATAATTCTCCTATGTTCCTCTGCAGTCCACCGAATTCACCCTCGCCGAGTAGCCCCATAGTATTATTGCCGGTGCAAAGCATCGATAGTTGGCACGCCAGGTAGGGGCTCCGGCGAATTCCTCATCAGAAGATTCGATGGGCTCGATCAACGGAGTCAGCAGCAACAAGTTCTCCCCCGGAGATGCAATTACCTTCGGGAGCTTAGATTTCTTCGCCGATCAACTCGGCAATCTCACCTTGGCTGAGGCAGATCCAATCTTGCCGGTCGAGGAACTAGCCGACGTAGCACCAGTCGGCCCATCGGACACCGCCATCTCCTTCAGCGACTTTCTGCGGCAGTCCTTCACATCGCCGAGCATCGGGACAACCCTTTCCTTCGGAGTCCGACTCGCGCTAGGCCTTGAGCCAGCCCGGGTTGAGCCGAGAAGGAGAGAGGTCGTCAATCTCCCTCACAGCTCTGGCGACGCTGCGCACCGATATCCCGTGCAACAGACCCGATCTCCGGCAATTCAGTTTGGACACGGCCAAGCGCCATTTCAGATTGGATCTAGAGAGGTCGGAGTCGTTCTCACTCCGATAAACTACTCAGAGTCCGACACCAAGTCGGATAGCGGTTTGAGCACCAGTTCGGACTCTACATTGGCAAGCTTCCTCCTTCCCCGCGAGATCTTCATGGCTTCAACGCCACCATCTAAAGTACGCCGACTACAAGAAGAGCAACAGGAGGAGGCGCGCCGACTACAACAAGAGGAGGCCAATCGTGTGGCCCGTAATGAAGAGCTATGCCTAGCTGGGCGAGTTGCTCAGCAGCAGATCCTCCAAACTAAAGTCGGCGACCATGACGTCTTCGTCACGCCACAACAGAACGTCGTGGCCGCCGCAACCTTGCTGGATACACTCCAACTCGGGACTAATCACCAGGCCACCCCAACTATTGCCAAGATCAAGGCGATGATCACAGCTGCCGCCTATCAACAGCAACAGCAGTCGGGCGACACAATTATATCGACCAACCGGTCGGGTTCCCCGGCGGCAGGCTCATCTGCATCAACTCGGCGCCGAGTAGCCGGCTCCAGTCGGCAACGCGAGGTGTGTAGGCAAACCACGCTCGGCAATACTAATAACAACAACTGGCCCCGTCACCAGTATGACCGCCGGCCTAATCAAGACCTCCGAGAGCGCCTACCACACGACCTTCACCATACTATCAGTGCTCGGCGCCACGAATGACAAGAAGATGAGCGACGCCGACTGGAAGACGAACACGAGCGCTTTGGCCTCCATCACGAGTGGTTTAACCGCTGTAGTCGAAGCCTGAGCCCCCGCGAAGATGAAGGCATCCCAGCCTTCACTCGGGAGCTACAGGATGTACATTGGCCGACTGGCTTCAAGCCCACGGGGATTGAAAAGTACGACGGCAAGACAAATCCCGAGTCCTAGCAATTCGAGCTGCTAGGGGCGACAATAAAGTCATGGCTAACTACCTCCCGGTCGCGCTAGCCGACTCGGTGAGGACATGGCTGACAGGCCTCCCTAAGCGGTCGATCGGTTCTTGGGGAGAACTCAGGGAGCGGTTTATCGCTAATTTCCAGGGGACCTACGAGAGACCGGCTTCGGAGCATGATCTCTATCAACTCCACCAGAAAAAAAATGAGTCTCTGCGCGAATTCATCAAAAGGTTTTCCGAGAAGCGCAACCAGATTCCAACTGTCAAAGACGAGGCCGTTATCGCCGCCTTTCGCAAGGGGGTAAAAGACGCCCCGCTTATTGCAAAGTTCACTCAGAAGCCACCATCCACAGTCCGGGCACTCTTCGACATGGCCAATAAATACATCGACTTGACCGAAGCGGTCGCTGAGGCCCTCGACGAGAAGAAGGAGCCCCGACAGAAAGAACAGAAGGCGAAAGCCGACAACGAGCCGTCTCAAAACAAGTCTGGCAGCCGTAAGCGGAAGTCGGACAATGAGGTGGCCAACATGGAGCGCAGTCGGTCGCGACCCCAGCGGAACAACGACTACCAGAAAGTCATGAGCAGGCCATGCCCCTTTCACCCCAAGGGAAAGCACGTGGCCAAAGACTGCTATATGCTCAAGAAGTTCGCCTCCGAGCAGACTTCATCGTCTGGCGCCGACAAGGACAAAGACAAGCCAGACTCGGGTCCGGCTGATGATTTCCAAGATCCTCAAGCCGAGCTCAACCATATCTTCGGGGGGCCACTCGCGTACGAGTCCAAGTGCAAACAGAAGCTTTCAGCGCGCGACATCAACACGGTCTCCACGGCAGACATCCCCCAATACCTGCGCTGGTCAGAGATGGCCATCACCTTCAATCGCGCAGATCACCCAGATCGGGTTTCCCACCCGGGACGCTATCCACTCGTCCTAGACGGAGGCAGTGCGCTTAATATCCTGTTCGCCAAGACTTTGGACGAGATGAAAATTCCTCGTTCAGAACTATGGCCGAGCACTGCGCCCTTCCACGGGATAATTCCCGGCCTGTCATCAACTCCACTCGGGCAGATAATTTTGCCGGTAACCTTCGGCACACGGGATAATTTCCGCACAGAAAATGTCTGCTTCGAGACTGCGTACCACGCGATACTCGGACGACCGGCACTCGCCAAATTTATGGCGATACCGCACTATACATACATGGTGCTGAAGATGCCTGGGCCAACAGGAGTTCTCTCCCTCCGCAGCGACATCAAGCAAGCCTTCACCTGCGACAAGGAGAGCTGCGAACTGGATCAATCACAAGAGGCGGCAGTCGGGCACGATAGCATTCGGCAAGCCGTCACAACAGAAGTCGAGCAAGATCAAATTCCGGCGAAAAAAGCAGCGAAGTTAGGAATTTCAGCGGACTCTGACACGAAGAAGATCCCCCTGGACCCTTCCGACCCCTCCAAGACTGTTCTAGTCGGGACCGGACTCGACCCCAAATAGGAAGACGCGCTCGTCACCTTCCTCCAAGCCAATAAGGATATCTTCGCGTGGAAATCATCCGACATGCCGGGGTACCAAGGGAGGTGATCGAGCACGCCCTAAACGTGAAGACAGATGCCAAGCTAGTCAAGTAATGGCTGCGGCGCTTCGCTCAAGACTGCAAAGATGCTATCCGGGAAGAAATTACCAAGCTCCTCGCAGCCGGGTTCATCAAGGAGGTCTACCACCCGGACTGGCTGGCAAACCCAGTTCTGGTCCAGAAGAAAAACAGTAAATGGCGCATGTGCGTCGACTACACCGACCTCAACAAAGCGTGCCCTAAGGACCCATTTGGTCTTCCCCGGATAGATCAGGTGGTTGATTCCACGGCAGGGTGCAACCTACTCAGCTTTCTCGACTGTTACTCGGGATACCATCAAATCAGCCTGAGGGAGGAAGACTGCTTGAAGACATCTTTCATCACACCATTTGGAGCGTATTGCTATATCACAATACCGTTCGGTCTGAAGAACGCGGGCACAACCTATCAAAGGGCTATTCAGCGGTGTCTGCACACTCAGATCAGGCGCAACGTGGAAGGCTACATCGACGATGTGGTGATCAAGACCAAGTCCAAACAAGACCTCATCGCTGACTTGGAAGAAACCTTCCAAAACCTTCGAAGATTCAAGATGAAGTTGAACCCGGAAAAATGCACCTTCGGTGTGCCATCCGGAAAGTTACTCGGCTTCATCGTCTTGCACCGCGGCATCGAGGCCAACCCAGAGAAAGTCAACGCCATCAGGCACATGGCACCCCCGACTAACCTCAAAGACGTCCAAAAGCTGATAGGCTGCATGGCGGCACTCAACCGATTTATCTCCCGACTGGACGAACGGGGCATGCCCTTCTTCAAGCTACTCAAAAAGGCCGACAATTTCCAATGGACTCCGGAAGCCCAACGAGCCTTCGAAGACTTCAAAGAATTCCTCACATCACCCCCCGTGTTGGCGTCACCTCTGCCCCAGGAACCGCTAATGCTATATCTGGCAGCAACAACACAGGTGGTCAACACGGTACTGGTGGTTGAGCGATCCGAACAGGGTCATATTCAAAAAATACAACGGCCAGTCTACTTCGTCAGCGAGGTCCTTGCCGACACCATAACGAGATATCCGCAGGTCCAGAAGCTACTATATGGCCCACTCATTACAGTCGGGAAGCTGGTGCATTATTTCCAAGCACACCAAGTCACGGTGGTCACAGCATTTCCACTCGGGGATGTCCTTCATAATCGCGAGGCCACCGGCAGAATCGCTAAATGGGCACTCGAGCTGATGGTGTTCGACATCACCTTTCAGCCACGGACAGCAATTAAATCTCAAGCTCTAGCCGACTTCGTGGCCGAGTGGACAGAAGTCCAACTGCCTATACCAACAGCAAAGCTAGAGTACTGGACAATGTACTTCGACGGTTCTCTACGGATCGGAGGCGCCGGGGCCGGAGTGATATTGACGTCCCCCACTGGCGAAAAACTGAAGTACGTTCTACAAATCCACTTCCCGGCTTCCCATAACGTCGCCGAGTATGAGGCACTTGTTCACGGGCTCCGCATCGCTATATCACTCGGCATACATCGACTGGTTGTGCGTGGAGATTCTCAACTCGTGGTAAACCAAGTCATGAAAGACTGGACCTGTCTCGATGATACCATGGCGGCATACTGTCAGGAGGTCCGCCAGCTGGAAAACAAGTTTGACGGGCTGGAAATCACACATGTCCTGCGCCAATACAACGACGCAGCAGACGAGCTGGCAAACATGGGATCCAAGCGAGAAGCAGTTCCAACTGGAATCTTTGTCGAGCAACTTATGGAGCCATCAGTCAAGAAGAAACCAGCACCGGAGCAGTCGGGAGGCGAGCCTACCCCGACCACAAATGAGGTGCTGCACATATGTCAAGACTAGAGGACTCCTGTTGTCAAATTTCTCCTGGACGACCAACTCCCAGAAGATCGCAGTCAAGCCGAGCAGATAAAGCGTCGAAGCAAAAGCTTCCTACTAGTCGGAGAAGACCTGTACCGAAGGAGCGCATCCGGTGTCCTCATGCGCTGCGTCACCACCGAGGAGGGCAAGTAGATTCTGCATTCGATCCACTCGGGCATATGTGGCAACCACGCCGCATCCAGGACGTTAGTCGGAAAAGCTTACCGGCAGGGATTTTTCTGGCCCACAGCAGTAACAGACGCCAAAGACATCGTTCGCAAGTGCGAGGGTTGCTAGTTCTACGCAAGACAAACAAACCTTCCAGCCCAGGAACTCCAAACTATCCCCATTTCCTGGCCATTCGCAGTATGGGGGCTCGACATGGTCGGCCCCTTCAAGAAAGCGCCAGGAGGGTTCACACATTTATTTGTCACGGTGGATAAATTCACCAAGTGGATTGAGGCTAAACCCGTTGCAACAATTACAGCGGCACGAGCAAAGGACTTCATCTTGAGTATACTATACCGATTAGGGGTCCCTAACCGCATCATCACCGACAATGGTACTCAGTTCACAGCCGGCATTTTCAAGACTTCTGCGAAGAATTCAGCATCAAGATCTGCTACGCATCTATGGCACACCCGCGGAGCAACGGGCAGGTCGAACGAGCCAATGTCATGGTCTTACAGGGCACCAAGGCCAGGATATTTGACCGACTACAACCATATGCGGGCCGGTGGGTACAAGAACTCCCATCCGTTCTCTGGTCTCTCAGAACCACGGTTAGTCGGGCAACAGGGCAATCCCCTTTCTTCCTAGTCTACGGTGCCGAGGCTATGCTACCTACAGAGTTACAGTTCGGCTCTCCGCGAGTCCGGGCTTACTCAAAGCATGACTCCAACAATCCCCGACTGGTCGAGTTAGATCAGCTGGAAGAAGCACGAGACACCGCAACTATCCAGTCGGCAAGGTATCTTCAAGGCCTACGTCGCTACCACAATCACAATGTCCGTGGCCGCGCCTTTTTGGTTGGGGATCTCGTCCTGAGGAAAATACAAACCACCAAAGACAGGCATAAATTATCCCCAATCTAGGAAGGGCCGTTCATTATAGCCGAGGTCACGTGGCCTGGCGCCTACCGACTGAAGACCGAAGACGGCGTACCCATCAACAACTCATGGAACATAGAACAGCTACGTCCTTTCTATACCTGAGTTCTATAATTTTCATGTGTACAGTTCTTCTGACTCACTACGCCGCTTGTATCAACCGAGTAGTGAGTCGGGGGCTGCATGTATATATGTGCTCTGTCAATAACATACGAGCTTATTTCACTTCGGTTATGAAGCCTTACTATGACTGTCACGTTTGCCCGAGTACAGCTTCTTACTTCGAACGTTTTCATTAAGTTCTGACAGACTAACTCGGCGCATACTACACGGTCAAGTAAAGCTAATGACAACTGAATAATAAGCTTGGCGGCACTGCACACATATTTACACATGCTTGTTTACACAAGTTTATATATCCCGACTACATAACATGTCGCCCTTACAGCCCCAGGTCTCGGGTAATTATTTCAGTAGTCGGCTTCGCCCAGGCAATCAGCTCCAGTGCCTCCTCGGGCGTCGTCTCTTCGACAAACCCCTCCTCGATGGCTTCAATATCTGCCCTTGGGTAGATGGACTTGGTCATCGCCAAGGTATGGGCCACGCCGGCGACAACATGCTCATCCGAGTACTTTTTCAAGGCACTCGGCGCATCCTCGAGACGCGCCTCTATCTGGGGGATTCTGCTGCAACTGGTCCCCACTGGGCGGGGATCTATGAGGTCAAGGAGCCCTTTCACGGACCTGACTAGGGCCTCCCGTGACTCCCTGATCGCTCTTATCTCCTCTGTGTAGAACCGATACTGGGCCTAGACGTTGGCTCTCATGTCTGCCCAGGTTCGCCGGCAAGTAAACTTGTCAGATTCGGCTACACACAGAGTAACTAATGGATTGGCTAAGATCATAGTCGGGTTGAGGACTTACTTTCGTAGTCGGCCTCCCACCCGGCCATGGTCTTCTCTAGTTCAGCTTTTTCCTTACCGAGCTTGGCGACGGTCTCCTTCAACTCGGCCTTCTCCCGGTCAAGCTCGGTGTTGGCCTTTGTCAGGTCGGCCTTGACCTTCTCAAGCTCGGCCCTGGCTTCTTCGGCTTCCTTCAGCTGTGATTCCCTCTCTGTTCGGGTCTTCAACTCCGCTTCGAGGGCTGCACCGCGGATTAGCGAAGAGCTCAACCGTGCAGTCATGACATAACTAGGCAGTCGGAAACAACGCAGCTGGACGGATGCATCAATGGTTCGGTCGAGAAGAAATATTCGGGGATCTTACCTCTGATCTTTCCGGCTAGGGCCCATGTCTCCTCCCTGAGCTGATCGGCGCCACTCTTCAGCCAGGCCTCCCTCCCCACATGACGCGCCTCCATCTCGGCCTTCAACGCCCAGAGCTGCTCCAGTTCTGCGAGCTGGGGAGCCACCTCAACCAAGATTTCCGTCATTGCCTCATTGCGGTCGACGAGCTTCTGCTCAGGATAAAAGACGGATCAAGGATGGAGCCAGATATCAAAACAAGAAAACTGCCAAGGCTCTACCACAGGAATCATACCGCGACTCCCTGGGACCCGCTGATGGCGGCGCGAAGCAAGCTTTCGCGCTCCCTCCTCGCGACGACTTCATCAAGCCTGAAGCTCTTCGCTATCCCGTCAGGAGCCGTCCATGTGAATGTCCGGGGCATCACGCATGGAGGAGCTTCGATCCGGGGCAGATGCGGGATATCCGGCGGCGGCGACGACGACGACGATGACCATAACGGCGATGGGGTCCTGGCCTCACCGCCACCATCCCCCGCGACCTCGGGGACTGGCTCAGGGGCTCCGTCTGCACCCTCCGCGACGGGCAACGCTTCAGGGGCTGGGGCCTCGGCCTCAGCAGCCGCCTCTTGGTCGGGTGGCGGCAGCGACCCTGCAGTCGGGACCACCTCAGTCTCCGCGACCGGGCTGGCCACCGGCTAAGCAGGTGTGTTTGCGGCCGCCGGCTCGACTGGGGCAAGGACTTCAAGGGGAGCGGTCGGATTAATCTCCTTGAGATCGATATCGGCCCGCTTCCTACACGACGAAACAAGACATCAAGATGCTACTTCAACACATAACATAAGAATTTCGGAAGACCCGGAGCAGTGCACCTCTTGGAGAACTTTAGCTTCTTGACGGGTGACCCGGTCCCTGGCGAAGCCCCAGCTCCGGCAGTTGGCCCGGTCGGCATCACAGTTGGCGGTGGCACATCAGCCCGAGTCGGCTCCGATTCTGGCGTGGTCGGCTTGGGCGCCCCCGCCCCTGGTGGCATCTGCTCATGCCGGCCCCTCGGTGGCGCTGCGGCCGGGCTCGACAACGTTGGGCTTAAACCCCCAGGTCTCAACCTGGGACTTGATCGCCTGGGCGCCGCGGCGACGGCGTCCCTTATTTTTAGGCTTCCTGCCACGGCACGCGCTGTCATGGCCCCCTCGCCCCGATACAAAATCGGTTTCTTCCCCGGTCTCTTGGAGTCGGGTTGGGTAGCAGAGGGACTCCTCGGCCTCTTCTTCGACGCGACGGCCGACAACGGGCGGGAGTCTTCATCAAATTCTTCATGCCACTATAAGTAAGTCAACTAAATGCATCACGCAATGCTGAACAATTACGATTCCACGGGCATTCATCACAGAAGAGGATCAGAAGTTACCTTGGTCCGGGGTCGAATGGAGCTGTAGGCTACAACCCGATGATTGTCATCTTTAGTTGCGATCACCCCTTCAGAGAAGTAGCCAAACAAAGTCTCGGTCACCGCCCCCTTGTCCGCCGACTTGTTGCTCACTCGGTCAGGATCGTTTTTGCCTTTAAAGGCCTAGCCGAATGCACTCCTAAGCTTCAGCGGCTGAATGCGCCTTGTCAGAAAGCGACGAGCCACCCAAGGACCTGTCGAGCCGGCCCTCTTGAGGTCATCTATCTTCGTAAACAGCAGATGTGCCTGGCCCATTTCTTCAAAGGACGGCTCTGCTGACCAATTCGGCGAAACCACGGGCGGCAAGCCGGTAAATGGCCACAAGGAGGGAGCTAGATCGGCGCAATGAAACCACTCCTTGTGCCAGCCCTTTAGAGAAGATTTCAAGGGCAAATTGAGATACGTCTTCTTCCCGTCGCCCCTCAGTTGAAGACCGGCCCCCCCAATCACATTGATATTGCTGTTGGAGGGTTGAGGCTTGATATGGAACAGATGTCGGAAGAGGATGAAATGGGGTTCAACACCCAAGAAGCACTCGCAAAGAGTAACAAATATAGAGATCTGAAGAATTGAGTTGGGGTTCAAATGCACCAACTCTAGCCCATAGAAGTCGAGAATGCGGCGGAAGAAATCAGAAGACAGAAGGCACAAGCCTCGATCGAAAAAAGAGGCGAAAACTACCGTTTCACCAGGCCGGGGATTAGGGACCGACTCATCCCTGGCCGGTCACCAGCGAATCACCTCTTGGCTGGGCAACTTCAGTTCACTTTCCAGCCGCTTCAGCTTCACCGAGCCACAATCCGACACCATCCAAGAACTCCCCGGCATACCCGCAAGATCCGACGCCTTCGGCATGACTGGAGGCGGTGAGATTTGGGGAAAAACAAATCGGGGGCTTGGAGCAAACGAGGAGGATTGAAATCGCCCGAGTTCGGGTGGGGAATAGCAGCAGCTAACCCTAGCCGGGCAGGGGGCGAAAAGTTGGGCGCGAAGGTGGAAGACGAAGAGATTGGCTGATTTGGGGAAGACGACGGAATCTTTTTCTCTCTCCCCGTCTTTTTATAACCGATGCCGACTAGATGGGCCTCAGGCCTACACAGTCCGCACTGGGCCAACAAGATATGAGTTCCTACAGTAGCATGCTCCATGTGGGCCGCCCGCAGGCTGAGTTGAAATTATAGTGCTGGTGCTACTAACAGGAGCCGATGAGGTAAACAGATATGCTTCATGAGAGCCTTATTGCTAAACATATATGTTTGGATATCTGTTTTATTCACCAGGTCTCGAGGATACATCCTTATGAGGATCACAAGCTGGTCTTCATTAAAATTAGAGATGCAGGTATCTTTCTCGGGTACACCTAACCACGCCATGGATTTGTCTTCACAAAGTGGTACTCGGCCTTACATGCGTGGCCATCAGTTGCCGTGAGCAACATTTTACCCGCTGACATGATGCGAAAGAGTCTAACTTTCGAGTAGTGCACTACTCAGGAGAGACTATAAATGTCTTTTCCCGCTGACATGATGCGGAGGAGTCTAACTTCCGAGTGGGACGCCACTCGAAAAAGACTATAAACCCCTTTTTCAGCTGACATGACGCTGAAGAGTCCCATACACGAGTAGCATCCTACTCGGCAAGAATATAAACACATATTCTGACTGACATGAAGTCGAAGAGTCCTATATACGAGTAGTCTCCTACTCGGCAAGACTATAAAGTTTATTCCGGTTGACATGATACTGAAGAGTCGCAAATACCAGTAGCAATCTACTTGGGAAAGACTTCCAGGTTAAAGATCTTTGACTTTATGTTTAATTGTCTTCACAATTAAGCACAAAGTCGGGGGCTACACCTAATAGGTGCGCCTATTCGGCGCACCCTATTCATATATTTACATGAAGCCCTTCATAGCCTCGCTGCCAGCCGACATGAAGCAGGACTCGGGAGAAGACTTACTCGGACAAAGAGTACTCGGGCGCATTGCACTCGGGCAACCTTCACCGTGGGGGACGAGCACTCGACATCAGCTGTGACTCAACTATGAAGGTCTCAGGGGCTACTGTGGAGGCCATGGGCCCCGGGTACCTCGTTACTAGTACATGGGCCACTCGGATAGAGGATGGGCCGAACCATGTAATTAGAGATAAGATAGCATCCGGCAGGCTTTGCCTTGTATAATAAGGAAATATAGTCTTAGTCGGATAGGACTCTATCTCTAAGAAGGAAATCCCTTGGACGTATCCGGCTATGATCCTTATCATGTACCCCTGTCCCCTAGTATATAAAGGGAGGCAGGGCGCCCTTCAGGGCAAGGAGAACAAGATCATTGATCACCATACACCTCAGAGGAATAACACCTCAACTGGACGTAGGGTATTACCTCACCTTGAGGGCCTGAACCAGTATAATTCTCCTATGTTCCTCTGCAGTCCACCGAATTCACCCTCGCCAAGTAGCCCCATAGTATTATTGCCGGTGCAAAGCATCGACAGAGTGAACTTCGCGATGAATGGGGCGTGTTTTACTCCCTTGCGGAAGGCAGCGATGACAGCCTCGTCCTTCATAATTGGGATCTGGTTGCGCTTCTCGGAAAACCTTTTGATAAATTCGCGTAGAGACTCATTCTTCTTCTGGTGTAGTTGGTATAAATCATGCTCAAAAGATGGCCTTTCGTAGGTCCCATGAAAGTTAGTGATGAACCGCTCCCTGAGTTCTCCCCAGGAACCGATCGACCGCCTCAGGAGCCCTGTTAGCCATGGCCTCGCCAAGTCGGCTAGTGTGACTGGGAGGTAGTTAGCCATGGCTTTATGGTCACCTCCGGCAGCTCAAATTGCCAGGGTGTATATGGTGAGCCAGGACTCGGGGTTGGTTTTGCCATCGTATTTCTCGATCCCCATAGGCTTGAAGCCCGATGGCCAGTCGATGTCCTGTAGATCGTGGGTGAAAGCTGGAACGCCTTCGTCTTCGTGAGGGCTCTGGCTCCGACCACGGCGGTTAAACCGCTCATGGTGAAGACCGAAACGCTCGTTCTCGTCGTCCACTCGGCGGTGCTCTTCTTCTTTGCGTTGGTGGCGCTGGGCATTGATGTCGTGTTGGAGGTCACGTTATAGATGAACTGGGAGGTCTTGGTTGGGCCGGAGATCATACTGGTGACGCCACCGATTGTTGTTATTGGTGTCGCCGAGTGATGTTTGTCGCGACTCTTCGTGTAGCTGACTTGAGCCAGCCGCCCGGCGTCATGCTGATGTAGATGAGCCTGCTGCCGGAGAACCCGATTTGTTGGTCGGAATAATTATGTCGCAGGTGTACATCTTTATCCACACGATGTGATAGAAGCCAGACGGCTACACTCTAGTTTGATCCGTACATATCTGTACCCACACTCTACACATTGAGTGCGGACTAGAGGTCACAACAAAACCTTTTGCACGCTTAGCCCAACCACCTAAACCATGTCTGGGCCCCTGACGACTTAGTCGTGCGTCTGTGGTGACTAAGGCAGGCTCACCTCCGTCCCTAACCAGGCGCGCTCGAGGTCCTCCAAAGGAATACCCTTCCTCACGACTGACGGACAGGCGTAGATGGCCACAGCCTCCCATGCTACTAAGTTATGCCGTCCCATACCGGCGTGTGGAAGTACGTAGGGTGCTTGAATAGACGTCAACATGTTCGGTCCTTAACGACCCAGACGGAGCTACTTGCATCGGGGAAACACCATCCCATCATCGCCCTATCATCCGTCCAAGTCAAACATATTTTCAATTATTATTCAGAGGTTATTCTTTTCAGATTTTAACCCATCCATTCGCTTTAAACTAGTTTTAAACCGATAGCTCCATCTATCGGATTTCTCTAAGTCTAGAAATAAGCATGGCTAAGCGTTCGGTAAAATAAAAGTATCCCCAAAGTCCTTAACCAGGGGTGACAAGGTATGAACATGGAATCAATAACCAAGGAATGGAAATGCATACAATTGGGTAATATAAACTCTACCCTTTTTCCCATTTTAACAAGACCGAAACATGCATATAGATATTTCCTTCGCAAATAAATCAATTTATTGAAAATATGGGTTCAATATGCTTAGATGCTTGCTCTAGATGCTTGCCTTGCTGCAGCGAGTGGTCACTCTCAACCTCTGGTTCTTGCTCCACGTACTTCAAATTGTCTGAATCTACCGATAAAAGCGAATATGCAAATAAGAATCAATTAAATATGCTCATGCCAAAATGATCAATAAAATCTGAGATAAATATAGTAGGTAGGGCATGCCCTAACAAGATTTTAGGAGAAAGAACCAGGTCATTTGCATCTCTGGATTGGGAGATACAAAAATAATAAGATAGGAAGGATGAAAATGGCAGTTTTGTAATTATTTATATTGTAACCTTAAGTTATTATATTTGACTGGCATTTTCTATTAATATTTCAAGAAGGCATGTATTTTTATATAAAAAGAGCATAACCTACTAGTTCTAACAAAATTTGGTTCACTGGATTTTGATTTAAAATGATTTAGTTGTCAATTTTATAATTTTATCAAAAAGGAAAGTTAGAAATCACTTAGGCCTATTTTGGGAGGTAGTTTTGTCAAATACAAATTATCCACAGTAAAGGTTACAACTTTCTGAGTTAAACAAAAGTGGTTTCATATTTTTAGCAGTTAGGATGAATTTTCTAGAAATTTATAAACTTCTAGGTTATAAAGATGTATCTAGAAGATATTTCCATTTTTAGAGAAGAAACCTACAGAGAAGTTCTCACTTTTTGTTTTATAAAATTAAAGAGAACATTTTTATGAATCCATAGAAATTTGGTTCACCTCAAAAGGAGTTGTAATGGATTTTATAGAAATATTCCAAGTTCCTAGGCACAAAATAAGTTACTTTTGCTTTATATTATTTTCTGGATATTTTCTGTACAGAAGTGGTCATATTTTATTTGACAATATTAAAGTTCACAAATTTACAGAGCTAACAAAATTGGTTTCACTCAAAATGGAGTTAAAATGAAAAAGTTATGGATTTACAAATTTGGACTATTTTTCTGTTGCAAATTAAATCCTTTAATTATTTTCCCTATTTCTTTCTTCTTTTCTCTTTTCTCTTCCAGCTCGGGCCCGCATGTCAGCGGCACAGAACAGGGCGGGCGCAGTTAGAGCGGAGGCCGTGAGCTTCTCGGCGGCGGCGACGCAGATGGCGGCGTCGGCTGTAGTTGGGGCCAAAAGAGAAAAGGAAGAGGGGTTCACGGCAAACACATCGGTGGTCTTCTCATCGCCGGCGGTGGCCGGAATCGATGGCGACGACGGCGGAGGCGGTAAGCCGGCTCGGGTTGCATATGGATGTCACGTTACAGACTGAAACAAAGCAGGCACGCGATGTTTGAGGGACCGGAGAGGCTCACCAAAGGTCCTAGGTAACTCGGCGGTGCTAGAACGGCGGCGGTTGCTCCAGGAGAGGAACGGCGGCGGTTGCTCCAGGAGAGGTCCGGCGGCTACGGCGCGCTTTGGGACTACGTCGTCGGCCTTCTCCTGGGGTTCTGCGGCAAAGCCGAGTTGCCGAAAAGGTTAGAGACTTCATGGAGATGGGCTCAGTGCAAGGAATCGGATGGAGGCTCAACAAAGAGGACGAATCGGCGGTGGCGGAGCTCGGCCGAAGACGAGGAAGACGACGGCCAATCTCGGGACTTGGGGCTTCGCAGTCTAATTCCTTTAGGTTCTAGGGTTCTAGGGTTGAGGCGACGACGTTGGCGCAGTGGCTCGGCCGGCGGCGTCCTGGATAGGCCGGAACGGCGACAACGTCAAGGCGGCGGCGCGGCAGAGCAGAGAGCGAAGCACGGCGGCTTCAAGGCGACTTCGACCAGCAAATCTGGGGCGGCCAAGTGCAAAAATGGGATGATTAATATGTGTATATCACGTTCCCGGGGTCAAGGAGGGATGGAACTCACCGGATCTAACTTGGGCTCAATCGAACACCTTTGGCAGAGGAGAAGATGGGCTTGCCGGCGGTGATCTTTGGAGGTTTTCTGGGTTTTCTCAGTGGGAACGTGGAGAGGAAGAAGAGGAGAGATGGCTGGTGAGATTTGCAGCGAAAATGTCGAGGTTTCCAATGGTTGAGCTCATCTATGTGTCTCTATGTGCTGTGAGGGAGAAGAACGAGATGCTGGCACGTGTGACATGTAACTACTGAGCTGCTCGAACTCCACAGTGGTCCAAGGTGGGTCCCACATGTAAGACAACCCTTTTCTACACATTCTTGGCTAAACTTAGCCTATGACTTGTGGGTCCATGAAGGGGAAACCTAGGAAGGAGAGAGAGGTGTGGGTGAATTTCTTGGTGCAACATAGTCTCCCATGCTGTGCTATGGCTTACAAGTGGGCCATGCTCTTGTGGGTCCCACTGGTCAGTGACTTGAGAGAGGAGAATTCTCTAGAGATTGTCTTGTGAGCTGTCCAAAAACATGCAGTCTTTAAATTACTACTTTACTAGGTTAATAAGGAGCATAAATTATGGGAAAATTATTGGAGGTAGAGAGAGATGTGTTTAACCTGCTGACCAATTTTCATGGTTAGAAATGGTCTGGTTCAGCTTTGGTGAAATTGCAAAGTAGGGTTGTTGATCCAGTTATTCTGCAGTTTCATTGATTTCTCCAGTGCCTTGATCTTATCATTTTATGCGATTTCTTTGGGAATTAAATTGAGCCAAAATTACTGGTGGTAGGGTTCATGTTGGCACACACTTTGACAAAAGGGCTCTGTCTAATTAATCTTCATTTTCATTTGGTGAATTTTAGGAATATACCCATTCATTTCAGCTAGCTTCCTAGTTTTGCTGATTTGAGGGATTTTATTGAAGTACCAAACGAAGTGATAAAATCATGTAAAATTTTTAATGGATTGATTATGTGGAAGAGTGTTCACAGGAATTTTTCCATGATTTTATGTGCAACCAAACATCTTTAGAAAATCCTTAGACTATCCAAAAGCATATGTCAAAGAGAATGATCCAGGCTGAAACTTGTTTGGAATTTTTAAGAGGTCTAAACTAATGAAATAAATTCTGGAAAAATTATATTGATTCATGATAAACAGGTCAGTATTTGAATAAATTATTTCTGACATATGTTTCTGTTCAATTTGATGCACTTTTAGGAGTTGGGCTAATGTTGCCGATTAGGGTTTTATTGTATTGATGGTTTTAAATATTGCAAACTTTATTTTGCAAGAAGTGATAATGCAAGAATTTAATTTGTGCACTCGAGTGGCAGTAGGTCATAACCCTAATTACTTGGAATTAAATTTAGGGCCGTGACAGTCTCTTTCCCTTTACCCAAACAAGTATCTCTGCAATAAGAACACACAAAACTCATGGTACAGTAACAGCTGTTCAAATATATAACATATAAATCTTACGTAGAAAGCATGCACCTTTGGTTGATGAATACATAAGATAGCTATGGTCATATCCGAGCTAGTGATGTCCTCATCATCCTCCCCTTCTCAATTGGAAACCGTCCGCGGTTTCACCTTGTCATTAAACCTGATGAACATATCTTTATCTTTCACAACATAGGGTGAGGTAGTGTTGTGCATATGGTTGGATTCTGAAATTTTTAAACACGGAGAACACTTTGTAGTGTCGTGTAGCTCACAACACTCCCATTCTTACAAACCAACCTACAACTCATTTAAACAACTAGAGGAACTAGATAGAGAATTATTTATACTCATGCGGTCCTCTAGACAAGACATATCATTATGAAAAGGACGTATATTAAAATTCGAATAAATATATACTCTATGCACATTATATTCTCCTTTATTATCACAATTGCCAATAACATGAAAAATCACATGAGAAGGACATGGCAAATTAGATCTAGCAAATAATTTCTTCTCTAAACAATTGAGTGGACAAAGATCATCAAATTGAATATAGGCCCAAGTATTTAAAGAAGATAGCAATCTAAGCTCTTCATTCTTGCTAGCAATGTGAACAACATGTATAAAATCAGCACATGGTGGTTCAACAACATTACTAACATGTTCATTCACTAGTTGTGGTATGGATTTAAGTGAAGCATTGCACAACTCTTCTTTATCACAAGAAATAGGAACCAAATCATCATGTGACAAAGGTAATTTAACACATGATTCCACTAGTGATTGCTCTAAACTAACATGATTAGTTGACATATATAGCACATCAGAATTGTCTATACCTTGAGTGAATGTAGCACCATTTCTGTTACCTTTGTACTCATTTTCATAAACTGTAGGTGCGCTCTTAATTAAACCATCTTGAAACATGCATGGAACAATAGGTGGATGTTCTTTCTCTATGTCTTTCTTCTTTTTCTCATTACCTGCTCTTCTCAGATACCTACAAAATGTCAGTGCCCAAAGCAATACGTTCGTTTTGCAATAACTCAGATTTAGGTGAAGACATCAAAACATTAGTATTATTACATTTATTTCTCAAAAACTCATGGTTTTTAATCTTTTCCCTCTCAAGATCATCTTTCAAAATTTTAGCAGGGGACATAGGTAGCAACTTAAATTTCTTGCCATTATGTGTGAAAG
The DNA here is from genome assembly GCA_003991445.1 of Oryza meyeriana var. granulata. Taxonomy (NCBI): domain Eukaryota; kingdom Viridiplantae; phylum Streptophyta; class Magnoliopsida; order Poales; family Poaceae; genus Oryza; species Oryza meyeriana. The sequence continues at coordinate 101,308 of RYFJ01002463.1, forward strand.
TGTACATGTTGGTTCTACCATGGTGCACAACATCTCTATCATATTTTCAAGGTCTACCCAAAAGTAGAGAACATGCTTGCATTGGAACAACATCGAATATGGCACTATCATAATAATTGCCTATGGAAAACTCTGCTTTCACAATTTTACTTACCTTCAACTTACCGTAGGAATTGAACCACTGGATGTAATAAGGCTGAGGATGCGGTTGCGTCGACAATCCAAGCTTCTCGACCATATCTGAACTTGCCAAGTTGCTACTGTAGAATCATTGCCATGATTAATATTTTGTGATGAACAATTGGCTTTACAAATGGTTTTACAATGAAATTTGGTTTAAAAATATATGTGGATGTTGGTGTGAGTGTGTGTGACTAATGTGGGTCAGGTTGTGATATCTGTACCCAGAAACGGTTGTTTTGTCTATTTGTGTGCAGGTGACTTGAGGTCTAACCTTGGTCAATGGTGAGGACCGGGACTATGCTCAGGGAGGAGCCGAGGTCTAGCACGGTCGGGATGCCATGTGACAAGATTGGACTAAAGTCAGTTTATCTTGTAGTCAATCTTGGTCAATGGTAGGATCGTGACTACGCTCAGGGAGGAGCCGAGGTCCAGAACGATCAAGGATACCAGGTGACGAGATTGGACACAAGAATACCGTGTGGGAGGTCTTCACAACGGGTTTTGCAAATTAGATATGCAAGCATCAGAGCAAATCAGAGAAGGAAATCGGAACCGCTGCTATCGAACTGCTACAGTGAATCGGACTGCTACAGTAATTACTGCATGTGAGCGAGTCTAAGTTATCTATGGAAAGGAGAATTTAATTTGGTAAATTGTAATTAGATTTGGTAAGAGAAGGTTTGAGCCCTAGTGGAACTAGGAGTTCTACTACTACTTTGTGTAGGATGTTGGAGTATAAATAGATGAGGGATGGAGGCTCTAGGGATATAACGTTGGGAAGAGAGGAAAGCTAGGGTTTAGTCTTAAGAGAGAAAGAAGTGCTTTGTATGCACTTTGTAAACACATCTTGATGCAATAAAGAGAATAATTCTTCAAGATTTGCATTGTTGTTCGGGAGTTTTGTCAAGATCGTTTTTAGTTTCGGAAGATAATCGGCGGTCAGACCGGTAGCAAGGACAAGGTCAGATCGGCGGCGTCTTCCAGAAAGGTTAGAGATCTTGATTGAAGTAAAATTAACTTCATTGGTTCAGAGGTAACTTTTTATTCCGTGAAAAGTTTGGTTTTTGGTAATTCTACCATTCACCCCCCCTCTGGTAGGCTTAGTTCTTGTATTCGATCCTACAAGTGGTATCAGAGCCTTGTTTTCTCTTTTTTGATCTTCACCGATCTTGAGATTTAGTCATGGCTAATCGATTTTCAATTAAGCCACATGTTTTTGATGGAGTTGATTTTCCTTATTGGTGCAAAAAGATGCAATCTTATATTATGTCCCAAGGCTTCGACATTTGGCACAAAGTTTCAAAACCCTATGTTACTCCTGAAGAGATTACTACGGCTAATAAAATTGATTTTGAAAATAATTGTAAAGCTCGCAATTATATTTTAAATGGAGTTTCTCGTTCTGATTTTGATCGAATCTCTCATTTTGAAACTGCGCATGAGATGTGGAAGGCCTTATGTGACTTTCGCCAAGGATCTTCTAACATCAAGGAACTGCGTAAAGATGTTTTTAAAAAGGAGTATATGAAATTTGAGATAAAATCTGGAGAAGCTCTTGATGATTATTATGCTCGCTTTAACAAAATTTTGAGTGATCTTCGTTCTGTTGATGATGCTTATGATGCTAATTATACTCAATCTGAAGTTTCTCGACATCTTTTAAATGGTCTTGACATGTCTATTTGGGAGATGAAAGTTACATCTATTCAGGAATCTGTAAACATGAATACTTTAACCTTGGAATCTTTGTATACCAAATTAAAGACACATGAGATGAATATTCTTTCACGAAAAATTGATTCAAAATCTTCTGCTTTAGTGTCTTCTTCTAGTTATTCAGTCAATGCTTCTTCATCACTTTTTTTAATTGCTTTTAATGCCACGTCCGATGACCAACTCGAGCAAATCTCATAGGAGGACTTGGTTTTGTTAACTAACAGACTCTCTCGAGCTTTGAATAATGTAAGAAGCAGGAAACGAGGAGGTCCAATCCGGTGCTTTGAATGTGGAGACCCTAATCACATTCGCGTCAATTGCCCTAAGCTCGGGAAAGGATCAAAGGAAGATGAAGAGGACAAGAGCAAAAACGAGAAGAAGAACAAGATATTTAAAGGCAAAAGAAACAAAGAAAGTTACAAGAAGATGCTAAACAAAGTGTGTGCTGCCTTTGAACAAGCAAGTGACGTCGACTTTAGTAGTGAGGAAGAAGATGATGACAAAGGCAAAAACATCTCAGGAGTATGCCTCATGGCTCATGGAGGATCAACATCTGGAGGCTCTGATTTTGATAACGAACACTTTGAGGTAACACCTTTTCAAGATATTATTGTTTCTCTTAGCTTTAAGATTCAAAAATATGAGAAAAAGATAAAACAACATGACTTTATTGTTGAATCTCTTAATGCTGAAATTTCTAGATTGAAATCTCTAATTCCTGATGATGATAATTGCACATCTTGTGAAGTTTTATTTTCTGAAATTTCTTCTTTATGAGATGTTCATGCTAATAATTGTTTGAGATTAGAATCTGAAATTGAGAAAACAAAAGTTTTTGAAACTTCTTTGGTTCTTGGTCTTGCTTTACATTCTCGTACTGCTAATGAGTTAGTTTTGACAAAAAAACCTTTTAAAAGAATATAAAGTTGCTTTTGGTGCAAGTTCTTTGTTCAATGTTTTATGTGCTAAAAGAATTAGACAACACAAGGAGGTTTCAAGTTTTAAAACATGCTCAACATGTTTTGTGAATGAGGTAAAAGTGAAAAATGCTCTTGGTCGTGTTGAGTATATAGAGAATATTGTGAAAACTCATGAGATAATTTCTTGTTCAAACTATAAAAAACAAAAAGGAGTTTTAGTAGATTGTGAAAAATGTGCTAACTTAACAAAAGAAGTTTCTTATTTGAAAAGTTCCTTGGAACGATTTTTTGATAGTAAAAAGAAACTTAACATGATTTTAGATCAATCAAAAGTAAGCACACATAATAAAGGGTTAGGTTTTGATCCATATGCTAATTTTACTAATCATCAACCTTCTATTTTGAGTGTCACAAACAATGGAGAAATTTTGACAAAACCAGAACCTAAGAAAACTATTTTCAAATCTGCTGGAATTATGTCTTCTCTTTCTTCTCTAAACCAAGGTGTTTCTACTAGAAAACCTTCAATTTCAAAATCATCTTCTCATGTGAAGTATACATGTACTTATTGTGGAAAAGATGGACATTTGGTTGGTTATTGCTTTAGACTTGCAAGAAAACAAAAAAAAGACAAAGAACGTGAACTTGCAAGGTTGAGGTGGCAAAGGTCGAGCTTTTCTTCAAGAGGCCCGGTTAGACCACAAGCCCTAGGGAGGTCCAACCAGTGGCCATGGGCAGTTAGACCGCAGACACATCAGCAATCAAACCGACAGCCAACAGTGGTTAGACCGACTTTTCAGCGTTGGTCAGATCAGTTTTCGGTAAAGCCCCAAGGTAAGTTTTCAGGTAAGTCTGGTACTAATTCTATTTATGCATATACATGTGCTTTGCCTACTGGTTCTATTGGTCGTGTGTCTCAGTGTTGGATTCCTAAATTTCTTATTTCTAATCCCAACAGAAAGGCTTCGACATCTTTTTATGCATAGGTCTTTTGGCGGCATACTCCCCATGTGCATTAAACGATTGAGACATCATTGTTTTTAAGGTAACATTGATCTATTTATGAATTGGTATTATAATATCTACTTCTTCATTAGCTTTATCCTCGCTAGTTATGGAGATAGTAGTTTTTATAATAATACAAGTGGATATATGTCAATTAATGAGAACCTTGGTGATATCTTTGGCAATTGGTTGTTTTTTTCAAAACCTTTGATATCTTCTCGATTTGCTTTGTTTTTATGTTGGGAGGGTTTGGAGGTTGTTTTGAGGGGGAGTTTATATTTTTTTGATGCATTCATGTTTAATTTATTGCATTGCTCTTAACTTGAAAATAAAAAAAAAGAAAAGTGGAGCTTTGTTTTATACCTCTAGTATATTCTTGTGCTTGCTAGCAATCTGAGTGAGGTCTTTTTGTCGCTAGTTTAGCTTGTATGCATTCTAGACTTTATATGAGTCTTTGCTATTACTTTTAAGGGATATGATGCATGACACTTAAATTCTTTTATTTGAATTAAATAAATATGCAATATTGAAACTAGTGCGAAGTTTGAATAATTTATGCTTATATTTATTCTTTGTTGATTTTTCATTCCTCAAATGCTCAAAAATGTCTTTACTTTATGAGAGAAAAAAATGGATACCGAATCCTTGGCAAGAGTATTCACCACAAGGACGTATTCGAAGAGAGAAAAAAAATAGATACCGAATCCTTGGTAAGAGTATTCACCAATCCGAAGAGAGATAAAAAAATGGGTACCAAATCCTTGGAAACAGTATTCACGACAAGGACGTACCCGAAATAAATTGAGAAAAAAAGAGAGAGAAAAATATATATTCTCTTTGGAGAAAAATATTTGAGAAAAGATGTGTTATTCAGCTTGACTAGGTATAAGGGTATTTTGTTCAATATATGTACTAGTCAATATATTGCATTATAAATTGTTGAAATCATAAATTTTTAATGCTGATTTGATCTTGATTATAATATCATGGATTCATGTTTGGACTATAACTCATACTTGTTTGATAGTTGGTCAATTTATCTCCCTTGTGTTGCAACACACGTCCCTGAGTTGCTTTAGGTACATTTCAAAGCTCCTAGAGAAGAAAAATTCAGAAGAAGGAAAATTGATAAATATTTCATATTCATTGCATTTGTGCTTTTATGGTTTATATTCTCTCTTTTAAAATTCTTGATGAAATCATTGTCAAAGGGGGAGCAATATACAAAATGCATGCTTAAAGAAAGGGGAGCTATTTTAGAAAAGGGGAGATTTTGAAAGTTTGAAAGTTTTGACAAGTTTGACAAGTTGATCGATTCTTTAAAAAGTCGATTTTGTGCTTTTATTGCAAATATAGTGGAGAAATTCTTTCTTTTAAAAAGGGGAAGAGTTTTGATACTTGTTCATCAATTTGCATTCTGGAGATGTTGCCAATGTGTTCATCAAGGGGGAGATCATAGAATCATTGCCATGATTAATATTTTGTGATGAACAATTGGCTTTGCAAATGGTTTACAATGAAATTTGGTTTTAAAATATATGTGGATGTTGGTGTGAGTGTGTGTGACTAATGTGGGTCAGGTTGTGATATCTGTGCCCAGAAACGGTTGTTTTGTCTATTTGTATGCAGGTGACTTGAGGTCTAACCTTGGTCAATGGTGAATTTGAATTTGAATTTGTGACTTGATATCTGGATCAGTGGCTAGGTCCATTTGAATTTGATGCTGTCAAGAGGCCCGAATCCGAATCCAAAACATGCAGAACTTCATCTCTTGCCTTCTATGTACCAAAAGTGACGTGGTGATGTAGGAGTAGACTTGGGTAAGGTCTTGGTTTGGTCCCCAATCAACTTCTTTGATCATCCATGCGTTCCTTGCGCTCGGTCTCTTTCCCTTTATCCAAACAAGTATCTCTGCAAACGAGAACACACAAAACTCATGGTGCAGTAACGGCTGTTCAAATATATAACACATAAATCTTACGTAGAAAGCATGCACCTTTGGTTGATGAATACATAAGATAGCTATGGTCATATCCGAGCTAGTGATGTCCTCATCACCTTATATACCGGGGGACAGGGGTACAAGGTAGGAATCCCAGCCGGACACGACCAAGGGATTTCCTTCTTAGAGATACATCTTACCCGACTAGGACTGTATATTCCTTTTTGTACAAGGCAAAGTCTGCTGGGTGCTACTATATCTCTAATTACAAGTCTCGGCCCATCCTCTTTCCGAGTGGCCCATATGCTTGTGATGAGGTACCCGGGGCCCATGGCCTCCACATAGTCGGGTAAAGCTAACAACGACTCATAATAAGCAAGTACTCGGCAGCATTTTACATATATTTACAAATGTCTTTACAAAAGTTATATACATTCATAGTCACCGACTGCATAATTGTTTTGTTTTTACATGCCTAGGTCCTTAGCTACTGACTCTGCGGTCGGCCTCACCTGGCTAATCAACTCCAGTGCCTCTTCGGGAGTTGTCCCCTCGGCAAAACCCTCACCGATGGACTCAATGTCTACCTTAGGGTATATTGACTTGGTCATCCCAAGAGCTTGGGCAACGTCGACAGCTACACGCTCATCCGAGTACTTCTTCAAGATACTCGGGGCTTCGCTTAGGCGTGCCTGCGCCTGGGTGACAGTACTGGAGCTGGTCCCAGGAAAATGAGGTTCCATGATGTTTAGGAGCCCTTTCACAGATCCGACGAGGATTTCTCGTGACTCCTTGACAATCTTGATTTCTTCCACAAAGGCGCTGAACTGGATCTAGGTGTTGGCTTTTGAAGCTATTCAGATGCATCAACAAAAACATTTGTTAGCCAAGACAAGCAGTCGGAGCAACAAGTAGTTGAGCTATGGTCATTGTCAAGCAGGAGACTTACTGGCATAGTCAGCCTTTTTCTTGGCTTTGGCCTTCTCCACTTCCTTCAGCTTTTTGTCTTGATTTTCACTTTCCTTTGCCTGGGCTTTTAGTTCGGCTTCGAGGGCTACAAATCAAAACAGTCAAGAACTCAAGATTACAGTCAAAACTCAACAAGGCAGTCAGGAATCAACAATGTTGGAGAAATCTACTCGGGATTTACTCAGGAGGATAACACAGAAGACTTACTTCTAATCTTTTCGGCTAAGGCCTAGTTTTTGTCCCTGAGCATAACAACTGATCCCCTTAGCCATGTCTCCCTTTCTTGGCTCGTCCGCTCTAGGTTGTCCTTGCCTGCCTGGAGCTGCCACAGTCGTTGGAGCTGGGGGCGAGCTCGGTCAGGACCTTATTCATCTTTTTCGAGTGATCGACAATCCTTTGCTCAGAACAAAATAGAGGAAAACAAAGTCAAATGGCAGAGTACCAGATCAATGGAAACTATCAAGAACCCAACATGGCGAGATTTGCTACATACCTGGACTCCCCTAGACAAAGCGATTGCAGCATGAATAAGATTTTCGAGCTCCCTCAATGCTGCTCGCTCATCGTGCTCGTAGCTCTCGGCAACTCCCTCGGGGGTAACCCAATGAAAAGTTCTTGGGAAATTGCGTGGTGGGGCTTCAAGCTTGGGGAGGTCTCCTTCATCAGAAAACGACGATATTGTTGGTGATGGTGTCTTGGCCATGAACTCGGCAGCTACAGAGGCCTCAATGATTTACTCGGGGCTAGAGCAGCAGCTTCAGCATCCGCTTCCTGCTTAGCCGGCGCTGGTAACCCTACTGTCAGGACTGCATCAGCTTTGGTAGCTGGGGCAGCCTCTAGCTCGGCATTTGATATTACTGGTGTTGGCTCGGCTGGGGTTGGCTCAGCGGCAGGAGCTGATGGCATAGTCCCCTTGGGATCTATGTCAACTCGCTTCCTGCACAAGAAGTCAAATATCAAGACACTACCACATCATTCAAGATTCTTAGAAGATTGAAGATTGAAGATTGCTTACCTCTTGGAAGTCTTTAACTTCCACGAGGTAGCTCCAGAAGTTGCCGGCAAGGGGCTTGATAGCCTGCTCAGCGGCAGAGAGTTGTCGGCTGTTGGGCCAGTCGGCGCGGCAGTTGATGGTGGCGATTTGGCCCTAGTTGGCTCTGTTCCTGACGCAGCCAATTGGATAGTTGAGGCACTCGACTGAGCTGGCCTTGGGCTCGATGTTGCTAGCCTTGGGCTCGATGTTGCTGGGTTTGGCGGCGCTGGCTTTGGGCTTGGAGACACCAGTCTTGGGCTTGGTGGCCTAGAAGCTAAACTAGCAGGATCCTTGATCTTAAGGCTCCTTGGCGTTGCACTTGGTGTGTTTGTCTTCTTCTTGCCTGGGTCTTCAAATGGTTTCTTCCCAGCCCTCTTGGAGCTGGGTTGGGCAGCAGAAGGACTGGCTAGCCATTTCTTCGACTAGGTGGCCGGCTGGTTTTGGGAGTCATTATCAAACTCCACACAGTCCTACAAGTGATTCAACGACATACATCATGCATTGCAGAGCAATCCAAGACAGCAATTCATAGACATTCATCACAGATGGATAACAATTCAATATCAGACTTTCAAGATTACCTGTGGCCGAGGCCTACTTCGGTTGTAGGGCATGGGAGTGTGTTCCCTGTGCTCAGTCTCCACTACCCCGTTAACAAAAAAGCCGAGCAAGGTATCGGTGACCTTGTTCTTGTCGGCTAAGTCTAGGTATTCGTGGTTGGGATCATCCTTGCCTTGGTAATCTTAACCAAAGTAGCTCCTGGCCTTCAGAGGCCTAGTGCGGCAGTTCAGGAAGCACCTCGCCACCCAGGGACCAGTCAACCCTGAGCTCTTCAGGAGGTCTATCTTCTCCATCAGCTGGTATACTTGGCCCATTTTTTCATAAGTTGGCACTGAAGACCAGCTGGGCAGAACTGTTGGTGGAGAACAGGTGAAAGGGGGTAGAGAAGGTTCGAGATTAGAATAGTAGAACCATTCTCTATGCCATCCCATGAGGGAGGTTTTCAAAGGAACATTGAGATAGGCTTTCTTCATCTCATTCCTAAGTTGGAGACCGGCTCCCCCAATGACCTGGATCTTATTTTTGGATGGTTTGGGCTTCATGTGGAACAAGTACCGGAAAAGATTGAAATGGGGCTTAACCCCCAGAAAGGCTCACACAGAGTGGCGAAGATGGAGATATGCAAGATAGAGTTGGGATTCAGATTCACTAACTCTATTTGATAGAAAGATAGAAGTTGGCAAAGAAAATCCAAAGAAGGAAGAGCAAGACCGCGGTCAAAGAATGAGGTGAAGACGACGATCTCACCGGATTTGGGCGCTAGCATGGATTCCTCTTCTGCGGTGCGCCAATGGATGACATCTTGAAGCTGCAGTGCTGATGGCAACGGGGTGCCCGATCTTCCATCAGGTAAGGATAACTCTCGATTTGGTGGACAATTGACACTCATGATCCGGCTTCTGATCACCAAGACCCGAACCCTGCAATCGCAGCACCACGTCTCCTCTTATCAACCGTGCACTGCCCGATTGACCTCGCCAGGAAGGCTAATCCCTACATGCGAATCGAAGAACACAAGCAAGAACAAGGAAGATTGCAACTCAACTTGCAGATGAATGATTCTACTCTCGAAGTTGGGGTCTCACAAACTGATAAACGGCGAAACTGTTCAAAGACAGATTAATCTAAGCAAAACCCAACTGTAAACGATGATGGCTACTGAATATATATGAGTTGGGACATCCTAGGGTTAACCCTAGAGCACAAACCCCTTGGGCTTAGCCCACAACAAAATTACAAGGCCCAAGGCCCAAAACAGACTCGGACTGGAAGAGGTATGTGTCTTATTTCAATGATTCCGCACAACTTAAGAGGAATTTTGATGTGAAACCAAAAACATCCAAAAGTAGACTTTATAAGCTTTCCAACAAGTACTTGTAGGCCTGTAACTCCTTCTGGATCAAAAGTTATGGCCATTTGAAGTTGACTTTGTCTCCCAGCCTGAAACTAAACAGGTTTCGGGAATAGGAGTTTACTTGCACTTGTTGTCTCCACTTTAATATGTGGTTTCTTGAGCTATTCTCCATGGTCTTCTCCCAGGTTCCTAATAACAATAAAATCATCACAAGATTTAAATAGCATGCCATTCGTAGAAATATTTCCATGTAAGCTTAGGAACGCATTCACCTAGCGATTAAGTTGATGGGCATGTGCGCGAGTAATTGGTCCTTGGATCTGTGGCACATCTTGTTCAACATGAGGAGGTTGTAAGTGTGTATCTAAAGAAGTGATGTCCTCATCAAGCGCCAATCGCTTCTCTACTAGCTTCAGCTTCAATGGACCGCAGTCCGACATTGACCAAACTGTTGTGGTCATCTTTGGGATCTCAAAGGGAGCCTTCGGCATTACTGGGGGTGAGAAGATTTGGGGGAAAGACTTGCAAAGGTGTGGAATGGATGCGGTGGAGCAGAATCGGGCGAGTCTCAAGTGGGGGATGCAAGCTGTAGCGAACCCTAGTGAGGTGGAGTGCGAAATTTGGGCGCGGAAGATGGAAGACGAAACGATTGGCGGATTGGAGAAGATGAAGGAATCTTTTTCTCTCTCCCTGCTTTATATAGAGCCTGTGCTGCTAAGTGGGCTTGGGCCGACTAATTTAGTACCGGGCCACAAGACATGAGTTTCAAAATGGCATGCTCTATTGGGCTGATTGTCAGCTATGTTAAAATCACAGTGTAGATGCTATTTACAGAAATCGATTAAATAATCAGATATGCTTCATGAAAGCCTAATTGCTACACACATGTGTTTAAATATCTGCATTATTTATTAGGTATTGAGGATATGTCATTATAAGGATCGACGGCTGGTCTCCATTAAAATTGGGGATGTAGGTATCTCTCAAGTACACCTGACCACATATTGGGTTAAAATCCATGAAGTGGTACTCGGCTTACATGCTTAGCCAAAAATTGCCCTGAGCAAAAATTCTTCCAGCTGACACGATGCTGAAGAGTCTAATTTCCGAGTAGTACACTACTCGGGAAAGACTAAAAGGTTAAAAAACTTTGACTTTATGTTTAATTGTTTCACAATTAAGCACAAAGTCGAGGGCTACACCGTGCGCCTATTCGGCGCACACTATTCATCTATGAAGCTCTTCATAGCCTCGTTGCCAGCTGATATGAAGCAGGACTCGGGAGAAGAAGCACTTGGACAAAGAGTACTCAAGAGAAATGCACTCGGGAATTCTTCACCGTGGAGGATGAGCACTCGGCATCAGCTGTGACTCAACTATGAAGGTCTCAGTTGCTGCTGTGGAGGCCATGGGCCTCGGGTACCTCATGAGAAGCATTTGGGCCACTCAGACAAAGGATGGGCCTAACCTTGTAATTAGGGATACAATACGACTCAGCATACATTACCTTACATGACAAGGAAAGGATATAGTCCTAGTTGGGCACATTGTATTCCTAGAAGGAAATCCCTTAGTTGGAGTCCGACTGGGATTCTACTCTATAACCCTGTCCCCCGGTATATAAGGGGAGGCAGGGCACCCCCTGAGGGCAGAAGAATCACCATAAGCATACAATCTCACTAGAGAAACCTCAAAGGCAATACACTACAACTGAACGTAGGGTATTTCCTCATCTCGAGGGCCTAAACCAGTATAAATTATTCTGTGTTCCTTTGCAGTCCATCAAGTTTAGGTCTCACAAGTAACCCCATATAATTATTGCCGATACAAAAATCGACATCAAAAATAAAATCCAAACCATTGGGGGAGCCGGTCTCCAACTTAGGAATGAGATGAAGAAAACCTATCTCAATGTTCCTTTGAAAACCTCCCTCAAGGGCTGGCATAGAGAATGGTTCTATTGTTCTAATCTTGAACATTCTCTGCCCCCTTCATTGGTTCTCCACCGATAGTTCTTCCCAGCTGGTCTTCAGTGCCAAACTATGAGGAAATGGGACAAGTGTACCAGTTGTCGGTGCCATGGGCCCGGGGTACCTCATGAGAAGCTATTGGGTCACTCGGACAGAGGATGGGCCTAGCCTTGTAATTAGGGATACAATAGAACTCAGCAGATTTAACCTTGTATGACAGGGAAAATATAGTCCTAGTCGGGCACGTTCTACTCCTAGAAGGAGATCCCTTGGTCATAGTCCGACTGGGACTCCTACTTTGTAACCCTATCCCCTAGTATATAAGGGGAGGCAGGGCGCCCCCTGAGGGCAAAATCGCCAAGATCACAGTCATACAAACTCAATGGAAATACACTACAACTGAACATAGGGTATTACCTCATCTCAAGGACCTGAACTAGTATAAACCTTTCGTGTTCCTTTGCAATCCATCAAGTTTCAGTCCGGCGAGTAGCCCTATATATTTATTGCCGATATAAAGCATCGACAGTTGGCGCGCCAGGTAGGAGCTTCGTCGAGATCATCTTCATCAACCCTGATGGATCCAATCAAGGGAGTCGACGGTATCAACTTCTCCCCCAGGTAAACAATCACCTTTGGGAGCCTCGACTTCATCGTCGACAAATTCAGCAACCTCACCCTGTCCGACTTGGACTAGATCCGATCAGCCAGGGACCAAGCCGACTCTGCACCGGTTGGTCCACACAATGCCAAGGCAACCCTCGTTGACTTGATGCGGCAATCTTCAACATGCTCGGGTCTCGGGACAACTTTTTCTTTCAGTGTTCAACTCAGACTTGGCCTTGAGCTGGCCAAGATCGGGCTAAGGAAGAAGGAGATCATTAGTCTCCCGTTTGGACTCAGCAACGCCGCGGATAACTGCGACTAGCATCAGACGCGTTAGGCACAATCCCCTAGGGTTCAACACAGACATGGCCCAGAGCCGCTCGAGATTGGATCTAGGGAGGTCAAAGTCATCATCACCCCCATCAACTACTCTGATTCTGACTCTAAGTCAGACACCAGTTCGGCGAGCTTCTCCCGGCCATGAGAAATCTTCATGGCATCCAAAGGCTCTACTCCTACTCAGGAGGCAAGCCGACTACGCGAGCAACAAGAGGAGGAGGCCCGCTAACTGCGAGAACAGCAAGAGGAGGAAGCAAGATGCCTGCATGCCCGCAACGATGATCTGCGCAGGGTTGGGCAGACTACTCAGCAACAAATCCTCCAAACCCGAGTTGGCGACCACGACGTCCTCATTACACCGGAATAGAACGTCGTAGCCGCTGCAACTCTATTGGACACGCTCTAGTTTGGGCCTGATCACTAGGCCACCCCGATTATAGCCAAGATAAAAGCTATGATCACCGCTGCTGCATGTTAGCAACACCAACAGTCAGGTGATACCCTCAGACCGACCAAATGATCGACATCTCCAACGGCAGTCTCGTCTGCCTCGACATGACGCCGAGCGGCTGGCTCTAGTCAACCGCACATGGAGTCACACCAGACATCACTCGGCAGTCCCAATAACAACGGCAACGCCAAAACAACCATCAGGACAACCATGATCTCTGAGAGCGACTACGGCGTGACCTTCGGAAGGACATCAACGCGTGGCACCGTGAATGAGAGGAAGACGGGTAGTGCCAATTGGAAGACGAGCAACGCTTCGGCCTCCACCACAAGCGGTTTCACCGCTGCAGTCGGAGTCGGAGCCCTCATGCCAATGAAGGCGTGCCAGCCTTCTCCCAGGAGCTACAACAGGTTGACTGGCCGACAGGTTTTAAACCAACTGGGATCAAGAAATATGATGGGAAAACTAATCCCAAGTCCTAGCTCACGGTCTACACTCTGGCAATCCGTGCAGCCGGAGGAGATCGTGCTCTAGCCGATTCGGCCAGGACATGGCTAACAAGGCTTCCGAAGAAATCGATCAGTTCCTAGGGAGAACTCCGGGAATGCTTTATCGCCAACTTTTAGGGAACTTACAAGAGGCCGGGTTCTGAGCACGATCTCTACCAGTTGCACCAAAGGAAGAACAAGTCTCTGCGTGAGTTCATCAAGAGGTTTTCTGAGAAGCGAAACTCCATCCCAATGATCAAGGACGAGGTTGTCATCGCCACCTTCCGCAAGGGAGTCAAAGATGCCCCATTCGTTGCCAAGTTCACTCGAAAACCACCCCCTTCAGTCAACTCTCTTTTCGATATGGCAAACAAGTACGCCGACTCGGCCGAGGCAGTCGCTCAGGCCCTTGACAACAAAAAGAAGCCCCAGCAGAAGGACAAGAAGGACAACGACGGGCCCACACAGAACAAATCTAGCAGCCGCAAGCGGAAGTCGGATATCATGGTGGCCACTGTAGAGTGCACTCGGTCGTGACCCTCGAGGAACAACGAATACCAAAAAGTGATGAACGGGCCATGCCCCTTTCATCCCAAGGGTAAGCACGCGGCCAAGGATTGTTTCATGCTTAAGAAGTTTGCTTCCGAGCAGGCTTCAACATCTAGCACCGACAAAGACAAGCCAGATTCGGGCGCAGTCGGCGATTACCAAGATCCCTAGGCTGAGCTCAACCACATCTTTGGAGGACCGTCTGCATATGAGTCCAAGAGGAAGCAGAAGCTTACAGCACACGAGATCAACTCAGTCTCCATAGCAGACGCCCCCCGATACCTGCGCTGGTCAGAAACCCCAATAAAATTCGACCGCGCAGATCATCCCGATCGGGTTACTCATCCAGGACGCTATCCACTCGTCGTGGACCTGGTCGTCAAGAGTATCAAATTGAAGAAGGTTCTCATAGATGGAGGCAGCGCTCTCAACATCATATTTCCCAAGACAATGGACAAGATGAAGATCCCTCGTTAAGAGCTACAGCTGAGTACAGCGCCCTTCCACGGGGTAATCCCCAGCCTATCTTCTACTTCACTTCGACAGATAACTCTCCCAGTCACTTTTGGCACGTGGGATAATTTTCGCACAGAGAGTATCCGTTTCGAGGTTGCCGACTTTGAGACAATGTATCACGCTATATTCGGACGGCCGGCGCTAGCCAAGTTTATGGTGGTGCTGCATTACACCTACATGATGCTCAAGATGCTAGGGCCAGCTGGAGTTCTTTCCTTCCGTAGCGATGTCAAGCAAGCCTTCACTTGCAACAAGGAGAGTTGCGAGTTGGCTCAAACTCAAGAAGTGGCAGTTGGACGCAACAGTATTCAGCTATCCACTACAACTCCTGTGGAGGACGACCAAGTTCTGGCCAAGAAAGTAGCAAAATCGGGAATTTCCGCGGAGTCTGAAACTAAAAAGACCCCCCTGGACCCTACCGACCCCTCCAAAACTGCTCTAGTCGGGACCGGACTCGACCCCAAATAGGAATACGCACTCGTCACCTTCCTGCAGGCAAACAGGGACATTTTTGCTTGGAAACCTTCTGACATGCCTAGTGTACCTAGGGAGGTGATTGAGCATTCCCACAAAGTCAAGACAGACGCCAAGCCAGTCAAACAATGGCTATAGCGCTTTGCACAGGACCGCAAAGATGCTATTCTGGAGGAGATAACCAACCTCCTCGCAGCCGGGTTCATCAAAGAGGTCTACCACCCATATTGGCTGGCAAACCTAGTCCTAGTCCAGAAGAAGAACGATAAATGGTGCATGTGCATCGACTACACCGACTTAAACAAGGCGTTCCCCACAGATCCATTTGGTCTACCCAGAATAGATCAGGTTGTGGATTCAACTATGGGGTGCGAACTTCTCAGCTTTCTCGACTGTTACTTGGGATACCACCAAATCAGGTTGAAGGAGGAGGACAGCCTGAAGACTTCTTTTATCACGCCATTTGGAGCATACTGCTACATCACTATGCCGTTCGGGTTGAAAAACGTTGGAGCAACATATCAACGAGCAATCAGCGGTGTCTACACACTCAACTCGGGTGCAATGTGGAGGCATATGTCGACGATGTGGTAATCAAGACAAAATCCATGGAAGACCTCATCGCTGATTTGGAAGAAACCTTTCAAAATCTTTGGAGGTTCAAGATGAAGTTGAATCCGGAAAAGTGTCCTTTCAGTGTACTGTCCGGAAAGCTACTCAGCTTCATCGTATCGCACCGAGGCATCGAGGCCAATCCAAAAAAAATCAACACTATCATGAACATGGCACCCCCAACTAGTTAGAAGGACGTCCAAAAGCTGACAGGTTGCATGGCGGCACTCAGCCGATTCATCTCCCGACTTGGTGAAAGGGGCATGCCCTTCTTCAAACTACTGAAGAAAGCGGACAATTTTCAATGGACACTCGAAGCCCAACAAGCCTTCGAAGATTTCAAAAAATTTGTCACATCACCACCAGTGTTGGCGTCATCTATGCCCCAGGAACCGCTAATGTTATACATGGCGGCAACCACCTAGGTAGTTAGCACGGTGCTGGTAGTGGAGAGATCTGAGCCAGGTCATATACAGAAAATTTAGCGGCCAGTCAACTTCATCAGCGAGGTCATAGCCGACTCCAAGATGAGGTATCCTCAAGTCCAGAAGCTGTTGTATGGCCTACTCATTACTGTCCAGAAGTTGGTGTACTATTTTCAATCGCATGAAGTCACCGTTGTCACGTCATATCCACTCGGGGACGTCCTACACAATCACGAGGCCACTGGCTGAATCGCTAAATGGGCACTCGAGTTAATGGCGTTTGACATCATTTTTCAACAATGGACATCAATCAGATCTCAAGCTCTAGCCGACTTTGTGGCTGAGTGGATAGAAGTTCAGAGGACTACAAACACAGACAAGCTAGAGCACTAGACGATGTACTTCGACGGTTCTCTATGGATTGGCGGCGCGGGGGTTGGCATTGTATTGACGTCACCTACCGGCGAAAAACTCAAGTACGTCCTCCAGATTCACTTTCCGACTTCCCATAATGTCGCCGAGTACGAGGCACTCATACACGGGCTCTGTATTGCCATATCACTTGGCATCAGACGATTGGTTGTGCACGGATATTCTCAACTCGTGGTCAGCCATAACAAATTTCTTGATCCAAACAGCTTCTTTAGCAGCTTCAGAAGCTGCAATGTACTCGGCTTCCGTTGTAGAATCAGCAACCGTCTCCTGCTTGGAACTCTTCCAGCTCACCGCACCGCCATTTAGGCAGAACACAAATCCAGATTGTGATCTGAAATCGTCTTTGTCAGTTTGGAAGCTAGCATCAGTGTAACCATTTACAACGAGCTCTTCTTCACCTCCATAGACAAGGAACACATCTTTAGTTCTTCTCAAGTACTTCAAGATGTTCTTTACAGCAATCCAGTGACCTTCACCTGGATCCGACTGGTATCTACTCGTAGCACTTAAAGCATACGAGACATCTGGACGTGTACAAAGCATGGCATACATAATGGACCCAATGGCCGAAGCATATGGGATCGCATTCATCTTATCCCGCTCATCAGGTGTACTAGGACACTGACTCTTGCTAAGATTTATACCATGTGACATAGGTAGGAAACCTTTCTTAAAGTCCTGCATGTTGAACCTTTTCAACACCTTGTCAATGTATGTGTCTTGACATAATCCAATTAGCCTTTTTGATCTATCTCTATAGATCTTGATGCCCAGAATATATGCCGCCTCTCCTAAGTCTTTCATAGAGAAACTATTTTTCAATGAAGACTTAACAGATTCGAGCATAGGAATGTCATTTCCGATCAGTAATATGTTGTCCACATATAAAATCAGAAATACAAGTGCGCTCCCACTAGCCTTTTTATAAACACATGGCTCTTCTTCGTTCTTGATGAAACCAAACCCTTTGATCACTTCATCAAAACGAATATTCCAACTCCGAGACGCCTGCTTTAATCCATAAATGGATTTTTGCAGCTTGCATATCTTTCTAGCTGATTGTGGATCAACAAAACCCATGGGTTGTGTCATGTACACATCCTCACTCAGATTTCCATTAAGGAAAGCTGTTTTGACATCCATTTGCCATATCTCATAGTCGAAATATGCAGCAATCGCTAGAATGATCCGAATAGACTTTAGCATTGCGACGGGCGAAAAGGTTTCATCATAATCAACACCTTAAATTTGTTTGAAACCTTTTGCCACCAATCGTGCCTTATAGATGTGAACATTTCCATCCATGTCTATCTTTTTCTTGAAAACCCATTTGCACTCAATGGTTTTAACACCATCAGGTGGATCAACCAAGTTCCAAACTTGATTACTATGCATGGATTCAATTTCGGATCTCATGGCTTCAAGCCATTTCTCAGAGTCTGGTCCTACCATCGCTTCTTCATAGGTCTTAGGCTCATCGTTGTCTAACAACAATATGTCCCTATGTTGAGTAGTCAAGAACATGTACCTCTCAGGTGCACGACGTGACCTCTCTGACCTACGTGGTGCCGGTGTGTCTACAACAGGTGCTTCAACACTTTGTTCATCCTGTTGTGGTTCTGTAGGAGCTGAAACATTTTCAGGTGTTTCTCGAATTTCTTCGAGTTGCACGGTCCTCCCACTATCCCTTCTAGAGAGAAACTCTTTCTCTAAGAAGACACCATGTCGGGCGACAAACACTTTGCCTTCATGTTGATTATAGAAGTAATATCGTTTTGTTTCCTTAGGATACCCGACAAAGAAGCATTTATCAGACTTAGGAGTGAGCTTATCGGATTGCAAACATTTTACATAAGCCTCACATCCCCAAATCTTAAGGAAAGACAAGCTAGGACGTTGTCCTATCCACATCTCATATGGTGTCTTTTCTACTGACTTTGATGGAACACTGTTTAGTGTGAACGCGGCTGTTTCAAGAGCGTATCCCCAAAAGGACAATGGAAGATCACTTTGGCTCATCATGGATCACACCATATCTAATAAAGTGCGATTTCTCCGTTCAGATACCCCATTCCACTGAGGTGTTCCTGGTGGAGGCAACTGTGGAACAATTCCACAATCCTTCAGATGATTGCCAAACTCGTGGCTCAAATACTCGCCTCCACGATCAGATCATAGAAACTTGATTGTTTTACCTAAATGATTTTGTACTTCATTTTGGAATTCCTTGAACTTTTCAAAGGATTCAGACTTATGTTTCATTAGGTACACATACCCATATCTACTAAAGTCATCAGTAAAAGTTATGAAGTACCCAAAACCACCCCTGGCTGTTGAACTCATTGGTCCACATACATCAGTATGTACGAGTGCCAATAAGTCACTTGCCCTTTTACCTTGACTGGTGAAAGGTGCCCTTGTCATTTTGCCAAGTAAACAAGATTCACATGTCTCAAATGATTCAAAATCAAATGAGTGTAGAAGACCATCTCTATGGAGCCTCTCTATGCGTTTCTCATTTATGTGACCCAAGCGACAATGCCAGATAAACGTGGGATTCAAATCATTAGGACGTTGCCTCTTTGTATTAATGTTATAGACCGGTGCCCCTTCAAGATTTAGAACGTATAACCCATTCACAATAGGAGTATGACAATAGAACATATCTTTGAAATAAAGAGAACAACCATTGTCCATAGATCTAAAGTCATAACCTTCTGCTTGCAAATATGAAGCAGAAATAATGTTCTTACAAAGAGATGGAACACAATAACAATTATTCAATTTCAAAACTAATCCTGAAGGCAAAGACAATGGCATGGTGCCGACAGCCACCGCAGCAACTCTTGCTCCATTGCCAACGCGAAGATCCACTTCGCTCCTTCTCAAACTCCTACTTCTTGTTAGGCCCTGCAACGATTTGCATATGTGAGCAACCGATCCGGTATCAAATACCCAAAAATCAGTAGATGAAGTAGCAAGATTGATCTCTATAACATTTATACCTGAAGTGGAAGTCGCACTTCCCTTCTTCTTAAGATCCTCCAAGTACTTTGGGCAGTTCCTCTTCCAATGTCCTGATTCCTTGCAGTAAAAGCAAACTGCGTCAGGAGCAGCGCCCTTCTTGTCTTGCTTGGCCTTGGTTCTGCTCGCGATCTCATCGGGAGTTAACTTTCTCTTGACAGCGCATTTCTTGACATTGGGCTTGCCCTTGCCCTTGCCTTTCTGCATCATCATCACATGACTGGTGCTTTTCTTAATGGTTTCCTCGGCAGTTTTAAGCATCCCATGCAACTCAGCCAAGGTCTTGTCCATGTTGTTCATGTGATAGTTCAGTATGAATGGCTCAAAACTCGGAGGGAGCGACTGGAGAATCACATCAGTAGCCAACTCTTGGCTAAGAGGAAAACCAAGCTTTTCCAGACTCTCAATGTAGCCAATCATCTTAATCACATGAGGGCTGACGGGATTCCCTTCCGCAAGCCTGCACGCAAACAAGGACTTTGAAGTGTTGAACCTCTCAGCCCTTGCTTGGTTCTCAAACATACCACGCAACCCCACAATGATATTGTAGGCATTTGTGTTCTCATATTGCTTCTGAAGCTCAGAGGACATTGTGGCAAGCATGAGACAGCTCACATCAAGGGAATCATTCGTATGCTTCTTATAAGCTCTCCGTGCAGCCACAGAAGCATTTGCAGGCAAGTTCTCAGGAAAAGGAGTCTCAAGGACATACTCCTTGCGCTCTTGCTTGAGAACAATTCTCAAGTTGCGATACCAATCCATAAAGTTTGTTCCATTGAGTTTTTCTTTCTCAAGAACAGATCGCAAATTAAAAGAACTGGATGATGTGTTAGCTGACATGATCTACAACATAAGAATATGCAAAGTTTAGCACTATGTTTATATTCATCTTTTATTAAACTATTTAACAAAAGACTCCCACTATGTGTTTTGCAACAAAACTCCCTCTAAGTTATATAGTGGGTCAAGATCCTCATTTCACTAATTCCTAGTGAGCTTTGGCATCACGGCTAGAAAACTAGTGACACGGGTAAGCAACACCTTGCTAATCACATCTCTATGTGACTCTTGCTTGTTGGGTGGCATCACTATGCCCCGGCCCCAACCTGTGCCCCAAGATCCAAAAACTGTTTTGATGACCTTGTTAAGTAAACGAAATGCTTCCGCATGTAGATGTCCGACATCTACCCCAAATAATGATGATAACCAATTGCACCCTACTTTGGTAGGCCTACAATATGGTGATCATTATCTTTTGGTGCAACATATGGAAGGGCATAAAGACCTAATTTTTATCATGAGGGACTCTATCCTACCATAGCAACATATCACATATATAATGGCATAAGAGTAAGATAGAATTAGTATGGCCCAAAAGGATGGTGATCCCCATCTCCATTTACGTGTAGATGATCTTCATCCTCCACATCTCTGCTTTGGGTCATCATGCTTGAAAACTTGTAACCTCAAGTCTAGGCTACTATCTATAATAGCTAGCAAGAAGATTACAAGAATGGATTCAAGCACTAAGGTCGACACGCAGGTCGTTAAATACAATTAAGACAGCTAACAAAAGCTGAAAAATCATGACACACAGGTCATGAACGAATGTTACATGCATCATATACATCTCATACATTCCAAATAAGCTATAGGGCCATACTAATTCACATCATTCTCTGCAAAAACAAGTTCGACGTAGAATCGCATTCTACTTAACGATGTGAACCTATAACGCTATACAAAGGGGGTTCGCAGGGTTCGCACGAAATTCACAGATCCAATCTATGAAATCGCTGTGGAAAAACTATTCGGCAGAACCTCCTTATGCCGATCCGAGACAATCTCCAGGACTCTAGTTTTTCCATTCGCTCAGGGCTATCAGATCCGTAACCTATTAGCATTCGGCATAACCACCTTATGCCGATCCGAGACAATCTCTAGGGCGCTAACAGTGTTACCACTGTCCTAGGGCTATCAAATCCATAAGCTACTAGCATTCAGCATAACCACCTTATGCCGATCCGAGACAATCTCTAGGGCGCTAATAGTGTTACCACTGTCCCAGGGCTATCAAATCCATAAGCTACTAGCATTCGGCATAACCACCTTATGCCGATCCGAGACAATCTCCAGGGCGCCAGTAGTCTTATGATCTACGCCTCATCTATCCCTATTCATAACCTATTAGCATTCAGCATAACCTCCTTATTCCGATCCGAGACAATCTCCAGGGCGCTAATAGTGTTATAATCCGCACCTTATCTAACCCCTATCCATGGATTGATCTTATCAACCCATGCCTTCATCGATCCATCACATGAACCGACTAATCTAGACTGCAATAGATCTAATCTACCGCTCCCGCATATCAACATATGCGATGATCCAGATCGCAATCTACACAAGATGGCTCTGATACCACTGAAGGAGTACGCGTAGGCTACGATAGCAAAAAATAAAAATTTCTACCGCGCACACCAGGACATCATGTGAGAGAGGGATCATGGATCGTTACCACTAAACGCGCAGTGCAGCGGAAGAAGAGTTGGAGAAGCCGGTCCAACCACGCGCGCGTCGAGGTAGTAGTGGAAGTAGTCGATCTCCGGCCGATCAACGCCGCAACGAGCAGCGCCTCTACGGGTATCCACACATCCGGGGCTGGAACGCCAATCGCGAGTGTACTAGCACTCATGAGCGACTAGGGTTTGGCTCGGAAGGTGGCGGCTAGGGTTTTGCTCGAGGCTAACAGAAAACACACACGTGAAACTCCCCAGCCCCTCGCCTGCCTATATATAGACCTCCTTACTCGGGCCTCGTGGACCAAGGCCCAGTAAGAGTCTACTCGGATCTCTATCCGAATCGAGCCCATATTCGAATACACAGACGGTCCTCCGAAGATGTGGTTGAGCTCAGCCTGGGGATCTTGAAAATCATCAGCCGGGCCTGAATCTGGCTTGTCTTTGTCCTTGTTGGCGCCAGATGATGAAGTCTACTCGGAAGCAAACTTTTTGAGCATGAAGCAGTCCTTGGCCGCGTGTTTACCCTTGCGGTGAAAGGGGCAAGGCCCATTCATGACCTTCTAGTACTCGTTGTTCCTTGGGGGTCGTGACTAGGTTCGCTCCACATTGGCCACCTCGTTGTCCGACTTCCGCTTGCGGCTGCCGGATTTGTTCTATGATGTCTCATTGTCGGCTTTAGCCTTTTGGTCTTTCTACCGGGACTCTTTCTTCTCATTGAGGGCCTCTGCGGCTGCCTTGGCCGATTCGGCGTATTTATTCACCATATCGAAGAGAGCCCTGACAGTGGCTAGAGGCTTCTGAGTAAATTTTGTGATGAATGGGGCGTCCTTGACTCCCTTGCGGAAGGCGGCGATGATGACCTCATCCTTGATCATCGGAATGGAATTGCGCTTCTCGGAGAACCTTTTGATGAACTCATGGAGAGACTCGTTCTTCTTCTGGTGCAGCTGATAGAGATCGTGCTCGGAAGACGGCTGCTCATAAGTCCCCTGGAAGTTGCCTATTAAGCATTCCCGAAGTTCCCCCCAGGAGCTGATTGATCGTCTCGGGAGCCCTGTTAGCCATGTCCTTGCTGAGTCGGCCAGTGCGACTGGGAGGTAGTTAGCCATGGCTTTATGATCACCTCCAGCGGCTCGGATTGCTAGAGTATATATGGTGAGCCAAGACTCAGGGTTAGTCTTGCCATCGTATTTCTCGATTCCTGTAGGCTTGAAGCCTGACGGCCGGTCGACATCATGTAGCTCCCGGGTGAAGGCTAGTACACCTTCATCTTCGTGAGGGCTCTGGCTCCGACCACGACGGTTAAACCATTCATGGTGAAGACTGAAATGCTCGTGCTCATCCTCCAGTCAGCGTCGCTCATCGTCTTCGTGTTGACGGCACTAAGCATTAATGTCTTGGCAGAGATCACGTTGTAGACGGACTCGGAGGTCTTGGTTGAACTGGCGATCGTTCTGGGGGCGCCACCGATTGTTGTTGTTTGTGTTGCCAAGTGATGTCTGGCGTGACTCCGCGTGTGGCTAACTTGAGCCAGCCACCCAGTGTCGTGCCGATGCCGACAAGACTGCCGCTGGAGAGTCCGACCGGTTAGTCGATACAAGTGTGTCGCCCGACTGCTGGTGCTGCTGACAGGTAGCAGCTGTAATCATCACTTTGATCTTGGCTATTGTCGGGGTGGCCTGATGGTCAGGCCCGAGCTGGAGTGTGTCCAGTAGGGTTGCAGCGGCCACGACGTTCTGCTGAGGCGTGACGAAAATGTCGTGGCCGTTGACTCTAGTCTAGAGGATCTGTTGCTGAGCGGTTCGTCCAGTCCTGCGTAGCTCGTCATTGCGAGCCTCATGCTCGGCCTCTTCCTGTTGCCGTAGTCGGCGTGCCTCCTCTTGTTGCTCCTCTTCTAGTCGGCGCACCTCCAGTGGAGGGGTTGAAGCCATGAAGATCTCTCGGGGCAGAAGGAAGCTCGCCAGACTGGTGTTCGAACCGTTGTCCGACTTGGAGTTGGAATCCGAGTAGTTGATCGGAGTAAGGACGACTCCGACCTCCCTAGATCCAATCTGGAACGGCTCTGGGCCATGTCCAAACTGAAGCATAGGGGATCGGGTTTGCCGCGTGGGATGTAGATCCATGGCGTTGCCGAGTCTGCATGGGAGATTGATAATCTCTCCCCTTCCAAGCCTAACTCAGGCCGGCTCGAGGCCGAGCACGAGTCGGACGCCGAAGGAGAGAGTTGTCCCGAGACCCGGGCAGGTCACCACAGCAAA
Organism: Oryza meyeriana var. granulata; assembly: GCA_003991445.1. Lineage (NCBI taxonomy): Eukaryota > Viridiplantae > Streptophyta > Magnoliopsida > Poales > Poaceae > Oryza > Oryza meyeriana. The sequence goes on from RYFJ01002463.1 coordinate 125,660, forward strand.
TTGACGAGGGTGGCTGCAACATCTTGTGGGCCGACTGGCGTGGAGTCAGCTAGTTCCTTGGTCGGTTGGATCAGGTCTACGTCGGCCAAGGTGAGATTGCCGAACAAGTCGGCGACGAAGTCGAGGCTTCCAAATGAGATTGTATCTCCGAGGGAGAATTTGCCGCCGTCGACTCCAGTTGCTGGATCCATCGAGCTTGTAGATGTAGATCTCGATGAGATCCCCTACCTGGCGTGCCAACTGTCGATGGTTTACACCGGCAATATGATTATGGGGCTACTCAGCTAATCGAAACTCGGTGGATTGCAAAGGAACATGAGGAGATTTATACTGGTTCAAGCCCTCGATGTTAGGTAATACCCTCGTCCAGTTGTGATGTATTCCTTTGAGGATATGTGTTGTTCTATGAGCTTATGCCCTCAAGGGGCGCCCTACCTCCCCTTATATACTAGGGGATAGGGGTACAAGGTAGGAGTCCCAGCCGGATTATGGCCAAGGGATCTCCTCTTAGAGATATAACTTGCCCGACTAGGACTGTATATTCCTTATTGTACAAGGCAAAGTCTACCGGGTTCTGCCATATCTCTAATTACAAGGCTAGGCCCATCCTTTATCCGAGTGGCCCATATGCTTGTCATGAGGTACCCGGGGCCCATGGCCTCCACAACTCCAGTGCTTCTTTAGGTGTTGTCTCTTCGGCAAAACCCTCACCAATGGCCTCGATATCTACCCTAGGGTAGATTGATTTGGTCATAGCAAGGGTTTGGGCCACGCCGACAGCAACATGCTCATCCAAGTACTTTTTTAAGATGCTCAGGGCTTCACGGAGGTGTGCCTGCACCTGGGAGACTGTACTAGAGCTGGTCCTGATGTGGTAAGGCTCCAAAATGTCAAGGAGCCCTTTCACGGATTCGGCAAGAATTTCCCGTGACTCCTTGATGACCTTAATCTCCACTGCAAAGGCACTGAATTGGGTCTGGGCATTGGCTTTCAAAGCTGTTCGGATTCATCGACAAGTACACTTGTTAGCCAAACAATGCAGTTGGAGTAACAAGAAGACATATAAGGTTATTGTCGGGAAAGAGGCTTACTTGCGTAGTCGGCCTCCACCTTGGCTTTAGCCTTCTCTTGTTCGGCTTTGGCCTTTTTAGCTTCCTTCAGCTTGATTTCTTCTTGCTTCTTCTCCTCTGCTTGGGTTTTCAACTCGGCTTCGAGGGTTGCAAATCAGAATAGTCAGGAACTCGAGATTGCGGTCAGAACTCAACAAGGCAGTCGGGAATCAACAAGGCTGAAGAAATATATTCGGGATTTACTTGGGAGGATAATACAGAAGACTTACTTCTAATCTTCTTGGCTAGAGCCCAATTCTCATCCCTAAGCTGATCCATAGCTCCCCTTAGCCAAGTTTCCCTCTCCTGGCTAGCCCGTTCCAAGTCGTCCTTGGTGGCCTGGAGCCGGCCCAGTCATTGAAGATGAGGGGCGAGCTGGGTCAGGACCTTGTTCATTTTCTCTGAGCGTCGACAATCTTCTGCTCAGAGTAAAACATACCAAAACAGAGTAAAGCAAAGTCAGATGGCAGAATACTAGAATTAAGGAGAACTGTCAGGAACTCAACATGGCAAGATTCGCTACGCACCTGATCTCCCCTTGACGTGGCGATTGCAGCACGAAGAAGAACTTCACTCTCCCTTGCTGTGGCTTGTTCATCATGCTCATAGCTCTCCGTAACTCCCTCAGGGGATACCCAATGGAATGATCTCGGGGAGCTGCGAGGAGGGGCTTCGAGCTGGGGAATGTCAACTTCACCAGAAGACGATGACGATATGAGCTGCGATGGGGTCCTGACCCTGGACTCGGTGGCTGCTGGGGCTTCAGCGACTTGCCCGGGGGCTGGGGCAGTAGCTTCCGTACTCCCGCCTTGGTCAGCTAGCACTATTGGGCCTGCTGTCAGAATTGCTTCCACTTCTATAGAAGGGGCAGTCTCTAGCTCGGCAGGCGGACTTGTTGGTGATGGCTCGGCTGGGGACGACATGGTAGCAGGCGTAGCTGGCGTGGTCTCCTTGAGATCAATGTTGACTCATTTTCTACACAATAAGTCAAATGTGAAGATACTATCATATCATTCAAGGTTCCTGGAAGATTGAGGATTGCTTACCTCTTGGAGATCTTGAACCTCCACGAGGAAGCACCAGAAGATATTGGTGGCAGAGAGCTGCTGGCTGTCAGGCCAGTCAACGCGGCAATTGGCGGTGGCGTTTTACTTCTAGTTGGTCCTATTTCTAGAACAGCCGACTGAGGCGTCGAGCTACTCGGCGGCGCCGCCCTTGGGCTCGATGTTGCTGATCTTGTACTCGGCGGCATCGGCCTCGAGCTTGATGTTGCTAGCCTTGGACTCGGAGGGGAAGGCCTTGGGCTTGGTGGCCTGGGGGCTAGACTGGAGGGATCCTTGATCTTCAGGCTCCCTAGTGCCATGCTTGGCTTGCCTTTTCTCTTCTTGCTCGGATCCTCGATAGGTTTCTTCCTAGCTCTCTTGGTGTCGATGTTTTACACCGGCAATATGATGATAGGGCTACTCATCAGATCGAAACTCGGTCGACTGCAAAGGAACACAGGGAGTTTATACTAGTTCAGGCCCTTGATGTGAGGTAATACCCTACGTCCAGTTGTGGTGTATTCCTTTGAGGATGTATGATTCTGATGAATCTCTGTATGCCCTCAGGCGGTGCCTTGCCTCCCCTTATATACTGGGGGACAGGGTTACAAGGTAGGAGTCCTAGCCGGACTATGGCCAAGGGATCTCCTCTTAGAGATATAACCCAACTGACTAGGACTATATATTCCTTATTGTACAAGGCTAAGTCTGCCGGGCTCTATCATATCTCTAATTACAAGGCTAGGCCCATCCTCTGTCCGACTGGCCCATATGCTTGTGATGAGGTACCCGGGGCCCATGGCCTCCACAGTAGCCCCTGAGACCTTCATAGTTGAGTCACAGCTGATACCGAGTGCTCATCCTCCACGGTGAAGATTGCCTGAGTGTATTGCTCCCAAGTACTCTTTGTCCAAGTGCTTCTTCATCCTGAGTCCTGCTTCATGGCAGCTGGCAGCAAGGCTATGAAGGGTTCCATGTAGAAGTATGAATAGTGTGCGCCAAATAGGCGCACCTATTAGGTGTAGCCCCCGACTTTGTGCTTAATAGTGAAAATAATTAAACATAAAGTCAAAGATCTTTAACCTTGTAGTCTTTCCTGAGTAGTATACTACTGGTATATGAGACTCTTCAGCACCATATCAGCCAGAAATAATTTATAGTCTTTCCCGAGTAATATGTCACTCGGAAATTAGACTGTTCAGCGTCATGTAGGCTGGAAAAGGTATTTATAGTCTTTCCCGAGCAGCGTCCCACTCGGAAGTTAGACTCTTCAGCTTCATGTCAGCTGGAAGAAATATTTATAGTGTTTCGCAAGTAGTGCACTACTTGGAAGTCAGACTCCTCAGCGTCATGTCGGCTGGAAGAATATTTGCTCATGGCAAATGTTGGCTAAGCATGTAAGCCGAGTACCACTTTATGAAATTTAATCCATTATGTGGTCAGTGTACTTGGGAGATACCTACATCCCCATTTTTAATGAAGACCAGCTTCTGATCCTTATAAGGATATATCCCCATTATTTGGTGAATAATACAGATATCTGAACACATGTATTCAGCAGTCGGCTTTCATGAAGCATATCTGATTACTCAATCGGTCTCTGTTGGTAGCACTAGTGCTATGTTTTTAACATAACCCGCGAGCAGCCCAAATTGAGCATGCTACTGTAGAAAATCATATCTTGGTGGCCCAGTACCAAATTTGCAGACCCAAATCCACTGATTGGTACAGGCTCTATAAAGGCAGAGAGAGAAAAGATTCCCTCATCTTCTCCATTCCGCCAATCACTTCATCTTCCAGCTCCCGCGCCGAAATTTCGCACCTCTCCTTGCTAGGGTTCGCCATTGTTAGCTCTTCCCTCGCAAGACTCGGGCGATCCCGCTTCTCCGTGTCCATTCCAAACCTCCAACAACATTTCCCCCAAATCTTCTTGCCCTTAACCATGTCGAGGGCTTCAGATATCCTGGAGGCATCGGATGAGGTTTGGCCGACCTCAGATTGCAGTCTGTCCAAGCTGAAGCATCTAGAAAGGTTGTTGCGACTACAAAGCCACGATGTCGTCCATTGGCATCCAGCTGAAGGTGAATCAGTTCCAGAGGCCCAGGCTGGTGAGACTGTTGTTTTCACTTCCTTTTTTGACCAGGGTCTTTCTCTTCCATCTTCTGATTTTCTCCGTCAGCTCCTTGCCTTCTATGTCCTAGAGTTGGTGAATCTGAATCCCAACTCCATCTTGCAAATTTCTGTATTTGCAACTCTTTGCGAGTGTTTCCTGGGTTGGGAACCCCATTTGAATCTTTTTAGATATTTGTTCCACATCAAGCCCTAGCCCTCCAAGAGCAAAATCCAAGTGATTGGGGGGTCGGCATCTAGCTTCGGAGCGAGATGAAGAAAATCTATATCCACATGCCCTTGAAATCTTCTCTCAAAGGCTGGCATAGGGAGTGGTTTTATTGTTCTGATCTTAAACCCTCCCTGCCTCCATTTACTGGTCTGCCTCTGGTGATCTCACCCAACTGGACTTCCGTGCCCAGCTTTGAGGAGATGGGGCAAATTTACATGTTGGTTAGCAAGATTGATCAGCTGAAGAGCACCGGATTGACTGGCCCATGGGTAGCCAGGCACTTCTTGACTCGCCGCATCAGGCTGCTGAAGTTGAGGAGTCACTTCGGTTGGGATTATAAGGGCAAAGGCGATCCTAGCCGGGAGTATCCCAACCTGACCAACAAGCACAAGGTGACCGACATCCTGCTGGATTATTTTGCCAGTGGGGTAGTCGAGACTGAAGACTTAGAGCGGTTTGTGGTGGCTTACAGCCAGAAGAGGCCGCGTCCGAAGGTAAAACTTGCTGATGCAGATCTGCTGTCCATATGATGAATGCTTGCATACTTGTATTCTTGATTGCTTCTACGGTGTGTGATGTATATTGTTAAACTGCTTGCAGTCATGTGAGGAGTTTGATGAAGACTCCCAAACTTTGTCGGCCATGAAGTCGAAGAAGAGGCCGTCAAGTCCCTCTGCTGCCCGGCCCGACTCCAAGAGAGCGGGGAAGAAGCCTGTCGCAGATCCGGGCAAGAAGAGGACTAGTAGGCCGAGTGCAGCAGCCGGGAGCCTGAGGATTAAAGACACCGCCAGCACAGCCCCCAGGCCACCGAGTCCAAGGCCAAGTCCAGTAGTGCCAGGCTTAGCAACATCGAGCCCAAGAACAGTAGTGCCGAGTACAAGGTTGTCAACGAGCCATAAGGCCGCGCCGCCGATTGTCCCAGTGCCCCAGTTGGTTGCTCCAGAAACCAGGTTGGCTAAGAGGAAGATGCCACCGCCGACTGCCACGCCATCGAGCCCGGCAGCCAGCAGCCCTCCATTGTCGACAACTGGAACCCCCGAATGGAAGTTCAAAAGATTCAAGAGGTAAACAACTTTAGATCTTCTGAAAATCTTGTTCAGCATAGTAGTGTCTTGATGTTTAGCTCATCATGCAGGAAACGGGCCAATATTAATCTCAAGGAGACCACACCGGCTACTCCTGTTGTAGAGCCAGCCCCAGCCAAGCCAGCGCCAGCAAGCACATCTGTCGAGCCGGTGACCGCCCTAGTCGCTGAGACTGAGGCTGTCCCGACTGCAAGACTGTTGACGCTGGCTGACCAAGGGGCAGAAATTGAAGCTGTTGCTCCAGTCCCTGAGCAGATCCTTGAGGCCCTAGTAGCCACCGAGTAGGGGGCCAGGACCTTGTCGCCGTCCGTGTCATCGTCGTCTTCAGAGGAAGCGCACCTCCCTAGGCTTGAAGCTCCTCATCGCAGATTCCCGTGAACCTTCAACTGGGTGACTCTCGAGGGAACTGCGAAGAGCTATGAGCATGACGAAGTAGCGGTGGAGAGGGAGCGCGAAGTGCTTCTTAATGCCGCAATTGCCACGTCTTGGGGGGTCCAGGTATGTAGCGAGTCTTCGAATGTTGAGTCCCCAACGATTTCCTTTATTTCTGGTATTCCGCCGACTGACTCTGCTTTGCTCTATTTTTCGCCGAGCAGAAAATTGTAGACCACTCGAAGAGGATGAACGAGGTCCTGACCCAGCTTGCCCCCCAACTCTAGAGATTAGGCCAGCTCCAGACCTCAAAGGCCAAGTTGGAGCGGTCGAGCCAGGAGAGGGAGACTTGGCTAAGGGGAGCCGTTGACCAGCTCAGGAAGGAGAACTGGGCTCTAGCCAAGAAGATCGGAAGTAAGTCTCCCGTATTTGACTTCCCGACTAAATCCCATGCATATTTCTCCAGCTTTGTTGTTTCCCGACTGCCCAGTTGTGTCTTGATTGTAATCTCGGGTTCTTGACCATTCTGATGTATAGCCCTCGAAGTTGAGTTGAAGACCCAAACAGAGGGGGAAACCAAGCTGAAGTTGGCCGAGAAAGCCAATGCCGAACTCAAGAAAGATAAGGCCGAGCTAGAGAGGGCCAAAAGCAAACTCGAGAAGGAAAAGGTCAAACTGGAGAAGGCCAAAGCCAAGGTAGAGGCCGACTATGAAAGTAAGTCTTCCCTCAAACAATGACCTTGTCCAATCCTTTGATTACTCCGACTGTTGTTTAGGCTGACAAGTTTACTTGCCGATGAATCTGAGCAGCTGCGAGAGCCAATGCCCAAACCTAGTTTAGAGCCTTTGCAGAGGAGATCAAGGTCGTCAAGGAGTCATGGGAGATTCTTGCCGTGTCCGTGAAAGGTCTCCTTGACGTGATGGATCCTCATTACATGGGAACCAGCTCCAACACGGTCTCCCAGGTGCAGGCACGACTTAACGAAGCACTGAGTATCCTGAAGAGGTACTCAGATGAGCGTGTTGTTGTCGGCGTGGCCCAGACCCTCGCGATGACCAAGTCGATCTACCCCAAGGCAGATCTTGAGGCCATCGGTGAAAGGTTTGCCGAAGAGACAACACCTAAGGAGGCGTTGGAGTTGATAACCCAGGCGAGGCCGACTGCCAAGACGATCACCAAGGACCTGGGAATGTGAGAACAATCCATCATGTAGTCAGTGTATATAAAGTCTTTTGTAAGAACATGTGTAAATATATGTGCAATGCCACCGAGCTTTGTGGTTTTACTTTGTTATCTTAGCTCTACTCGACTGTGTGGTCTACACCAAGTTAGTCTATAGGAACTTAATAAAATCGTTCACCGCAGAAAGCTATACTCGGGCAAACATGACAAAGTCGTTGCAGAACTTCATAACTTAAGTAAAACATGCTCGTATATTATTGACAAAGCACTTATAATATATGCAACCCCGACTCACTACTCAGTTGGAACAAGCGGCGTAGTGAGTCAGAGAAAAACTGTACACATGGGAAGATATAAAACTCAGGTATAGAAAGGACGTAGCTGTTCTATATTCCATGAGTTGCTGACGAGGGCACCGTCTTCGGTCTTCTGTCGGTAGGCGCCTGGCTGTGTAACCTAGGCAATAATGAATGGCCCTTCCCATATTGGGGATAGTTTATGCCTGTCTTTGGTGGTTTGTATTTTTCTCAAGATGAGATCCGCAACCAAAAAGGCGCAGCCACGGACATTGCAATTGTGATAACGACGCAGGCCTTGAAGATACCTTGCCGACTGGATTATTGCGATGTCCCTAGCTTCTTCCAACTGATCTAGTACAACCAATTGGGTATTGTTGGATTTGTCTTCTGAGTAAGCCCGAACTCGCGGAGAGCCAAACTCTAACTCGGTTGGTAGCATGGCCTCAACACCATAGACTAGAAAGAAAGGGGATTGCCCTATTGATCGGCTAATCGTGGTTCTTAGAGACCAGAGAATAGATGGGAGTTCTTGTACCCACCGCCCTGCATATGGTTGTAATCGGTCGAATATCCTGGCCTTGATACCTTGTAAGACCATGCCATTGGCATGCTCGACCTGCCCATTGCTCCGTGGGTGTGCCATAGATGCATAGCAGATCTTGATGCCGAAGTCGTCACAGAAATATTGAAATACACCGCCTGTGAACTGAATACCGTCGTCCGTTATGATGCGGTTAGGAACCCCAAATCGGTATAATATACTCATGATGAAGTCCTTTGCTCGTGTCACTATTATGGTAGCAATGGGTTTTGCCTCAATCCACTTCGTGAATTTAACCACCGCGACGAATAAGTGTGTGAACCCTCCTGGCACTTTCTTGAAAGGCCTAACCATGTCAAGCCCCCATACTACAAAGGGCCAAGAGATTGGGAACTGACAACCCTTGTATGTGTGAACTATGTCTTTAGCATCTGTTACTGCTGTTGGCCAGAAAAATCCCTGCCTGTAAGCCTTTCTGACTAACGTCCTAGATGCAGGGTGGTTGCCACATATGCCCAAATGGATTGATTGCAGAATCTACTTGCCCTCCTTGGGTGTGACGCAGTGCATGAGGACACTGGATGCACTTCTTCGGTACAGATCTTCTCCGACTACTAGGAAACTTTTTCTTCGACGATTGATTTGTTCGGCTTGGATGCGATCTGCTGGGAGTTCATCTTCTAGGAGGAATTTGAGAACAGGAGTACGCCAATCTTGAGATATGATCAGTATTTCGTCTGTTGCCAGGGTAGGTTCAGCCTCCGACTGCTCTGGCACTAGTTTCCTCTTGACTGACGACTCCATTAGTTGCTCGACAAAGATCCTAGTCGGGACCACTTCTCTCTTGGATTCCATGTTAGCCAGTTCGTCTGCAGCATCATTGTATTGTCGTAGGACATGGGTTATCTCCAGCTTGTCAAACTTGTTTTCCAGCTTTCGGACCTCCTGACAGTACGCCGCCATGGTATCGTCGGACATGTCCAGTCTTTCATGACTTGGTTGACCACGAGTTAGGAATCTCCACGCACAACCAGTTGACGGATGCCGAGTGATATAGCAATGCGGAGCCTATGGATGAGTGCCTCGTACTCGGCGACATATTGGGAAGCCGAAAAGTGAATTTGGAGAACGTACTTAAGTTTTTCGCCGGTGGGTGACGTCAGTACAACGCCGGCCCCAGCGCCGCCGATCCTTTGAGAACCATCGAAGTACATTGTCTAGTACTCTAGCTTGGCTGTTGTTGTAGTCATCTAAACTTCTGTCCACTCAGCCAGAAAGTCGCCTAGAGCTTGTGATTTGATTGTTGTCCGTGGCTAAAAGGTGATGTCAAAAGCCATCAACTCGAGCGCCCATTTAGCGATTCGGCCAGTGGCCTCGCGATTATGCAGGACGTCCCTAAGTGGATACGATGTGACCACCGTGACTTGATGCGATTGGAAGTAGTGCACCAGCTTCTGGATAGTGATGAGTACGCCATAGAGTAGCTTTTGGACCTGCGGATATCTCATCTTTGAGTCGGCTAGGACCTCGCTAACAAAGTAGACTAGCCTTTGTATTTTTTGTATATGACCCTGTTCGGATTGCTCGACCACCTGCACCGTGCTGACTACCTGAGTGGTTGCCGCCAGATATAGCATTAATGGCTCTTGGGTCATAGGTGATGCCAACATGGGTGGTGATGTGAGAAACTTCTTGAAGTCTTCGAAGGCTTGTTGGGCTTCAGGAGTCCATTGAAAATTATCCGCTTTCGTCAATAGCTTGAAGAAGGGCATGCCCCATTCACCCAGTCAGGAAATAAATCGGCTGACTGCCACCATGCAGCCTGTCAGCATCTGGATGTCCTTCTGGTTAGTCGGGGGTGCCATGTTCATGATTGGGTTGATTTTCTCTGGATTGGCCTCGATGCCGCAATGCGATATGATGAAGCCGAGTAGATTGCCAGATGGCACACCGAAGGCGCACTTCTCTAGGTTCAACTTCATCTTGAATCTTCGAAGATATGCCTCCATGTCATCGACATATGCCTCCATGTTGCGCCTGATCTGAGTGTGTAGACACCGCTGAATTGCTTGTTGATACGTTGCTCCAGCGTTTTTCAAACCGAACGGCATAGTGATGTAGCAATATGCGCCAAACGGTGTGATGAAAGACGTCTTTAGGCAGTCCTCCTCCTTCAGGCTGATTTGGTGGTATCCTGAGTAACAGTTAAGAAAGCTGAGAAGTTTGCACCCCGCAGTTGAATCCACCACCTGATCTATTCTGGGTACACCAAACGGATCTTTGGGGCACGCCTTGTTTAAGTTGGTGTAGTCGACGCACATGCACCATTTATCGTTCTTCTTCCGGACCAGGACTGGGTTTGCCAGCCAATCTAGGTGGTAGACCTCTTTGATGAACCCGCCTGCGAGGAGCTTGGTTATCTCCTTCTAAATAGCATCTTTACGGTCTTGTGCGAAGCATCGTAGCCATTGCTTAACTGGCTTGGCATCTGTCTTGACATTTATGGCGTGCTCAATCACCTTCCTTGGTATCCCAGGCATGTCAGTAGGTTTCCAGGCGAAGATGTCTTTGTTTGCCTAGAGGAAGGTGACAAGCGCGTATTCCTATTTGGAGTCGAGTCCGGTCCCAACTAGAGCGGTCTTGAAGGGGTCGGAAGGGTCCGGGGGATCTTCTTCGTATCGGAGTCTGCTAAAATTCTCGACTTTGCTGCTTTTTTCGCCGGAACTTGGTTCTCTTCGACTTCTATTGTGGCGGCTTGCCGAATACTGTCACGTCTGACTACCGCTTCTTGAGACTGAGACAACTCACAGCTCTCTTTGTCGCAAGTGAATGCTTGCTTGATGTCGCTGCAAAGGGAGAGAACTCCGGCTGGCCCAGGCATCTTGAGTACCATGTAGGTATAGTGTGGTATCGCCATGAATTTGGCGAGCGCCGGCCGTCCGAGTATTGCGTGGTACGCAGTCTCGAAGTCGGCAACCTCGAAGCAAATGTTTTCTGTGCGGAAGTTATCCTGCATGCCGGAGGTGACCGGCAAAGTTATCTGCCAGAGGGGTGTTGAAGACAAGCCGGGAATTATCCTGTGGAAGGGCGCCGTACTCGGCCGTAGCTCTGAACGAGGGATTTTCATCTCATCCAGAGTCTTGGTGAAGAGGGTATTGAGCACGCTGCCTCCATCTATGAGAACCTTCTTCAACTTGATATTTTTGACGACCGGGTCCAGGACGAGTGGATTGCATCCTAGGTGTGAAACCCGATCTGGGTGGTCTGCGCAGTTGAATGTGATGGACATCTCTGACCAGCGCAAATTCTGGGGGGCGTCTGCTATAGAGACCACATTGACGTCGCGTGCTGTTAGCTTCTACTTCCGCTTGGACTCGTATGCAGACAGCCCTCTAAAGATATGGTTGAGCTTGGCCTGGGGATCTTGATAATCATCGGCTAGGCCCGAATCTGGCTTGTCTTCGTCCTTGTCGGCACCAGATGATAAAGCTTGTTCAGAAGCAAACTTCTTGAGCATGAAGTAGTCCTTGGCCGCGTGCTTGCCCATGGGGTGGAAGGGGCAAGGCCCATTCATCACCTTCTGGTACTCGTTGTTCCTTGGGGGTCGCGACCGAGTCCGCTCCGCGTTGGCCACCACGTTTTCCGACTTTCACAATTAAGCACAAAGTCGGGGGCTACACCTAATAGGTGCGCCTATTCGGTGCACACTATTCATATTTCTACATGAAGCCCTTCATAGCCTCGTTGCCAGCTGACATGAAGCAAGACTCAGGAGGAAGACGCACTCGGACAAAGAGTACTCGGGAGCAATGCACTCAAGCAATCTTCACCGTGGACGATGAGCACTTGGAATTAGCTGTGACTCAACTATGAAGGTCTCAGGGGCTGCTGTGGAGGCCATGGGCCCCGGGTACCTCATCACAAGCATATGGGCCACTCGGATAGAGGATGGGCCTAGCCTTGTAATTAGAGATATGGTATAACCCGGTAGACTTTGCCTTGTACAATAAGGAATATACAGTCCAAGTTGGGCAAATTGTATCTCTAAGAGGAGATCCCTTGGCCGTATCCGGCTGGGACTCCTACCTTGTACCCCTGTCCCCCAGTATATAAGGGGAGGTAGGGCGCCCCCTGAGGGCAGGAGATCATAGATCAACAGAAATTCTCAAAGGAATAACACCAATATAAAATCTCCTTGTGTGCCATTGCAATCCACCGAGTTTCCATCCGCCGGGTAGCCCTATATTCATATTGCCGGTGTAAAACATCGATAGTTGGCACGCCAGGTAGGGGCTCCGGCGAGTTTCACATCTACAAGCTCGATGGATCCAGCAACTAGAGTCGATGGCGGCAAATTCTCCCCTGGAGACACAATGACGTTCGAAAGCCTCGGCTTCGTCGCCGACATGTTCGGCAATCTCACCTTGGCCAACGCAGATCCAATTCAACCGGCCAAGGAACCAGCCGACTCCGCGCCAGTTGGCTCACAAGACACTGCAGCCACCCTTGTCAATTTGCTATGGTGATCTACCACCTTGCCGGGTCTCAGGACAACTCTCTCCTTCGGCGTCCGACTCGCGCTTGACCTCGAGCCAGCCCAAGTCGGGCTAGGAGGGGGAGACATCATCAATCTCCCTTGCAGACCCGGCGACGCCACGGATCTACCTCCCACGTGGCTGACCCGATCCTCTAGGCTCCGGTTTGGACGTGGCTCCGAGTCACTCCAGATTGGGTCTAGGGAGGTCAGAGTCGTCCTTACTCCAATCAACTACTCGGATTCTGACTCCAAGTCGGACAACGCTTCGGACACTAATTCAGTCACCAGTCTGGCAAGTTTCCTTCTGCCCCGCGAGATTTTCATGGCATCAACCCCCCCGCCGGAGGTACGCCAAGTACAAGACGAGCAGCAAGAGGAGGCACGCTGACTACGGCAATAGGAGGAGGTCGATCGCGAGGCTCGCAACGACGAGCTATGCAAGGCTAGGTGAACCGCTCAGCAGCAAATCCTCCAGACTAGAGTCGGCGACCACGACGTCTTCGTCACACCACAACAGAATGTAGTGGCCGCTGCAACCCTGCTGGATACAACTCCAGCTCGGGTTGATCACTGGGCCACCCTGACTATCGCCAAGATTAAAGCCATGATCATAGCAGCCGCATGTCAGTAGCACCAGTAGTCGGGCGAAACACTTATACCAACCAATCGGTCGGGTTCTCCAGCGGCAATTTTGTCCACATCAGCACAACGCCGGGCGGTCGGCTCAAGTCAGCCACACGAGGAGTCACGGCAAACATCACTCGGCAACACCAACAACAACAATCGGCGGCGTCATCAGAACGATCGTCGGTTCAACCAGGACTCCGACTTTCATCTACAACGCGACCTCCGACAAGACATTAATGCCCGACGCCATCAACGTGAAGAGGACAAGCGCCGCCGACTGGAGGACAAGAACAAGCGCTTCGGCCTCCACCTATGGAGGCCATCGGCGCCGGGTACCTCATCACAAGTATTTGGGCCACTCAGATAGAGGATGGGCCTAGTCTTGTAGTTAGAGATATAGTAGCACCCGGTAGATTTTGCCTTGTACAAAAAGGAATATACAATCTTAGCCGGGTAAGATATATTTCTAAGAAGGAAATCCCTTGGCTATATCCAGCTGGGATTTCTATCTTGTACCCCTGTCCCCAAGTATATAAGGGGAGGTAGGGTGCCCCCTGAGGCAGAACAACACACGAGATCATTGATCCACGCATATCCTCCAAGGAATACCACCACAATTAGACGTAGGGTATTACCTCATATCGAGGGCCAGAACCAGTATAAAATCTCCCTATGTTCCTTTGCAGTCCATTGAGTTTCCCCTCGCTGAGTAGCCCTATAATCATATTGCCGGTGTAAAACATCGACAGTTGGCGCGCCAGGTAGGGGCTTTAGCGAGATCTACACCAACAATCTCGATGGATTCCACCTTTGGAGTCGATGGCGGCAAGTTCTTCCCCGGAGATACAATATCCTTTGGAAGCCTCGACTTCATTGCCGACCAGATTGGCAATCTCACCTTGGCCGAAGCAGATCGAATCCAACCGACCGAGGAACCAGCCGACTCCGTGACTGTCGGCTCTCAGGACGCCACAATCTCCTTCATCGATCTACTGCGGCAATCCTTCACTTCGCCGAGCCTTGGGACAACCCTCTCCTTTGGCGTCCGACTTGCGCTAGGCCTTGAGCCAGCCCGAGTTGGGCCAAGAAGGGGAGAGATCGTCAATCTCCCATATGGATTCGGTGAAGCCGTAGATCTACATCTTACGCGACAGACCCGATCTCTTGCGATTCAGTTTGGACATGGCCAAGCGCTGTTTTAGATTGGATCTAGAGAGGTCGGAGTCGTTCTTATGCTAATAAACTACTCAGATTCCGACTCCAAGTTGGACAACGGTTCGAACACTAGTTCGGACTCCAGTCTGGCGAGTTTTCTCCTCCCCCGTGAGATCTTCATGGCTTCAATACCACCCCCTGAGGTGCGCCGACTACAAGAGGAGCAATAGGAGGAGGCGCGCAGACTGCGACAATAGGAGGAGGCTAACCGCGAGGCTCGCAACGACGGGCTGCGCAAGGCTGGGCAAGCCGCTCAGCAGCAGATTCTCTAGACCAATGTCGGTGACCACAACGTCTTCGTCACACCACAACAGAACGTCGTGGCTGCTGCAACCCTACTGGACACGCTCCAGCTTAGGGCTGATCACCAGGCCACCCTGACTATCGCCAAGATCAAGGCGATGATCACAGCTGCGGCCTGCCAGCAGCAACAGCAGTCGGGCAACACTATAGTGCCGACTAAAAGGTCGGGATCTCTAGCGGCAGGTTCATCTACATTGGTGCGGCGCCAGGCGGCTGGCTCAAGTCGGACACGCGAGGTGTCACGGCAAACGTCACTCGGCAACACTAACAATGACAACCGACGGCGTCACCAGTATGACCGCCGGCCCAACCAAGATCTCCAAGTACGCCTACAACACGACCTCCGCCATACCACAACACCCGGTGCCACGAACGAGAAGAGGATGAGCGCCACCGACTGGAGGACGAAAACGAGCGTTTTAGTCTTCACCACGAGCGGTTTAACCACCAGGGTCGCAGCCGGAGACCTCATGAAGATGAAGGCGTTCCAGCTTTCACCCAGGAGCTATAGGACGTCGACTGGCCGACTGGCTTTAAGCCCACAGGGATTGAAAAGTATGATGGCAAAACAAACC
Source organism: Oryza meyeriana var. granulata (assembly GCA_003991445.1). Classification (NCBI taxonomy): domain Eukaryota; kingdom Viridiplantae; phylum Streptophyta; class Magnoliopsida; order Poales; family Poaceae; genus Oryza; species Oryza meyeriana. The sequence continues at coordinate 140,889 of RYFJ01002463.1, forward strand.
CCGAGTCCTAGCTCACTGTATACACCCTGGTGATACGAGCTGCCGGGGGTGACCACAAAGCTATGGCTAACCACCTCCCAGTCACACTAGCCGACTCGGCGAGGACATGGCTGACAGGGCTCCCAAGGTGGTCGATCGGTTCCTGGGGAGAACTCAGGGAGCGGTTCATCGCTAATTTTCAGGGAACCTATGAGAGGCCGTCTTCTGAGCACGATTTATATCAACTACATCAGAAGAAGAACGAGTCTATACGCAATTTTATCAAGAGATTCTCCGAGAAGGGCAACAAGATCCCAACGATCAGAGACGAGGCCGTCATCGCCGCCTTCCGCAAGGGAGTAAAGGACACCCCGTTCATTGCAAAGTTCACTCGGAAGCCACCATCCTCGGTCCGGGCTCTTTTCGACATGGCCAACAAATATGCCGACTCGGTTGAAGCGGTCACAGAGGCCCTCGACGAGAAGAAGGAGTCTCGACAAAAGGATCACAAGGTGAAAGTCGACAACGAGCCATCCCAAAACAAGTCCGGCAACCGCAAGCAGAAGTCAGACAACGAGGTGGCCAACATGGAGCGAACTCGATCGCGGCCCCAACACAACAACGACTACCAGAAAGTCATGAATGGGCCTTGCCCCTTCCACCCCAAAGGCAAACACGCGGCCAAAGATTGCTTCATGCTTAAGAAATTTGCTTCCAAGCAGGCTTCATCATCTGGCGCCAACAAGGACAAGGACAAGCTAGATTAGGGTCCGGCTGACGATTTCCAAGATCCCCAAGCTGAGCTCAACCACATCTTCGGAGGGCCGTCTGCCTACGAGTCCAAGCGAAAGCAGAAGCTTATAGCGCGTGACATTAACTCAATCTCCACAGTAGACACCCCCAATACTTGCGCTGGTCAGAGACGTCAATCATGTTCACCCGCGCAGATCACCTAGATCGGGTTTCACGCCTGGGGCATTACCCACTCGTCCTGGACCCGGTTGTGAAGAATATCAGATTGATGAAGGTTCTCATAGACGGAGGCAGCATGCTTAATATCCTCTTCGCCAAGACCCTAGATGAGATGAAGATTCCTTGTTCAGATCTGCGGCCGAGTGTGGTGCCCTTCCACGGGATAATTCCTGGCCTGTCTTCAACACCACTCGGGTAGATTACCTTGCCGGTTACTTTCGGCACGCGCGATAACTTCCGCACAAAAAACATCTGCTTCGAGGTCGCCGACTTCAAGACTGGGTACCACGCAATACTCAGATGACCAGCGCTCACCAGATTCATGGTGATACCGCACTATACATATATGGTGCTCAAGAAGCCAGGGCCAGCAGGAGTCCTCTCCCTCCGCAGCGATGTCAAGCAAGCCTTCACCTACGACAAGGAGAGCTGCGAGTTGGCTCAATCACAAGAGGCGGCAGTCGGGCACAATAGCATTCGGCAAGCCGTCATAACTGAAGTCGAGGAAGACCCAATTCTGGCCAAAAAAGCAGCGAAGTCAGGAATTTCAGCGGACTCTGACACAAAGAAGATCCCCCTGGACCCTTCCAACCCCTTCAAGACTGCACTAGTCGGGACCGGACTCGACCCGAAATAGGAAGACGCGCTCGTCACCTTCCTCGAAGCCAACAAGGATATCTTCGCGTGGAAACCGTCCGACATGCCGGGCGTACCAAGGGAGGTGATCGAGCACACCCTCAACGTGAAGACAAACGCCAAGCCAGTCAAACAACGGCTATGGTGCTTTGCTCAAGACCGAAAGGATGCTATTCGGGAGGAGATAACCAAGCTTCTCGCAGCTGGGTTCATCAAAGAGGTCTATCACCCGGATTGGCTGACAAATCCAGTTCTAGTCCGAAAGAAAAATGGTAAATGGCGCATGTGCGTCGACTACACCGATCTCAACAAGGCGTGCCCCAAGGACCCGTTTGGTTTACCAAGAATAGACCAGGTGGTGGACTCAACTGCACGGTGTGACCTTCTCAGTTTTCTCGACTGCTACTCGGGACACCACCAAATCAGCCTGAAGGAGGAGGACTGTCTCAAGACGTCTTTTATCACGCCATTTGGAGCGTATTGCTACATCACTATGCCGTTCAGTTTGAAAAACACTGGAGCAACTTATCAATGGGCAATTCAGCGGTGTCTACACACTCAGATCGGGTGCAACGTGGAGGCCTACGTTGACGACGTGGTGATCAAGACCAAGTCCAAAGAAGACCTCATCACTGACCTGGAAGAGACCTTCCAAAATCTTTGAAAATTCAAGATGAAGTTGAACCCGGAAAAGTGCGCCTTCGGTGTGCCATCCGGCATGTTACTCGGCTTCATCGTCTCACATCATGGCATCGAGGCCAACCCGGAGAAAGTCAATGCAATCATGAATATGGCACCCTCGACTAACCAGAAAGACGTCTAGAAGCTGACAGGCTGCATGGCGGCACTCAACCGGTTTATTTCCTGACTGGGCGAACGGGGTATGCCCTATTTCAAGCTACTGAAGAAAGCAGACAATTTCCATTCGACTCCCGAAGCCCAGCAAGCCTTCGAAGACTTCAAACAGTTTCTCACATCACCCCCCGTGTTGGCGTCACCAATGCCCCAAGAACCGCTAATGCTATATCTGGCGGCAACTTCTCAGGTAGTCACTACGCCGCTTGTTTCAACTGAGTAATGAGTTAGGGGCTGCATGTATCCTATGTGCTTTGTCAATAATATACGAGCCTATTTTTACTCAAGCTACGAAGCTTCACTATGACTTTATTATGTTTGCCTGAGTATAGCTTTTTACGGTGAACAATTTTATTAAGTTCCTATAGACTAACTCAGCGCAGACCATATAATCGAGTAAAGCTAATGACAACTGAGTAATAAAGCTTGGTGGCACTGCATGTATATTTACACCTGTCCTTATAAAAGACCACAATACACCGATTGCATGATGTACTATTTTTATAGATCCAGATCTCTGGTGAAAACCTCTGCAGTCGGCCTCGCCTGGGCTATCAGCTCTAGCGCCTCCTCGGGAGTCATCTCCTAGGCAAACCCCTCCCCTATGGCTTCAACATCTGTCCTTGGGTAGATGGACTTGGTCATAGCAAGGGTTCGGGCCACGCCGGTAATAACACGCTCATCCGAGTACCTTTTCAAGGCACTCGGTGCATCCTCAAGGTGTGTTTCCACTTGGGCGATCCTGCTGTAGCTGGTTCCCACGGGGCGAGGTCAAGGAGCCCTCTCACGGACCCGAGGAGGGCCTCCTGTGACTCCTTGATGACTTTTATCTCCTCTGTGTAAGCCTGAAATTGGGCCTGGGAATTGGCTCTAGTAGCTACCCGGGTTCACCGACAAGTAAACTTGTTAAGTAAAGCTGCAGATGGAGTAATCAATGGATTGGTCAAGATCAGTGTCAAAAGGGAGACTTATTGGCGTAGTCGGCCTCCCATCTGGCAATGGTCCTCTCCAGTTCAGCTTTGTCCTTCTTGAGCTCGACATTGGCCTCCTTTAACTCGGCCTTCTCTTGCTCGAGCTCGGTTCTGGCCTTCGTCAGGTCAGCCTTGTCCTTTTCAAGCTTGGCCCTGGCTTTCTCGGCCTCCTCTAGCTGCACTTCCCTTTCTGTTCGGGCCTTCAACTCGGCCTCGAGGGCTGCATCACTGATTAGTCAAGGACTCAACATTGCAGTCAATACAACCGGGCAGTCGGGAACAACACAGCTGGAGAAATATACTATGGATCTGGTCAAAAAGATACATTTTGGAAGCTTATCTCTTATCTTTTTGGCTTGGTCCTAATTTTTAGCACTGAGCTGAGTAATGCCGTCCGTCAGCCAAGACTCCCTCTCCTAGCAGCGCGCTTCTACTTCAGCCTTCAAGGCCCGCAAACTCTTGAAGTAGGGGGGCAACCCGGATCAAGACCTCGCTCATCTTCTCCGAGCGATCAACAAGTTCCTACTCGGGGAAAAACAGAGCAAAACAGAGTCAATCGTCAAATCACTGATATGAGCAAGATAACCGAGACCACAATTCGACGAAAGTCATACCTGGATCCCCTGGGACGCGGTGAGTGTTGCGCGCAGCAACCTTTCACGCACCGTTTCCGTTATGACCTCGTCATGCTTATAGCTCCTTGCGGTTCCGTCGGGACCCGTCCAGTGGAACGTCCGCGGGAACTTGTGAGGGGGAGCTTCGAGCCTGGGGAGGTCCAGCTTATCCGAAGGAGGAGACAACGATGACGATGACCAAGATGGCGATGGGCTCCTAGCCCCCAACACGGTGGCCTCAAGGGCTTCGGGGGCTGGCTCAAAAGCTTCAGACGCGGCCTCAACAATGGGCGCTGGCTCAGGAGTTGCCGCGGTGGCTTCGACGACAGGCGCCGGATCAGGGGCCGGAGTAGGGGCTGCAGTCGTCCCTTGGTCGATTGGTGTCGGCGGCCCTGCAGTCGGGGCTGTCTCAATTTCTGCAACTGGGACTGCCGCCGGCTCAGTAGATGCGCTCGTTGGCACCGACTCGGCTGGGGCAGGATCGACAGCGGGAGCGGCCGGCGTGGTCTCCTTGAGATCAATGTCGACCCGTCTCCTGCACAACAAATCCAATATCAAGACATCACAATCATAAGCGTGATTCTCAGAAGACCCAGAACGACCTACCTCTTCGAAAACTTGAGCTTCTGTCCGGGAGATCCAGAGGCCAGTACTGGAGGGCTGCTGGCTGTCGGGCCAGAAGGCGCGGCAGTCGGCGGTGGCACTTCTGTCCTAGTCGGCCCTGTTCACGATGTGGTTGGCTGGGGTGCTCGGGTGCTCGGTGGCGCTGGGGTCGACCTTGTACTCGGCCGCGCTGGGGTTGGGCTCGATGTTGTTGAGCTCGACCGTGCTGGTCCACATCTGGGACTTGATGGCTTCGGTGCTATGCTGATGGGGTCTCATATCCTTAAGCCCCCGGCTGTGGCACTCGGCTTCACGACCTTCCCCTTGCCCCGATCTGCAATGGTTTTCTTCCCCGCTCTCTCGGAGTCGGGCTGGGCGGCAGAAGGACTCCTCAGCCTCTTCTTTGATTTGGCGGCCGACAATGGGCGGGAGTCATCATCAAACTCCTTGCACCACTGCAAATAATTCAACAGTATACATCACAGAACGCTAGTCCATTACAGATACATGTCTACAAGCATTCACCACAGAAGAAAAGCAGAAGTTACCTCGGGACAAGGCCGATTTCGGTTGTAAGCTGCAATGCAGCGTTCTACGTCCTCGATTTCGATCACCCCATTGGAGAAATAGGTGAACAAGGTCTCGGTCACTTCTTGCTAGCTGACCACCTCTCAGCTTTCTTGGTCAGGGTCATCTTTCCCTTGATAGTCCCAGCAGAACTCGCTCCTCAACTTCAGCGGCTGAATGCGCCGGATCAAGAAACACTTGGCCACCCAAGGGCCAGTCAGGCTGGCTTCCTTGAACTTCTCCAATCTGGTCAGCAACTGACGCACCTGGCCCATCTCCTCAGAGGTTGGCTTCGACGACCAATTTGGCGAGATTGTTGGGGGCTTCCCGGTGAATGCAGGCAAGGAGGGCACTAGATCGGAGCAATAAAACCACTCCTTGTGCTAACCTTTCAAGGAAGACTTCAAAGGAAGGCTAATATATATATTCTTCATCTCACTTCTTAACTGAAGGCCAGCCCCCCCAATCACTTGAACCTTATTCTTGGAGGGTTGGGGCTTGATGTGGAATAGGTGCCTAAAGAAGTTGAAGTGGGGTTCCACTACCAAATAGCACTCACAAAGAGTCACAAATATTGAGATTTGCAGGATCGAGTTGGGATTCAGATTCACCAACTCCAATCCATAAAAGTTAAGAAGACGGCGGAAGAACTCAGAAGAGGGAAGGAACAAGCCCCAGTCAAAGAAAGAGGCAAAAACAACAGTTTCACCGGATTGGGGATTTGGGACCGACTCACCCTCGGCCGGCCGCCAGCGGATGATGTCGTGGCTTTGCAGCCGCAGCGACCTCTCCAACCTCTCCAGCTTTGACCGGCTGCAGTCCGAGGTTGGCCACCCTTCGTCTGACGCCCCAACGACATCTGGAACCTTCAGCATGGCTGGGGGAACAAGAGATTTGGGGGAAATATGGTCAGGGATTCGGAATCGACAAGCGGACATGGAATCGCTCGAGCTTCGGTGGGGGGGGAACAAGCAATGGCGAACCCTAGCGAAGCGGGAAGCGAAATTTTGGCGCAGAGCTAGGAAGATGAAACAATTGGTCACGTGAGGAAGATGAGGAATCTTTTCTCTCTCCCTCGACCTTTATAGAGCCTGTGCCGACTAATGGGCTTGTTAGGTAAAAACCCCCGGCGGTCCTGCCCAGTTGGTCGTCGGATCCAACCTTCGAAGAGATGGGCCAAGTACATCAGTTGCTGGTGAAGTTGGATAAATTCAAGTCAGCCGGCCTGACCGGCCCCTAGGTCGCCAAGTGCTTCTTGACTCGGCGCATCCAGCCACTCAAGCTGAGGAGCGAATTTTGCTGGGATTACCAAGGGAAGAAAGACCCTGACCGAGAAAGCTGAGAAGTGATTGCCTAGGAAAAAGTGACCAAAATATTGTTCACTTATTTCTCCAATGGGGTGATCGAAATCGAGGACACAGAGCGCTCCATCGCGGCTTATAGCCGAAACCGGCCTCGTCCCGAGGTAACCCTCATTGCTCTTCTGTGATGAATGTCTGTAGACTTGTATTCATAGTTGCTCAGAGTCATGCAATGTATATTGTTGAATTGACTGCAGTGATGTAAGGATTTTGACGACGACTCCCGTCCGTTGTCGGCCACAAAGTCCAAGAAGAGGCCGAGAAGTCCTTCTGCCACCCAGCCCGACTCCGAGAGAGCCGGGAAGAAACCAATTGTAGATTGGGGCAAGGAGAAGGTTGTGAAGTCGAGCGCCGCAGCCAGGGGTTTAAGGATAAGGGACCCTGCCGGCGCAGCACCCAAGCCATCGAGTCCTAGATCAGGACTGGCATGGTCAAGCTTAACAACATCAAGCCCAACCCAAGTGCGGCTGAGTACAAGGTTGACTGCAGCGCCGCCGAGTACCCGAGCATCCCAGCCAACCACACCGCGAACGGGGCTAACCAGGACAGAAATGCTGCCGCCGACTGCCGCGCCCTCAAGCCCGACCGCCAGTAGCCCTCCAGTGCCAGCCTTTGGATCTCCCGGATAGAAGCTCAAGTTCTCCAAGAGGTAGGCCATTCTGGGTCTTCTGAAAATCATGTTCTGCGTTGTAGCACCTTGATGCTTGACTTGTTATGTAGGAAGCGGGTCGACATTAATCTCAAGGAAGTCACGCCGACTGCCCCTGCTGTCGACCCTGTCCCAGCCAATCCAGAGCCAGCGAGCACGCCTGCTGAGCTGGCGGCGGGCCTAGTCGCAGAGGCTGAGACCATCCCTACTGTAGGGCCACCGACACCGGCCGACCAAGGGGCGGTTACCAAAGCCAGCACTCTAGCCCCTGAGCCAACGCCCATCGTCGAAGTCATCGCTGCAGCTCCTGAGCCAGCGTCTGGTGTCGAAGCCACCGCTGCAGCACCAGAGCTAGCCCCCGAGGCCTCGAAGGCCGCTGAGTTGGGGGCCAGAAGTCCGTCGCCATCCTGGTCATCATCGTCGTCATCGGCGTTGTCCCTTCCTTCAGATAGACCCGACCTCCCCAAGATCGAGGCCCCTCCGCACAAGTTCCTGAGGACATTCCAGTGGATGGCGCCCGACGGAACTACACAGACCTACAAGGTCGATGAGGTGGCAGCGGAAAGGGAACGTGAAGACCTGCCTCGTGCCACACTCACCGCGTCCGAGGGGATTCAGGTATGGTTTCCGTCGTACTGGAATTTTAGTAGTATTTCTTGACGCTTGATTCTGCTTTGACTTGTTACTCCCCGAGCAGAAAGTTGTTAATCGCTCAGAGAAAATGCATGAGGTGCTGAACCGAATCGCCCCCCAACTCCAAGAATTGGACCAACTCCGGGCCTTGAAAGCCGAAGTGGAAGGGCCCAGCTAGGAGAGGGAATCTTGGCTGAGGGAGGCTATCACCGAGCTCAGGAGCGAAAATTGGGACCAAGCCAAGAAGATAAGAGGTGAGCCTCTAGAACACTTCTCCTATACCAAATCCTTAATATATTTCTCCAGCTGTGTTATTTCCCAATTGCACAGTTGTGTCTTGACTACAACGTTGAGTTCTTGACTAATATGTCGTGCAGCCCTCGAAGCCGAGTTGAAGGCCCGAACAGAGGGAGAAGAATAGCTAAAGGAGGCCGAGAGAGCCAGAGCCAGAGCCAAACTTGAAAAAGACAAGGCTGACCTGACAACAACCAATACCAAGCTTGAGCGAGAGAAGGCCGAGTTGAAGGAGGCCAACACCAAGCTCGAGAAGGAAAAAACCAAACTGGAGAGGACCGTAGCCAGATGGGAGGACGACTACGACAGTAAGTCTCCCTTCTGACAATGATCTTAACCAATCCATTAATTACTCCATCTGCAATTTTACCTAACAAGGTTACTTGTCGGTGAACTCGGGTAGCTGCTAGAGCCAATTCCCAAGCCCAATTTAAGGCTTACGTAGAGGAGATAAGGGTCGTCAAGGACTCACGGGAGGCCCTCCTGGGATCCGTGAGAGGCCTCCTTGACATCATGGATCCTCACCCCGTGGGAACCAACTGCAGCTCGATCGCCCAAGTGGAGGCGTGCCTTGAGGATGCACCTAGTGCCCTGAAGAGGTACTCGGATGGGCACGTCATTGTCGGCGTAGCCCGAACCTTGGCATTGACCAAGTCCATCAACCCAAGGGCAGATGTTGAAGCCATCGGGGAGGGGTTTGCCAAGGAGACAACTCCTGAGGAGGCACTGGAGCTGATAGCCAAGGCTAGGCCGACTACAGAGATTATCACCCGAGACCTAGATCTGTAAAAACAATACATCATGCAGTCAGTGTATTCTAGATTTTTGTAAGGACATGTGTAAATATATGTGCAATGCCACCAAGCTTTAGACTATTGCTCAGTTGTCATTAGCCTTAGTCGACCATATAGCCTACACCGAGTTGATCTATAGGAACTTAATAAAAACGTTCACCGCAGAAAGCTGTACTCGGGCAGACATAGGAAAGTCGTAGTAAAACTTCATAACTTAAGTAAAATAGGCCTGTATATTATTGACAAGGCACATATAATACATCCAGCCCCCGACTCACTACTCGGTTGGAACAAGCGGCATAGTGAGTTAGAGAAAAAACTGTACACATGAAATTTGTAAAACTCAGGTATAGAAAGGATGTAGCTGTTCTATATTCCATGAGTTGCCATGAGGGCACCGTCTTCAGTCTTTAGTCGGGCGGCGCCTGGCCGTGTAACTTCAGCTATAATGAACGGCCCTTGCCAGATTGGGGATAGTTTGTGCCTGTCTTTGGTGGGTTGTATTTTTCTCAGGATGAGATCTCCGACCGAAAAGGCGCGGCCACGGACATTGAGATTGTGGTAGCGACGTAGGCCTTGAAGTTACCTTGCTGATTGGATTGTTGCGATATCCCTCGCTTCTTCCAACTGATCTAGCTCGACAAATTGGGTATTAATGGAGATGTTTTCCGAGTAAGCCTGAACTCGTGGAGAACTGAACTCTAACTCGGTTGGTAGCACAGCCTCGGCACCATAGACCAGGAACAAAGGGGATTGCCCTGTTGCCCGACTGACAGTGGTTCTAAGAGACCAGAGAACAGATGGGAGCTCTTGGACCCACCTGCCCACGTATGGTTGTAGTCGGTCAAATATCTTGGTCTTGATACCTTGTAAGACCATACCATTAGCTCGTTCAAGCTGCCCGTTCCTCCTTAGATGTGCCACAGATGCATAACAGATCTTGATGCCGAATTCTTCACAGAAATCTTGAAAAACGCCGCCCGTGAACCGAGTTCCGTTGTTGGTGATGATGTGGTTAGGGACCCCGAATCGGTATAATACACTCATGATGAAGTCCTTTGCTCGTGCCACTGTTATGGCTGCCATGGGTTTGGCCTCAATCCACTTGGTGAATTTATCCACTGTGACGAACAAGTGTGTGAACCCTCCTAGCGCTTTCTTGAAAGGCTCGACCATGTCAAGCCCCCATACTGCAAAGGGCCAAGAGATTGGGATTGTTTGGAGTTCTTGGGCTGGGAGATTTGTTTGTCTTGTGTAGAACTGGCAACCCTCGCATGTGCGAGCGATGTCTTTGGCGTCTGTTACTGCTGTTGGCCAGAAAAATCCCTAACAGTAAGCCTTTACAACTAACATCCTAGATGCGGCATGGTTGCCACATATGCCCGAGTGGGTCGAGTGTAGGATCTACTTGCCCTCCTCGGTGGTGAAGCAGCGCATGAGGACCCCGGATGCACTTCTTCGGTACAGGTCTTCTCCGACGACTAAGAAACTCTTGCTTCGACGCTTGATTCGTTCGACTTCACTGCGATCTTCTGGGAGTTCATCATCTAGGAGGAATTTGTGAATAGGAGTCCTCCAATCTTGACCTATGTGCAGCACCTCATTTGTAGCCGGGGTAGGTTCGCCTCCTGACTGGTTTGGTACTGGTTTCTTCTTAACTGATGGCTCCATAAGTTGCTCGACAAAGATCCCTGTTGGGACCGCCTCTCGCTTGGATCCCATGTTTGCCAATTCATCTGCAGCATCATTGTATTGCCGTAGGACATGTGTTATCTCCAGCCCGTTGAACTTGTTTTCCTACTGGCGGACCTCCTGATAGTATGTCGCCATGGTATCGTTGAGACATGTCCAGTCCTTCATGACTTAGTTCACTACGAGTTGAGAATCCCCGTGCACAACCAATCGACGTATGCCGAGTGATATAGCAATGCTGAGCCCGTGGATAAGTGCCTCGTACTCGGTGACATTGTGGGAAGCCGGGAAGTGAATTTGTAGCACATACTTGAGTTTTTCGCCGGATGGCGAAGTCAGTACGACGCCAGCCCCGGTGCCACCAATCCGTAGAGAACCGTTGAAGTACATTGTCCAGTACTCTAGCTTCGCTGTTATTGTAGGCATTTGAACGTCCGTCCACTCAGCTATGAAGTCGGCTAGAGCATGTGATTTGATTGCTATCCTTGGCTGAAAGGTGATGTCGAATGCTATCAACTCGAGCGCCCATTTAGCGATTCAGCCGGTGGCCTCGTGGTTATGTAGGACGTCCCCGAGTGGAAATGATGTGACCACCGTGACTTGATGTGCTTGAAAATAGTGCACCAGCTTTTGGACAGTGATGAGTAGGCCATAGAGCAGCTTCTGTTCCTGCGGATATCTTGTCTTCGAGTCAACGAGGACTTCGCTGACAAAGTAGACTGGCCTTTGGATTTTCTGGATGTGACCCTTTTTGGATCGCTCGACCACCAGCACCATGCTGACTACCTGAGTAGTTGCCACCATATATAGCATCAGCGGTTCTTGGGGCATGGGTGATGCCAACACGGGTGGTGATGTGAGAAATTTCTTGAAGTCTTTGAAGGCTTGCTGGGCTTGGGAGTCCACTGGAAATTGTCCTCTTTCTTCAACAACTTGAAAAAGGGCATGCCCCGTTCGCCTAGTTAGGAAATAAACCGGCTAAGTGCTGCCATGCAGCCTGTCAACTTCTGGATGTCCTTCTGGTTAGTCGAGGGAGCCATGTTCATAATTGTGTTGACTTTCTCCGGGTTGGCCTCGATACCACGATGCGAGATGATGAAGCCGAGTAACTTGCCGGATGGCACACCGAAGGCGCACTTTTCTGGGTTCAACTTCATCTTGAATCTTCGAAGGTTCTGGAAGGTTTCTTCCAGGTCAGCGATGAGGTCTTCTTTGGACTTGGTCTTGATCACCACGTCGTCAACGTAGGCCTCCACGTTGCGCCCGATCTGAGTGTGTAGACACCGCTGAATTGCCTGTTGATATGTTGCTCCAGTGTTTTCCAAACCGAACGGCATAGTGATATAGCAGTACACTCCAAACGGCGTGATAAAAGATGTCTTTAGGCAGTCCTCCTTCTTCAGGCTGATTTGGTGGTATCCCGAGTAGCAGTCGAGAAAACTGAGAAGGTCGCACCCTGCAGTTGAATCTACCACCTAGTCTATTCTCGGTAAACCGAATGGGTCCTTGGGGCACGCCTTGTTGAGATTGGTGTAGTCGACACACATGCGCCATTTACCGTTTTTCTTCCGGACCAGAACTGGGTTTGCCAGCCAATCCGGGTGATAGACCTCTTTGATGAACCCGGCTGCGAGAAGCTTGGTTATCTCCTCCCGAATAGCATCTTTACAGTCTTGAGCGAAGTGCCACAGCCGTTGCTCGACTGGCTTGGCATCTGTCTTCATGTTGAGGGTGTGCTCGATCGCCTCCCTTGGTACACCCGGCATGTCGGACGGTTTCCACGCAAAGATATCCTTGTTAGCTTGGAGGAAGGTGACGAGCGCGTCTTCCTATTTGGGGTCGAGTCCAGTCCCGACTAGAGCAGTCCTGGAGGAGTCGGAAGGGTCCAGGGGGATCTTCTTTGTGTCCGAGTCCGCTAAAATTCCCGTCTTCGCTGCTTTTTTGGTCGGAACTGGGTCTTCCTCAACTTCTGCTGTGACGGCTTGCCGAATGCTATCGCGCCCAACTGCCGCATCTTGCGATTGAGCCAATTCACAACTCTCCTTGTCGTAGGTGAAGGCTTGCTTGACATCGCTGCGGAGGGAGAGGACTCCTGCTGGCCCTGGCATCTTGAGCGCCATATATGTATAGTGCGGTATCGCCATGAATTTGGCGAGCGCTGGTCGTCCGAGTATCGCGTGGTACGCAGTCTCGAAGTCAGTGACCTCAAAGCAGATGTTTTTTGTGCGGAAGTTATCACGTGTGCCGAAGGTGACTGGTAAGGTAATCTGCCCGAGTGGTGTCGAAGATAGGCCGGGAATTATCCCGTGGAAGGGTGCCGTACTCGGCCGAAGATCTGAATGAGGAATCTTCATCTCATCCAGAATCTTGGCGAATAGGATGTTGAGCGCGCTGCCTCCTTCTATGAGAACCTTCTTCAACTTGTTGTTCTAGACAACCGGGTCCAGGACGAGTGGATAACGTCCTGGGTGCGAAACCCGATCTGGATGATCAGCGCGGGTGAACGTGATGGACGTCTCTGACTAGCGCAAATATTGTGGGGCGTCTGCTGTAGAGATTGCATTGACGTTGCGTGCTATTAGCTTCTGCTTGCACTTAGACTCATACGTAGACAGCCCTCCAAAGATGTGGTTGAGTTCGGCCTGTAGGTCTTGAAAATCGTTAGCCGGGTCTTGATCAGGCTTGTCCTTGTTCTTGTCGGCGCCAGATGATGAAGCCTGCTTGGAAGCAAACTTCTTGAGCATGAAGCAGTCTTTGGCCGCGTGCTTGCCCTTGGGGTGGAAGGGGCTTGGCCCGTTCATGACCTTCTGATAGTCGTTGTTCCATTGGGGCCGCGACTTAGTTCGCTCCATGTTAGCCACCTCGTTGTCCGACTTCTGCTTGCGGTTGCCGGACTTGTTCTGTGATGGCTCATTGTTGGCTTTTGCCTTCTGGTCCTTCTGTCGGGACTCCTTCTTGTTGAGGGCCTCGGCGACTGCCTCGGCCGAGACGGTGTATTTGTTTGCCATGTCGAAGAGAGCCCGGACGGACGATGGTGGCTTCCGAGTGAATTTTGCAATGAACGGGGCGTCCTTTACTCCCTTGTGGAAGGTGGCGATGACGGCCTCGTCCTTGATCATTGGTATTTTGTTGCGCTTCTCGGAGAACCTCTTGATAAAGTCGCATAGAGACTCGTTCTTCTTCTGGTGCAGTTGATATAGATCATGCTCGGAAGACGGCCTCTCGTAGGTCCCTTGAAAGTTAGTGATGAACCGCTCCCTGAGTTCTCCCCAGGAACCGATCAACCGCCTCGGGAGCCCTGTTAGCCATGTCCTCGCCGAGTCGGCTAGTGCGACTGGGAGGTAGTTAGCCATGGTGATGAGGACATCAACACCATCGATACGTCCCCACCTACGCATGGAGAAGGTCACCAAGGGAAGGGAGGAGATCAACAAGAAAAGGGATTCGCACAGGCTGGAATCGGACTGTACGACAGCACCAATTTGTGATGGCTGCCACGACTTCATACGAACTCCGATTTGGGATTTCTAGTACTTCACGGAAAGCTTATCAAGTCTACTTTCCAACGGATCTGGACTCATGTTTATATCTGCTTGGAATTGTCCGCAATCGTTGTTTTAGTGACAAGGGGTCCCTATTTAAGGTGCTGCATCACCGTTTTTGGGCCGAAGGCCCATGTATCAAGTCGGGTCCATTAGGGACGCGTCCTAGGGTTGGAGAATGACCCCAACACCCCTGTGGCCGTCCTCCCATCCTATTAATACCCTTAGAGCTGCCCCAAACAGATTGGGTTTTGTTAGATTAAAGTTAGCGTCGCTACTTTACCGTGTAATCCCATGATCGGCTAGATCGCCGGTTTGCTCGTCTTCGGAACCCCACCGTTTGTTCTCTTGAATTAAACCTTCATCTTTATTCGCAAATTAAGTTGCTTGTTCATCTTGTTCATGCTAGTTCTCGATTGCCTATAGGAACAATTACCCTCGTGGTTGGGCTGATCGTGCATCCATCGAGATTGTGAATAGCCTCTGGAGTTAGTGTAACGATTGCTAAGGCGCAACGTCCCTAGACGGTTGTAGTTGGATCGCCAACGTCACTCCATCCAATCGATTTATCCTCTCATCGAAAGATCGGGACACCCACGTTCACACCACATGGCTTTGTGATCACCACTGGCAGCTCGAATTGTCAGGGTGTATATGGTGAGCCAGGACTCGAGGTTGGTTTTGCCGTCATATTTCTCGATCCCCGTAGGCTTGAAGCCCGATGGCTAGTCGACGTCCTGGAGCTCATGGGTGAAAGCTAGAATGCCGTCGTCTTCGTGAGGGCTCCAGCTCCGATTACGGCGGTTAAACCGCTCCTGATTGAGGCCGAAACGATCATAGTCGTCCTCCAGTAGGCGACGCTCGTCTTCTTCGTGTTCATGGCACCGAGCATTGATGGTGTGTCAGAGGTCGCGTTGTAGACGAACTCGGAGGTCTTGGTGGGGCCGGCGATCGTACTGGTGACGCTGCTGGTTGTTGTTGTTGGTGTCGCCGAGTGATGTTTGCCGCGACTCCTCATGTGGCCGACTAGAGCCAGCCGCCCGACGTCGTGCTGACGTAGATGATCCTGCCGCTGGAGAACCCAACCGGTTGGTCGGCACAAGTGTGTCGCCCGACTGTTGTTGCTGTTGACAGGCAGCAGCTGTAATCATTGCCTTGATCTTGGCGATAGTCAGGGTGGCCTGGTGGTCAGGCCCAAGCTGGAGTGTGTCCAGCAGGGTTGTAGCGGCCACGACGTTCTGTTGTGGCGTGACGAAGACGTCATGGTCGTCGACTTTGGTCTAGAGAATTTGTTGCTGGGCGGTTCACCCAGCCTTGCATAGCCCATCGTTGCGAGCCACGCGGTCAGCTTCCTCCTGTTGTCATAGTCGGCGCGCTTCCTTCTGCTGCTCCTCTTGTAGTCGGCGCACTTCCGGTGGTGGTGTTGATGCTATGAAGATCTCGTGGGGCAAGAGAAAACTCACCAGACTAGAGTCCGAACTAGTGTTCGAACCGTTGTCCGACTTGGAGTCGGAGTCCGAGTAATTGATCGGAGTAAGAATGACTCCGACCTCTCTAGACCCAATCCAAAACGGCGCTTGGCCGTGTCCAAACTAAATCGCAGGGGATCAGGTCAGTCGCGTGGGATGTAGATTCACGGCGTCGCCGGGTCTGCCCGGGAGATTGACGATCTCTCCCCCTCTTAGCCCTACCCGGGCCAGCTCGAGGCCAAGCGCGAGTCGGATGCCGAAGTAGAGAGTTGTCCTGAGACCTAGCAAAGTGGTAGATTGCCACAGTAACTCGTCGAGGGTGGCTGTGGCGTCTTGTGGGCCAACTAGCGTGGAGTCGGCTGGTTCCTCGGCCGGTTGGATCGGATCTGCGTTGGCCAAGGTGAGATCGCCGAATTGATTGGCGATGAAGTCGAGGCTTCCGAAGGTTATTGTGTCTCCAGGGGAGAACTTGCCGCCGTTGACTCAGGTTGCTGGATCCATCGAGCTTGTAGATGTGAAACTCGCCGGAGCCCCTACCTGGCGCGCCAACTGTCGATGTTTTACACCGGCAATATAACTATAGGGCTACTTGGCAAGGGGAAACTCGGTGGATTGCAAAGGAGCACAAGGAGATTTTATACTAGTTTAGGCCCTCGAGGTGAGGTAATACCCTATGTCCAATTGTGGTGGTATTCCTTTGAGGATTTGTGTCGATCAATGATCGCGTGCCCTCAGGGGGCGCCCTGCCTCCCCTTATATACTGGGGGACAGGGATACTAGGTAGGAATCCCAGCCGGATACGGCCAAGGGATTTCCTTCATAGAGATACATCTTACCTGGCTAAGATTGTATATTCCTTTTTGTACAAGGCAAAATCTATCGGGTGCCACTATATCTCTAACTACAAGACTCGGCCCATCCTCTATCCAAGTGGCCCATATGCTTGTGATGAGATACCCGGGGCCCATGGCCTCCACACTGGCTCACCGTATATACTCTGGCAATCCGAGCTATTGGCGGTGACCACAAAGGCATGGCTAACTACCTTCTAGTCACCCTGGCCGACTCAGCGAGGACATGGCTAACAGGGCTCCCGAGGCGGTCGATCGGTTCCTGGGGAGAACTCAGTGAGCGGTTCATCGCTAACTTCCAAGGAACCTACGAGAGGCCGTCTTCCGAGCATGATTTATACCAACTGCACCAGAGGAAGAATGAGTCTCTGCACGAATTTATCAAGAGGTTCTCCAAGAAGCACAACCAAATCCCAATGATCAAGGATGAGGTCATCATCGCCGCCTTCTGCAAGGGAGTAAAGGACACCCTGTTCATCGCAAAATTCAATCGGAAGCCTCCAGCCACTGTCAGGGCTCTCTTTGATATGGCAAACAAATACACCGACTTGGCCGAGGCAATCACAAAGGCCCTCGACGAGAAGAAAGAGCCACGGCAAAAAGACCAAAAGGCAAAAGCTGACAACGAGCCTTCACAGAACAAGTCCGGCAACCGCAAGTGGAAGTCGGACAACGAGGTGGTCAACGGGGAGCACACTCGGTCGCGGCCCCCATGGAACAATGACTACTAGAAAGTCATGAATGGGCCTTGCCCCTTCCACCCCAATGGCAAGCACGCGGCCAAAGACTACTTCATGCTCAAGAAGTTTGCTTCCGAGCAGGCTTCATCATCTGGCGCTGACAAGGACAAAGACAAGCCAGACTCGGGCCCGGCTGACGATTTTTAGGATCCCCAAGCCGAGCTTAACCACATCTTCAAAGGGCCGTCTGCGTACGAGTCCAAGCAGAAGCAGAAGCTAACAGCACGCGACGTCAACGCGGTCTCTACAACAGATGCCCCCCAATTTTTGCATTGGTCAGAAACACCCATCACCTTCGACCGCGCAGATCACCCCGATCGGGTCTCACACCCGGGGCATTACCCACTCGTCCTGGAATCGGTCGTCAAGAATATCAAGCTGAAGAAGGCCCTCATAGACAGAGGCAGCGCGCTCAATATCTTCTTCGCCAAGACCCTGGATGAGATGAAAATCCCTCGTTTAGAACTGCAGCCAAGTACTGCGCCCTTCCACGGGATAATTCCCGTCCTGTCTTCAACACCCCTCGGGCAGATAACCTTGCTGGTCACTTTCGGCACGCGGGATAACTTCCGCATAGAAAACTTCTGCTTCGAGGTCGCCGACTTCGAGACCGCGTACCACGTGATACTCGGACGACTAGCGCTCGCCAAATTCATGGCGATACAGCACTATACCTACATGGTGCTCAAAATGCCTGGGAGAGCAGGAGTCCTCTCCCTCCGCAGCGATGTCAAGTAAGCCTTCACCTGCGACAAGGAGAGCTGCGAGTTGGCTCAATCACAAGAGGCAGCAGTCGGACGCAACAGCATTCGGCAAGGATGATCAAGTTCCAGCCAAAAAAGCAGCGAAGTTGGGAATTTCAGTGGATTCTGACACGAAGAAGATCCCCCTGGACCCTTCCGACCCCTCCAAGACTGCTCTAGTCGGGACCGGACTCGACCCCAGATAGGAAGACACGCTCGTCACCTTCCTCCAAGCCAACTAGGATATCTTTGCATGGAAACCGTTCGACATGTCGGGCGTACCAAGGGAGGTGATCGAGCACGCCCTCAACGTCAAGACAGACACCAAGCTAGTCAAGCAATGGCTACGGCGCTTCGCCCAAGACCGTAAAGATGCTATCTGGGAGGAGATAAGCAAGCTTCTCGCAGCCGGGTTCATCAAAGAGGTCTATCACCCGAATTGGCTAGCAAACCCAGTCCTGGTTCAGAAGAAAAAAGGTAAATGGTGCATGTCGTCAACTACACCGACCTCAACAAGGCGTGCCCTAAGGATCCATTTGGTCTACCTAGAATAGATCAGGTGGTGGATTCAACCGTAGGGTGCGAACTTCTCAGCTTTCTTGACTGCTACTCGGGATACCACCAAATCAGCCTCAAGGAGGAGGACTGCCTAAAGACGTCTTTTATCACGCCGTTTGGAGCATACTGCTACATCACTATGCCGTTCGGTTTGAAAAACACTGGAGCTACGTATCAACAGGCCATTCAACAGTGTCTACACACTCAGATTAGGTGCAACGTGGAGGCCTACGTCAATGACGTGGTGATCAAGACCAAGTCCAAAGAAGACCTCATTGCTGACCTGGAAGAAACCTTCCAAAATCTTCGAAGATCCAAGCTGAATCCGGAAAAGTGTGCCTTCGGTGTACCATCCGGCAAGCTACTCGGCTTCATCGTCTCGCATCGCGGCATCGAGGCCAACCCGGAGAAAGTCAATGCAATCATGAACATGGCAGCCCCGACTAGCCAGAAGGACGTCCAAAAGCTGACAGGCTGCATGGCGGCACTCAGCCGGTTTATTTCCCGACTAGGTGAACGGGGCATGCCCTTTTTCAAGCTATTGAAGAAAGCAGACAATTTCCAATGGACTCCCAAAACCCAGCAAGCCTTTGAAGTCTTCAAAAAATTTCTCACATCACCACCCATGTTGGCGTCACCAATGCCCCAAGAACCATTAATGTTGTATCTGGCGGCAACTACTCAGGTGGTCAGCACGGTGCTGGTGGTCGAGCGATCCGAATAGGGTCACATACAGAAGATTCAATGGCCAGTCTACTTTGTTAGTGAGGTCCTTGCTGACTCAAAGATGAGATATCCGTAGGTCCAGAAGCTGCTGTACGGCCTACTCATCACTGTCCGAAAGCTGGTGCATTATTTCCAAGCACATCAAGTCACGGTGGTCACATCATATCCACTCGGGGACGTCCTGCATAATTGCGAGGCCACCGGCCAAATCGCCAAATGGGCGCTCGAGTTGATGGCGTTCAACATCACCTTCCAACCACGGACAGCTATCAAATCACAAGCTCTAGCCGACTTCGTGGTCGAGTGGACAGAAGTTCAAATGCCTACATCAACAGCGAAGCTGGAGTACTAGACAATGTACTTTGACGGTTCTCTATGGATCGGCGGCGCCGGGGCCGACGTCGTACTGATGTCCCCTACCGGCGAAAAACTCAAGTACATTCTCCAGATCCACTTCCCGGCTTCCCACAACGTCGCTGAGTACGAGGCACTTATCCACGGGCTCCGCATTGCTATATCACTCGACTTCTGCCGACTGGTTGTGCAAGGAGATTCTCAACTCGTGGTCAACCAAGTCATGAAAGACTGGACATGCCTCGACGACACAATGGTGGCATACTGTTAGGAGGTCCGGAAGCTGGAAAACAAGTTCGACGGGCTGGAGAAAACACATGTCCTACGGCAATACAATGATGCTGCAGATGAATTGGCCAACATGGGATCTAAGCGAGAAGCGGTCCCGATAGGGATCTTTGTCGAGCAACTTATAGAGCCATCAGTCAAGAAGAAACCAGTGCCAGAGCAGTCGGGAGGCGAACCTACCCCAGCAACAGACGAAGTACTAAACATATGTCAAGAGTAGGGGACACCTATTCTCAAATTCCTCCTGGACGATGAGCTCCCAGAAGATCGCAGTCAAGCTGAATAGATCAAATGTCAAAGCAAGAGTTTCCTAGTCGTCGGAGAAGACCTGTACCGAAGAAGTGCATCCGGTGTCCTCATGCGCTGCGTCACCACCAAGGAGGGCAAGTAGATCTTGCAATCGATCCACTCGGGCATATGTGGCAACCACGCCACATCCAGGACGTTAGTCGGAAAGGCTTACTGGCAGGAACTTTTCTGGCCAACAGCAGTAACAAATGCTAAAGACATTGTTCGCACATACAAGGGTTGCTAGTTCTACGCAAGACAAACCAATCTCTTAGCCAAACAACTCCAAACAATCCCAATCTCTTGGCCCTTTGTAGTATGGGGGCTTGACATGGTCAGGCCTTTCAAGAAAGCGCCAGGATGGTTCACACACTTGTTCGACGCAGTGGATAAATTCATGAAGTGGATTGAGGCAAAACCCGTTGCTACCATAACAGCGGCACGAGCAAAGGACTTCATCATGAGTATATTATACCGATTCGGGGTCCCTAACCGCATCATCACGGACAACGATACTCAGTTCATGGGCGGCGTGTTTCAAGTTTTCTGTGACAACTTCGGCATCAAGATCTGCTATGTTCTGTGGCACACCCGCGGAGCAATGGGTAGGTTGAACGCGCCAATGGTATGGTCTTACAAGGTGTCAAGGCCAGGATATTCGACCAACTACAACCATATGCGGGCCAGTGGGTACAAGAGCTCCCATCTGTTCTCTGGTCTCTCAGAACCACGGTTAGTCGGGCAACAGGGCAATCCCCTTTCTTTCTGGTTTACGGTGCCGAGGCTATGCTACCAACCGAGTTAGAGTTCGGCTCTCCGCGAGTTCGGGCTTACTCAGAAGACACCTCAAATAATACCCGATTGATCGAACTAGATCAGTTGGAAGAAGCAAGGGATATCGCAATAATCCAGTCAGCAAGGTATCTTCAAGGCCTGCGTCGCTACCACAATCGCAATGTCCGTGGCCGCGCCTTTTTGGTCGGAGATCTCATCTTGAGAAAAATACAAACCACCAAAGACAGGCACAAATTGTCCCCAATATGGGAAGGGCCGTTCATTATAGTTGAGGTCACGCGGCCAGGCGCCTACCGACTGAAGACCAGAGATGGTGCCCTCATCAGCAACTCATGGAATATAGAACAGCTACGTCCTTTCTATACCTGAGTTTTATACTTTTCCATGTGTACAGATTTCTCTGACTCACTATGCCGCTTGCTCCAACCGAGTAGTGAGTCGGGGGCTGCATGTATTATATGTGTTTTGTCAATAATATACGAGCCTGTTTTACTTAAGTTATGAAGTTTTGCAACGACTTTGTTATGTTTGCCCGAGTACAGCTTTCTGCGGTGAATGATTTTATTAAGTTCCTATAGACCAACTTGGCGCAGATTATATAGTCGGGTAAAGTTAATGACAACTAAGTAATAATTCAGAGTTTGGCGGCATTGCACATGTATTTACACATGTCTTTACAAAAATTCATATACACCGACTGCATGATGGACTGTTTTTACATACCCAGGTCTCGAGTGATCACCTCTGCAGTCGGCCTCGCCTTGGCTATAAGCTCCAGCGCCTCCTTAGGTGTCGTCTCCTCGGTGAATCCCTCTGTGATGGCTTCAATGTCTGCCCTGGGGTAGATGGACTTGGTCATCGCTAGGGTTTGGGCCACGCCGACAACAGTACGCTCATCCGAGTACCTCTTTAGGATACTCGGTGCTTCGTTAAGGCGCGCCAGCACCTGAGACACCATGTTGGAGCTGGTTCCCACATGACGAGGATCCATCACATCAAGGAGCCCTTTCACGGACTCGGCAAGGATCTCCCGTGTCTCCTTGACGACCTTTATCTCCTCTGCAAAAGCCTAGAATTGGATTTGGGCATTGGCTCTAGCAGCTGCCCAGGTTCACCAACAAGTAAACTTGTTAGGCAAACTGCAGACGAAGTACTTAATGGATTGGTTAAGATCATTATCAGTGTAGAGACTTACTTTCGTAGTCAGCCTCCCACTTTGCTTTGGCCTTCTCTAGTTCAACCTTTTCCTTCTCGAGCTTGGCATTGGCCTTCTCTTTCTCAAGCTCGGCCATAGCCCTTGTCAGGTCGGACTTGTCCTTTTTGAGCCCGGCCTTGGCTCTCTTGGCCTCCTTCAGTTGGACTTCTCCCTTTGTTCAGGTCTTTAGCTCGGCTTCGAGGGCTGCACATCAGAATAGTCAAGCACTCAGCATGGCAGTCAAGACACAACTGGGCAGTCAGAAAACAACATAGCTAGACAAATATACTGAGAGATCAGTCAGGGAGACTTACTTCCAATCTTCTTGGCTTGGTCCCAATTCTTGGTCCTAAGCTGATGAATGGCCTCCCTCAGCCAAGATTCCCTCTCCTGGCTGTGCCCTTCCACTTCAACTTTTAAAGCTCGGAGCTGGTCCAATTCTTGGAGCTGGGGGGCAACCTGGGTCAGGACCTCATTCATCCTCTCCGAGTGGTCAACCATTTTCTGCTCGGGAAGAAACAGCGCGAGGCGAAGTCAAGAGTCAGAACACTCGTGCAAGGAGGACTACCAAGATCCCAATATGACGAGATTCATACCTTAATCCCCTAGGACGCGGCGATTGTGGCACGAAGCAAGTCCTCACGCTCCTTCTCTGCTGCAACCTCGTCATGCTTGTAACTCCTCGCAGTTCCATCGGGGGTCGTCCAGCGGAATGTCCTTGGGAGCTTGTGGGGAGGGGCTTCGAGCCTAGGAAGATCCGGCCTTTCCGAAGGCAGTGACGGCAACGACGACGATGACGAGGATGGCGACGAGGTCCCGGCCCTCACCTCGGCAGCCTCCGGGGCCTCGGGGGCTGGCTCAGGGACTAGGGTGATGGCCTCGACAACCGCTCCTTGGTCGGCCGGTGTCGGCGGCCTTGTAGTCAGGACAGTCTCAGTTTCTGCAACTGGGACCATCGCCGGCTCAACAGGTGCACTCGCCGGCGCTAGCTCGGCTGGGGCTGGCTCGACGACGGGGGTAGCCGGAGCGGTCTCCTTGAGATCAATGTCAGCCCGCTTCCAACATAACGAGACAAACATTAATATGCTACCATGCCGAAAAAGATTTCCAGAAGACCTAGAGCAACCTACTAAAGGAGTACGCATAGGCTACGATAGCAGAAAACAAAACTTTTCTACCGCGCACACCAGGACATCATGCGAGAGAGGGATCATGAATCGTTACCACTAGACACGCAGTGCAGCGGAAGAAGGGTTGGAGAAGCCGGTCTAACCATGCGCACATCGAGGTAGTAGTGGAAGTAGTCGATCTCCATAGATCTAATCAGCGTCGATACCGATCAACGCCGCAACGAGCAGCGCCTCCACCGGTATCCACACATCCGGGGCTAGAACGCCGATTGCAAGTGTACTAGCACTCGTGAGCGGCTAGGGTTTGGCTCGGGAGGTGACGGCTAGGGTTTAGCTCGAGGTCAACAGAAAAACAGGAAACTCCTCGGCCCCTCGCCTCCCTATATATAGACCTCCTCACTCGGGCCTCATGGACCAAGGCCCAGTAAGAGTCTACTCAGATCTCTATCCGAATCGAGCCCATATTCGAATTACATTCGAATAAGTATTCCAACCCATTAAGCGTGCAACCCTGTAGGTTCACGTATATTTTATCGTGACCCGGAAACATCTTTCTGATCACCCTGTTAACAGCGGTCTCTAGCAAGGCATATTAACCCCAAAATATACGTAAAGATCATATCGGCTGAACCTGTAATGTCCTCATATACAAATCCCTTTGTCTCACGATATCGATTGAGCTCAAGGTGAGACTTGTGTCATCCTCTTAATAGCTCAATCACTCTCTCGATCCTGTGATGGATTACAAACTTGTGATTGACACCTCAATCACACTAGCATGGCCATGCACTTCCATAATCCATTACATCGAGGGGCCTAGAGATATCTCTCCCGTAAGGAGGGGCAAATTCTATCTTGATCATTCACATCCCACTACATGTTTCATAGCAAACCTGAAGACTACTATTATGACTACCCAGTTATGGAGTAGTGTTTAGTTGTCCCAAAATAAGCAACTATGTATGTTGGGAACCATGATGATCTCAAGTCTAAGGACTCTAGATAAACACTACTTGAGACTAACTGATGACACATGAAATCTCTGCAGTATCTCATGGTGGGTCTATCCAACATATGTTCACTAACATATGTCCATATTATCGATTTGGTATCTCCATACCATGATCCATGAGACATGATCATCAATCAATATATATGCTGATGTTAGAATCATATTTGTTCCTCATATGATATATGGTCAGGGATCATTTAGAAATAGCAATATTTAACATTAAGAGTCTCATGAATAAGTCACATACTCATTGATCAACAATGATAATGTCTATTTCAAGGAACAAATCAATACATTATAAACATAGCATGTAATATATAACATCTCCATGTTGCCTCTAGGGCATATCACTAACAGTCTCCCACTTGCACTAGAGTCAACCATGTAGGTATCTAATACCCATTGCCCTAGTGTGAGCCTCATGCTTTGGCTGGGGAAGTGGCTTTGTCAACAGATCTGCAAAGTTCAAATCCATTTGTACTTTGCATATCTTTACATCGCCTCTCTCCACTATCTCGCGGATGAGATGAAAACGCCGTAAAATGTGCTTGGACTTCTAGTGAGATCTAAGCTCCTTGGCTTGCGCAATGGCCCCACTATTATCACAGTAGAGATACATTGGACTGAAGGCACTAGTCATCACACCAAGCTCAAAAACAAATTTCTTGATCCAAACAGCTTCTTTAGCAGCTTCAAAAGCTGCAATGTACTCGGCTTCCGTTGTAGAATCAGCAACCGTCTCTTGCTTGGAACTCTTCTAGCTCACCGCACCGCCATTTAGGCAGAACACAAATCCAGATTGCGATCTAAAATCGTCTTTGTTAGTTTGGAAGCTAGCATCAGTGTAACCATTTACAATGAGCTGTTCTTCACCTCCATAGACAAGGAACACATCTTTAGTTCTTCTCAAGTACTTCAAGATGTTCTTTACAGCAATCCAGGGACCTTCACCTGGATCTGATTGGTATCTACTCGTAGCACTTAAAGTATACGAGACATCTGGACGTGTACAAAGCATGGCATACATAATGGACCCAATGGCCAAAGCATATGGGATCGCATTCATCTTATTCCGCTCATCAGGTGTACTAGGACACTGACTCTTGCTAAGATTTATACCATGTGACATAGGTAAGAAACCTTTCTTAGAGTCCTGCATGTTGAACCTTTTCAACACCTTGTCAATGTATGTATCTTGACATAATCCAATTATCCTTCTTGATCTATCTCTATAGATCTTGATGCCTAGAATGTATGCCGCCTCTCCTAAGTCTTTCATAGAGAAACTATTTTTCAATAAAGACTTAACAGATTCGAGCATAGGAATGTCATTTCCGATCAGTAATATGTCGTCCACATATAAGATCAGAAATACAAGTGCGCTCCCACTAGCGTTTTTATAAACACAAGGCTCTTCTTCGTTCTTGATGAAACCAAACCCTTTGATCACTTCATCAAAATGAATATTCCAACTCCGAGACGCCTGCTTTAATCCATAAATGGATCTTTGCAGTTTGCATATCTTTCTAGCTGATTATGGATCGACAAAACCCATGGGCTGTGTCATGTACACATCCTCACTCAGATTTCCATAAAGAAAAGCTCTTTTGACATCCATTTGCCATATTTCATAGTTAAAATATGCAGCAATCGCTAGAATGATCCGAATAGACTTTAGCATTGCGACGGGCGAAAAAGTTTCATCATAATCAACACCTTGAATTTGTTTGAAACCTTTGGCCACCAATCGTGCCTTATAGATGTGAACATTTCCATCCATGTCTATCTTTTTCTTAAAAACCCATTTGCACTCAATGGTTTTAACACCATCAGGTGGGTCAACCAAGTTCCAAACTTGATTACTATGCATGGATTCAATTTCAGATCTCATGGCTTCAAGCCATTTCTCAGAGTCTGGTCCCACCATCGCTTCTTCATAGGTCTTAGGCTCATCGTTGTCTAACAACAATATGTCCCTTTGTTGAGTAGTCAAGAACATGTACCTCTCAGGTGCACGACATGATCTCTCTGACCTGCGTGGTGCCAGTGTGTCTACAACAGGTGCTTCAACACTTTGTTCATCCTGCTGTGGTTCTGTTGGAGCTGAAACATTTTCAGCTGTTTCTTGAATTTCTTCGAGTTGCACCGTTCTCCCACTATCCCTTCTTGAGAGAAACTCTTTCTCTAAGAAGAAACCATGTCGGGTGACAAACACTTTACCTTCATGTTGATTATAGAAGTAATATCCTTTTGTTTCCTTAGGATACCCGACAAAGAAGCATTTGTCAGACTTAGGAGTGAGCTTATCAGATTGCAAATGTTTTACATAAGCCTCACATCCCCAAATCTTAAGGAAAGACAAGCTAGGACATTGTCCTATCCACATCTCATATGGTGTCTTTTCTACTGACTTTGATGGAACTCTGTTTAGTGTGAACGCGGCTGTTTCAAGAGTGTATCCCCGAAAGGACAATGAAAGATCACTTTGGCTCATCATGGATCGCACCATATCTAATAAGGTGCGATTTCTCCGTTCAGATACCCCATTCCACTAAAGTGTTCCTGGTGGAGTCAACTATGGAACAATTCCACAATCCTTCCAATGATTGCCAAACTCATGGCTCAAATAGTCGCCTCCACGATCAGATCGTAGAAACTTGATTGTTTTACCTAAATGATTTTGTATTTCATTTTGGAATTCCTTGAACTTTTCAAAGGATTTAGACTTATGTTTCATTGGGTACACATATCCATATCTACTAAAGTCATCAGTAAAAGTTATGAAGTACTGAAAACCACCTCTGGCTGTTGAGCTCATTGGTCCACATACATCAGTATGTATGATTGCCAATAAGTCACTTGCCCTTTCACCTTGACCGGTGAAAGGTGCCCTTGTCATCTTGCCAAGTAAACAAGATTCACATGTTTGAAATGATTCAAAATCAAATGAGTGCAGAAGACCATCTCTTTGGGGCCTCTTCATGCGTTTCTCATTTATGTGACCCAAGCGACAATGCCAAATAAATGTGGGATTCAAATCATTTGGACGTTCCCTCTTTGTATTAATGTTATAGACCGGTGCCCCTTCAAGATTTAGAACATATAACCCATTCACAATAGGAGTATGACAATAGAACATATCTTTGAAATAAAGAAAACAACCATTGTCCACAGATCTAAAGTCATAACCTTCTGCTTGCAAATATGAAGCAGAAATAACATTCTTAGAAAGAGATGGAACACAATAACAATTATTCAATTCCAAAACTAATCCTGAAGGTAAAGACAATGGCATGGTGCCAACAGCCACCGCAGCAACTCTTGCTTCATTGCCAACGCGAAGATCCACTTCGCTCCTTCTCAAACTTCTACTTCTTGTTAGCCCCTGCAACGATTTGCATATGTGAGCAACTGATCCGGTATCAAATACCCAAAAATCAGTAGATGAAGTAGCAAGATTGATCTCTATAACATTTATACCTGAAGTGGAAGTCGCACTTCCCTTCTTCTTGAGATCCTCCAAGTACTTTGGGCAATTCCTCTTCCAATGTCCTGATTCCTTGCAATAAAAGCAAACTGTATCAGGAGCAGCGCCCTTCTTGTCTTGCTTGGCCTTGGATCTGCTCGTGATCTCATCGGGAGTTAACTTTCTCTTGACCGCGCATTTCTTGACATTGGGCTTACCCTTGCCTTTCTGCATCATCATCACATGACTGGTGCTTTTCTTAATGGTTTCCTAGGTAGTTTTAAGCATCCCATGCAACTTAGCCAAGGTCTTGTCCATGTTGTTCATGTGATAGTTCAATATGAATGGCTCAAAACTCGGAGAGAGCGACTGGAGAATCACATCAGTAGCCAACTCTTGGCTAAGGGGAAAACCAAGCTTTTCCAGACTCTCAATGTAGCCAATCATCTTAATCACATGAGGGCTGACGGGATTTCCTTCCGCAAGCCTGCACGCAAACAAGGACTTTGAAGTGTTGAACCTCTCAGCCCTTGCTTGGTTCTCAAACATACCACGCAACCCCACAATGATATTGTAAGCATTTGTGTTCTCATATTGCTTCTGAAGCTCAGAGGACATTGTGGCAAGCATGAGATAGCTCACATCAAGGGAATCATTCGTGTGTTTCTCATAAGCTCTCTATGCAGCCATAGAAGCATTGTTAGGCAAGTTCTCAGGAAAAGGAATCTCAAGGACATACTCCTTGAGCTCTTGCTTGAGAACAATTCTCAAGTTGCGATACCAATCCATCAAGTTCGTTCCATTGAGTTTTTCTTTTTCAAGAACAGATCGCAAATTAAAAGAACTGGATGCTGCATTAGCTGACATGATCTACAACATGAGAATATGCAAAGTTTAGCACTATGTTTATTTTCATCTTTTATTAAACTATTTAACAAAAGACTCCCACTATGTCTTTTGCAACAAAACTCCCTCTAAGTTACATAGTGGGTCAAGATCCTCATTTCACTGATTCCGAGTGAGCTTTGGCATCATGGCTAGAAAACTGGTGACATGGGTAAGCAACACCTTGCTAATCACATCCCTATGTGACTCTTGCTTGTTGGGTGGCATCACTATGCCCCGGCCCCAACCTGTGCCCCAAGATCCAAAACTGTTCTGATGATCTTGTTAAGTAAACCAAATGCTTCCGCATGTAGATGTCCGACATCTACCCCAAATAATGATGATAACCAACTGCATCCTACTTTGGTAGGCCTACAATATGGTGATCATTATCTTTTGGTGCAACATATGGAAGGGCATAAACACCTAATTTTATTATGAGGGACTCTATCCTGCCATAGCAACATATCACATATATAATTGCATAAGAGTAAGATAGAAAACGTCACAGATAAACACATACATCTGTGAATTAGTATGGCCCAAAAGGATGGTGATCCCCATCTCCATGTACGTGTAGATGATCTTCATCCTCCACATCTCTTCTTTGGGTCACCATGCTTGAAAACTTGTAACCTTAAGTCTAGGCCACTACCTATAATAGCTAGCAATTGAAGATTACAAGGATGGATTCAACCCCTAAGGTCGACACGCAGGTCATTAAATACAATTAAGACAGCTAACAAAAGCTGAAAAATCATGACACGCAGGTCCTGAACGAATGTTACATGCATCATATACATCTCATACATTCCAAATAAGCTATAGGGCCATACTAATTCACATCATTCTCTGCAAAAACAAGTTAGACGTAGAATCGCATTCTACCTAACGATGTGAACCTATGACGCTATACAAGGGGGGTTCGCACGGCGGTCCCGCATATCAACATATGCGATGATCCAGATCGCAAACTACGCAAGATGGCTCTGATACCGCTGAAGGAGTACGCGCAGGCTATGATAGCAGAAAACAAAAATTTTCTACCGCACACACCAGGACATCATGCAAGAGAGGGATCATGAATCGTTACCACTAGACACGCAGTGCAGCGGAAGAAGGGTTGGAGAAGCCGGTCCAACCACGCGTGTGTCGAGGTAGTAATGGAAGTAGTCGATCTCCGTAGATCTAATCAGCGTCGATGCCAATCAACACCGCAACGAGCAGCGCCTCCACCGGTATCCACATGTCCGGGGCTGGAACGCCGATTGCAAGTGTACTAGCACTCGTGAGCGGCTAGGGTTTGGCTCGGGAGGTGGCGGCTAGGGTTTAGCTCGAGGTCAACAGAAAAACGTGAATCTCCTCGGCCCCTCGTCTCCCTATATATAGACCTCCTCACTCGGGCCTCATGGACCGAGGCCCAGTAAGAGTCTACTCGGATCTCTATCCGAATCGAGCCATATTTGAATCACATTCGAATAAGTGTTCCAACCCATTAAGCGTGCGACCCTGTAGGTTCACATATATTTTGTCACGACCCGGAAACATCTTTCTGGTCACCCTGTTAATAGCGGCCTCTAGCAAGGCATATTAACCCTAAAATATACGTAAAGATCATATCGGCTGAACCTGTAATGTCCTCATATAAAAATCCCTTTGCCTCATGATATCGATTGAGCTCAAGGCGAGACTTGAGCATATTCCCGGCTGGGATCACCTTTTCCCTTGTAGTCCCAGCCGAAATGGCACCTGAGCTTCAGTGGCCTGATGCACCGAGTCAAGAAACGTTAGGCCACCCATGGACCAGTCAACCCAGCTTTCTTCAGCTTGTCAATCCTACAAGCAAGTTTGTGGACTTGCCCCATTTCTTCAGAGGTGGGCAGAGACAACCACTTGGCAATGACCACCGGGGGCAAACCCATGAAAGGGGGAAGGCTTAGCTCAAGATCGGAACAGTAAAACCATTCCTTATGCCAGCCTTTGAGAGAAGATTTCAGAGGGATATTGATATAGGTCCTCTTCATCTCGTTCCTAAGTTGGATACCGGCCCCCCAATTACATGGATTTTACTCTTGGAGGGTTGGAGCTAGATATGGAATAAATATCTAAACAGATTAAGATGGGGTTTTGCACCTAGGAAGCACTCACAGAGAGCCACAAAAAGGGAGATTTGCATAATTGAGTTGGGATTCAGATTCACCAGCTCGAGTTCGTAAAAAGCAAGAAGCTGGCGGAAGAACTCAGAAGATGGAAGAGAGAGACCCCGGTGGAAAAAAGAGGCGAAAACAACGGTCTCACCCTCCTGGGGCTCCGGAACCGTTTCCCCTTCAGCCGGACGCTAGTTGATGACATCATGGCTCTGCAACCTCAACTGCTTCTCCTGGAGCTTTAGCTTAGCCGACCCGCAATCCGAAGTCGGCCAGACATCATCCGACGCATCCGCAAGATCTGAAGCCCTCGGCATGGTTGGGGATGAGGAGATTTGGGGGAAATGTCATGGAAGGTTTGGAATAGATGAGGAGGAGCTGAATCGCCCGAGTTTTGGTGGGGAAGAGCAAACAACCGTGAACCCTAGCGGAGCGGGAGGCGAAATTTCAGCGCGGAAGCTGGAAGACGAAACGATTGGTGGATTGGAGAAGATGAAGGAATCTTTTCTCTCTCTCCCCGCCTTTTATAGAGCCATTTCCGATTCGTGGGCTTGGGCTTACACAATCGGAACTGGGCCACCAAGACATGAGTTTCTACAATAGCATGCTTAATGTGGGCTGCTCACTGGCCGTGTTAAAATCGTAGTGCTGGTGCTACCAACAGGAATCGATGAGGTAAACAGATATGCTTCATGAAGGCCTATTGCTAAACACATGTGTTTGGGTATCTGTCTTATCCACCAGGTATTGAGGATATATCTTTATAAGGATCACTAGCTGGTCTTCATCAAAATTGGGGATGCAGGTATCTCTCAAGTACACCTGACCACACAATGGATTTAATTTCATAAAGTGGTACTCGGCCTACATACTTAGCCAACAGTTGCCATGAGCAATATTTTTCCAGCCGACATGACACTGAAGAGTCTAGCTTCCGAGTAGTGCACTACTTGGGAAGGACTATAAATATTTCTTCCAGCTGACATGATGTTGAGGAGTCTAACTTCCGAGTGGGACGCCAATCGGGAAAGACTATAAACACCCCTTCCAACTGACATGAAGTTGAAGAGTCCCATATACGAGTGGCATGCTACTCGGCAAAGACTATAAATCATATTCCGGTTGACATGATACCGAAGAGCCTCATATACCAGTAGTATGCTACTCGGAAAAGACTACAAGGTTAAAGGTCTTTGACTTTATGTTTAATTGTTTCACAATTAAGCACAAAGTTGGGGGCTACACCTAATATGTGCGCCTATTTGGCACACACTATTCATATTTCTACATGAAGACCTTCATAGCCTCGCTGCTAGCTGACATGAAGTAGGACTCGGGAGGAAGACGCACTCGGACAAAGAGTACTCGGGAGCAATGCACTCAGGCAATCTTCACCGTGGAGGATGAGCACTTGGCATCAGCTGTGACTCAACTATGAAGGTCTTAGGGGCTG
This sequence comes from Oryza meyeriana var. granulata, assembly GCA_003991445.1. Classification (NCBI taxonomy): domain Eukaryota; kingdom Viridiplantae; phylum Streptophyta; class Magnoliopsida; order Poales; family Poaceae; genus Oryza; species Oryza meyeriana. Next base: position 173,151 of record RYFJ01002463.1, read on the forward strand.
CTGTGGAGGCCATGGTCCCTGGGTACCTCATCACAAGCATATGGGCCACTCGGATACAGGATGGGCCTAGCCTTGTAATTAGAGATATGGTATAACCCGGCACACTTTGCCTTGTACAATAAGGAATATACAGCCCAAGTCGGGCAAATTGTATCTCTAAGAGGAGATCCCTTGGCCGTATCCGGCTGGGACTCCTACCTTGTACCCCTGTCCCCCAGTATATAAGGGGAGGCAGTGGCCACGACATTCTGTTGTGGCATGACGAAGACGTCGTGGTCGCCGACTCTAGTCTAGAGGATTTGTTGCTGAGCAGTTTGCCCAGCCCTGTGTAGCTCATCATTGTGAGCCTCACGTTCGGCCTCCTCCTGTTGCCATAGTCAGCTGGCCTCCTCTTCTTGCTCCTGTTGTACTCGCCGCACCTCCGGCAAGGAGGGGGGTTGAAGCCATGAAGATTTCTCGGGGCAGAAGGAAGCTCGCTAAACTGGTGTCCGAACTGGTGTTCAAACTATTGTCCAACTTGGAATTGGAATCCGAGTAGTTCATTTGGGTAAGGACAACTCCGACCTCCCTAGATCCAATCTGGAACGGCTCTGAGCCATGTCCGAACTGAACTGTAGAGGATCGTGTTGGTGATATGCCCTAGAGGCAACATGGAGATGTTATATATATCACATGCTATGTTTATAATGTACTGATTTGTTCCTCTAAATAGACATTATCATTATTAATCAATGAGTACGTGACTTATTCATGAGACTCTTAATGTCAAATGTTGCAATTTCTAAATGATCCCTGATCATGTATCATATGAGGAACAAATATGATTCTAACGTCAGCATATGTAATGATTGATGATCATGTCTCATGGATCATGGTATGGAGATACCAAATCAATAATATGAACATATGTTAGTGAACATATGTTGGATAGACCTGCCATGAGATACTGCAGAGAGTTAGTCTCAAGTAGTGTTTATGTAGAGTCCTTAGACTTGAGATCATCATGGTTCCCAACATACGTAGTAGCTTATTTTGGGACTACTAAACACTACTCTGTAACTGGGTAGTTATAAAAGTACTCTTCAGGTTTGCTATGAAACATGTAGTGGGATGTGAATGATCAAGATAGAATTTGCCCCTCCTTACGGGAGAGATATCTCTGGGCCCCTCGATGTAATGGATTATGGAAGTGCAAGGCCATGCTAGGGTGATTGAGGTGTCAATCACAAGTTTGTAATCCATCACAGGATCGAGATAGTGATTGAGCTATTAAGAGGATGACACAAGTCTCACCTTGAACTCAATCGATATCGTGAGGCAAAGGGACTTGTACATGAGGACATTACAGGTTCAACCGATATGATCTTTATGTATATTTTGGGGTTAATATGCCTTGCTAGAGACTGCTATTAACAGGGTGACTAGAAAGGCATTTCCGGGTCGTGACAAAATATACGTGAACCTACAGGGTCGCGTGCTTAATGGATTGGAACACTTATTCGAATGTGATTTGAATGTGGGCTTGATTCGGATAGAGATCCAAGTAGACACTTACTGGGCCTCGGTCCACGAGGCCCGAGTGACGAGGTCTATATATAGGGTGGCGAGGGGCCTAGGACGTTCACGTTTTTCTATTGACCTCAAGCTAAACCCTAGCCGCCACCTCCCGAGCCAAACCCTAGCCGCTCACGAGTGCTAGTACACTTGCAATCAGCGTTCCAGCCACGGATGTGTGGATACCGGTGGAGGCGATGCTCGTTGTGGCGTTGATCGGCATCGACGCTGATTAGATCTGCGGAAATCATGATGAGGACATCACTTCTTTAGATACACACTTACAACCTCCTCATGTTGAACAAGATGCACCACAGATCCAAGGACCAATTACTCGCGCACGTGCCCGTCAACTTAATCGCCAGGTGAATGCGTTCCTAAGCTTACATGGAAATATTTCTACGAATGGCATACTATTTAATTCTTATGATGATTTTATTGTTATTAGGAACTTGGGAGAAGACCATGGACAATAGCTCAAGAAACCAAATATTAAAGTGGAGACAACAAGTGCAAGTAAACTCCTATTTCCGAGAACGGTTCAGTTTTGGGCTGGGAGACAGCGTCAACTTCAAACGGCCATAACTTTTGATCCAGAAGGAGTTACATGGCCTACAAGTAATTGTTCGAAAGCTTATGAAGTCTACTTTCAGATGGTTTTGGTTTCATGCCAAAATTCCTCTTGAGCGGTCCAGAATCGTCAAAACAAGTTGCATCATTTTTCCTGTCCGAGTCTGTTTTGGGCCTTGGGCCTTGTAATTGTGTCGTGGGCTAAACCCATAAGGAGTGCGCCCCTCACAGGGTAAACCCTCACCCTAGGATGTCCGAACTTATATATATTCAGTAGCCATCACTGTTTAGATGGGTTTTCCTTAGATTAATTATTCTTGAACAGTTTTGCCGTTTATCGGTTTGTGAGACCCCAACTTCGAAAGTATAATCATTCATCTGCAAGTTGAGTTGCAATCTTCCTTGTTCTTGCTTATGTTCTTTGATTCGCATGCAGGGATTAGCCTTCGTGGCAAGGTCAACCGAGCAGCACACGGTTGATAACGAGAGGAGTCGTGGTGTTGCGATTGCAGGGTTCGGGTCTTGGTGATCAGAAGCCGGATCGTGAGTGTCAATTCTCCACCAAATCGAGAGTTATCCTTACCTAACGGAAGATCAGGCACCCCGTTGCCATCAAGTGGTATCAGAGCGAAGGTTGCCCGTTAGGTATCATCTTTTCTGTCCTGTTTCAATTTTTGTTTCTTATACCTAGAGTCCAGAAAAGCCACAAAAACAAAATTGGTAGTCGTAGGTATTTTTCCCTGTCCTACAACCACGTTTAGCCTTTTTGCATAATTCTGTTTCAGAGTTCGTAGTGTTGAGTTTGTGTCTTAGGTCGAGTTCGGTTGCTATCTTAGATTGTGATTGAGTCCAGTTCGTGATCTATCCACCGCACCCCCCTAGACACCACCACCTAATCCCGAATCAGCCTCCACCAAAACACTGATACGGAGGACCTTTCTTGAAACAGCCATAACTTTCGCATACGAACTCGGAATCAAGCAAATAAATAGTCTACGGATATGTACAGAAAATTTCCCATCTGCTACTCCCCACTTTGTTGGGTTTGTCTGAAAACTTTTTGCGAAATTCAGCCCGAAAAATTGGGTTTCTGCACTTCAAAGTTCAAGCACGCTTTTTAAAGCATGCTCGTGTATTTGTACAGACCACACCTTATATCAGACTAAGCTGTCACCTCCTGAGGTTGTTGTTCCTATGCTCCTAGTTGAGAAAAAATATCAGAAAAATAAAAGCAAAATAAAAAAAAGGTGTGAAAGAAGAGAAAAAAGGATAAAAAAAAGAAGAGGAGCTCATAGGACACACCAGGGAGCCATCTGTGGTTGTTTTGTGCTGTATTTTTGCCTTGTCCTTATTTCCTTGCTGCTGTCCTTTCATACTTGCTTGTCTCTGAAGGACCAAAACAGGCGACCAGAGGGGGGGGGGTGAATGGGAGCCGATAAAAATTTCTTTCAAAAAGAAACTCGGCCTATGTCCCAAATTTCAACCCAACGCCCCTCTCAATCAATCGTCAAGATTACTTACCCCAACTAGTGGTGTAATAATCTTAGGAACGATTAAACAAGTTCTCCAAGCCGGCAGAAGCAAAAATAATAAAGACAGCTCAAAACTGCCCTGTAAAGAATTCCTCAAACACCTTGCGTGCAGTAGCAACAACCCTGACAGCAGCTTGCTGGTGACCGGCAAATAGCAGGTGCTGAACTCCCGTCCTGGCGTGCTCGACCAGCAGCAGCAGGGAACGGCAATGACACCCAGCGGACGGCAGAAACTGGACTCCGCGACGGCGCGCGTGAGGTCACTGGCAGCAGACAGTAGGAAAAGTAGATGCAAACAAAAAAGAACAATTCACCAAGATGAATGATTAACTCCAGTAATTGTTCTACAGAACTGCATCTAGCCTCCGCCCGATCGTCCTCCCTCTCTTGATTGGAGAGATCAATAAAAATCTCTCTCTAGACTTGAAGACCTAGGCTAGATCGAGAGAGAAGGTGTGTTCCCTGGAACCCTAGTCACGGGTACTGTTCACGTGAACAGTATGTCGCCCAAAAATCCCAAAAAACCCCCCCTCTCTCAACCCTAGGTGCCACATATTTATATCTCCAAAAAGGTGGCCCACCTAAATTACAAGACTGTCATTACGCGACGTAAACGACACGTAATGGCATGATAATCATATCCAATCAATCACGTCCTCCATGGCAAATTCCGCGATGTTCGCGATCCCTCCATCTCCACGATGTGATCCTCGCGATGTCGCCGCACGACCATCCGAAATCATATCGCGATCGCCGGAAATTTCCATCTTCGGCCACGCCCGCCGCACGAGCGTCCCGGTACGTCCTTGGTTTTATGGCTCAACCAAGAAACCGTCCACCGACGTCCTCCCGCCGTGTAGCCCGATACAGTAGACGTACACCGCACAATCTCCGTCCCTCGAACGCGAGCGTCGAACCACCCTTCACCGCCCTTGTTTTATCACATCTGGTTTCGAACGCGTTTAGGCCAGCAACTAGAACAAGTGCTTTGGATATTTATTCAGCATTACTATCTGTTATTGAATTGTGTGCTACTAACATTTTTGGGTCTCCCAAGCTCTACATATATACTTCTGGTCAGCACAGTCTTGACCCTTGCAATCGCTGGATCACACCCTCAAGGTATCATGAACCAGCCACCAGTTGTACCATCCTTTGCTCGCTATTCTCAGAACCTTGTAAGGGCTCGGTAAGGTGCTTCCATTTGCGAGTGTCCACTATTCTTGCATAGTAGTAGTTGATAGGGATAATACTTTTGTGCTGTTTGTTTTCTATTTTCTACTAACCATGGCAGGTGAGGTGAATGATTTCGCTGATTGTGCTTCAAAAGGGGAGATCGTTATGCTGGATCAGAAGATTGAGGAAAATGTAGCTGCCTTGAATGCTATGTGGGAAGACCTCCAGGCTATGGTGGGGAGCATTGCCACCCTCACTAACAGCATCGAGCAGTTGGTAGCAAACCGTCACCCACCACCACTTGTTGACGATGACGGAGATAATGAAGAAGAGGAAGCCGACAATAGTGATGCACTTCGTGCCGAGCGCCTACGACAACGGCTGTGATTCAACCTGTAACATACCAAAAAAAATTGTAAAGAAATAAAAGTGATGTATGAAATGTGGGAGGCAATGAAAACACATCTCTTATGCTAGCATAACAACATTTTCCATGATTGTATCACTTCAGTAAGTACTTCAATATAATCCCTCAAATCAGCTAGACTAGGGAGCTAACTAAAAATAAATGGGTATACTTCTAAAATTCACCAAATAAAAATGAAGATTAATCAAGCAGTGCCCTTCTACCAGAATATGGGTCAACATGAAACTTTCAACCAGAAATTTTGGTTTAATTTATCTCACAAAGGAACCACATAAAATGATAGGAGAAAAGGTCTAGGGAATTAATTTAGACTGCAGGAAAAACTAGGTCACTATCCTTACTTTGCAATTTCACCAAAGATAAACCAGATCACCTCTAGCTGTGAAATTCGGTCAGCAGGTTAATCACATCCTCCTCTATCTCCAGTAATTTTTACCAAATTTTATCAATTCAATAAGTGTCTCAAACAAATATTTTTGATTCAGCAAAACAGAGAACTTTTTCTCTTTCAGACAACCAATTTGATATTTTTTGTAAAATAAATTCACCACTCACCTTCTTACCAAAATTTTCCAGAAATTGGGTCATGTCGTGAACTATTTACAGTAAAAATTTCAAAGCTTCTTTCACAAATCTTTTACATGAAATAATAGGCCCAAGCTCACTGACTCAGACTAGTGCACAGCAGAAACTGAAATTTGGCCGAAATTTGCCATTTTCTCCAGAGAAATCTACAAGTCCCACAACTTTGAAATTTGGCACAAAGCTAGCCAATACCACCTACTGCCCACAGTAATTTTCCCATGATTTTACCGGCACTGTAGACTAGTCAAATGGCCAGACCAAACTAACCCTCAACCACTTCATTAACACACAACCTCTGGAAATTGTTCTCTGTTATTTCACTGCCAAGTGGGCCCCAGCCGCTGTAGACCCCCCCAGCCAGTCACAAGCGCTTCCCCAGCTCGGCCCCACCTGCAGGACACCATTGCCACGTTGTGGACACGTGCCAGGCCGTCGGCTACACGCTCACAGAGCAGTGCCAGCGCTCCTGCCTCCGTTCTCTTGGCACGGTCGACAAAAACTCAAGCCCTGTCACCATTGTACTCTCCTCACCTTTCTCTCTCACTTCTCCACGGAGAGCCCGAGGTGAAAACCACTACAACGCTGAGAACGCCGCTTTCTTCCCGGTGCCGACTATAAACCGACCGCCGCCATTCTTCTCTGGTGAGCTTCGCCGCATCTGAGCTATAGGAACACGACCACCCTTGGATCCCTGATCCATTTTTCCCCTCTACTTTCCTTGTCTCCTAGGTTGAAGACACCGCAGTGTGCACTCGGCTCCGGCGGCCGCCGCCATGGCATGCATGCGTTCTCCCTGACCGAAGCAAGACTGGAGTTGATTCTTGGCCAGCCGCGTTGCCAGCTCAAGATACACCCAAGAACCAAGCACGAAGAGCTAGCAAGCCCCGAGGCCATAGATCCAAGTCTTCTTCTTCTTCGCCGGCCGCCATGCCCCTTTTTTGCTTTTTCTGACCACGGTGAGTTATATCCCAATTCCTCGCGTATGGAGCTACTATGGAGCATCACCGAGCTAAGGCCGATGACTCTTCTCTGAATCTTGGCCCAGATCCAGCTATCGACGAGTACCCATAGCACTCCGCCGCTGCTGGACCTCTCCTGGAGCAACCATCGCCATTCCAGCCCTGCCGAGTGACTCAATAGCTTCAGTAAGTATCCCTGATGCCTCAGACACCACATGCATACATCGTTTTGGTCTGTAATATGACATCCATATGCATCCCGAGCCCATCCACTGCCTCTGCCGTCTTCGCCGTTGATTCCGACCACCCCAGACTGTGAGATCGCCCTTGGTGGATTCGCAAGAGCTGGAGGAACGTTTCATCTTTTGACATCCCGACAAGATTCGCAGCCGCCGCGAAGTTCGTCAGAGACGCTCGCCGACGCTCGCTCTATTCCAAGCCGCTGACAAGCGGGCCCCACTGGATTAGCACTTGAGGATCTCTATTAGCGAAACTTTAAAACATCCGAGTACCTCTTTGCAAAATAACCAGACACTGATGAGTGGACCTAGGACCTAAATGTAATAACTAAAAACAACGGGGACTCTTAATGAAAATTCCCTCTCACACATGCAGAAGGACTGTGGGTTGATTTCTGGAAAGCCTGAGTACATTTTTGCAAAAGTTGTTACACTGACCGGTGGACCCCTTGTATTTTAAATCTGAGAAAATAGATATAAATCAACAAACCTTTTCTGTTACACTAGAAAATAGGTTTAAATTTAAAAATTCATAGAAAATTCATTACAACTCCAAATTGGGTGAAACCATTTGTTTGTTTTGCAATTTTATTCTTTACAATCTGGTAAATTAAAAAGTGGCACTTTCTGTATAGAAAACGTGCCTAAAAATTATGAGAATAAAAAAGGGTGAAAATAGGACTTTTAACTAGAAAATTCATAAGAAAATCATTCTAGCTCAAAAAAATGTCAAACCAATTTTGTAATTCTTAGAAAAATGTGTACTTTCCATTTATGAACTCATTTTGCACAGAATTAAGCCACAAATAATCAGTATATTTTATACTCTTAAAAGGACACATAAAACTTGTAAAAATCATATCTCACAGATGGTAAGTGCACAAATAAAAATAATTCCACCAAAAAGTATCTGAAACCAGTACCAAATCACTGCACAAAAATGATATATATTAGAACATTTTGCATTTTTACATTATTTATTGACTTTGCCTGAACTTTAAAATTTAAATTAGAAGAAGAGCCTTTGGAGTTTGAGGAGGTAGAATTTATTAAGGAACCTGAAGCAAACCTGAACCAAGGCAAGAATCCCACTACCTTTGAACATATTACTCCTAAATTTTGGGATTATCAATGATTTCATTTTAACTTGCATCGTTATTTTGCTATGTATATTATATAGATTGTGGGCAATGGTAGTTAATCCCTTTTCTGCATAACCCACCTTGAAATGTTGATAATCTACCACTTGTAACCTTAGGATGGGTAGGTGTACTTGTTAAGTGTTTGCTATAAGGTATGTACTTGTATATATGCTTAGACATGCCTAGCTACATTTTAAAACTGAAGGAAAACCATTTTAAAACTTGGGCAAGCAAGTGGTACACATATGTGATAGTTGTGTATCAATAGGGGGAGTGTTTGCCTGGGTTGCTTAAGGACCAAACTCAGTGTCATTTCTCATGTTAAACAGTACAACCACATGTGCTAGTATAGGATAGCCATAGTGGATTAAGTTGCTTAATGTTTAGCCTTGTATTCTGGAGGCAGAGTAGTATGGGCAGTGCCTACAACGGACCGTAGGGCTGTTCAGAGGAGCTACCTATATCCTGTAACGGAATAGGCGTGTAAGTTTGTCCAATACAACATTGTGTGCCTCGTGGGGAGCCGGGTAGGCTGCCGCCACGGTGCTGGGTTAAGGCATGGGCCCGCCACCCATGGCATCGAGGTAGCCCCTCGATGTGGAGTAACACACCTCGTGCTGGTGCAAGGCTAAATGTTAGGTAATGTAAAAGCTGTGTTGTGACCTCTAGACCACATTCAATGTGTAGAGTGTGGTGGTACCGACGGGTACCGGACAAACTAGAGCGATCATACCATGTGGGTAAAGTTGTACAAACTCTACAGAGTCAAAACTAATCGGTTAGCCGTGCTCACGGTCATGAGCGGCATGGTTGTGTCCATTGAGTATAGATTTATGTTTTTAAAATGTTTTATGGAATGGGGTGGTTGGGCGAAGATTTATACTGATTTATATTCGGTGATTGATGAAATGATGATGGAATGGAGCTGAAGTATTAAGTTGTATTATAGCCTTGCTGCCAAGGAGGGCAATGAAGTTTTTATTTATGAAAATTGATGCCATGATGTTACTCTATTAGTTTATTATGCAATTTGACTTATGAACTTCTGTTTTAAATTGTTGCGAGATAAAATTGGCTTTATGCAATAAAACTGAGCCTCTTCATACAGCCTTTACCTTGATTACAGCTCACATCTATAGTTAGGTTTGATTGTGGCCTTGCCAGTACCTTGCGTACTGAGTTACATTTTATTTTTGTGAATGCTCCTATAGATCCAAACACAGGTGGAGATGAAGATTTGTATGATGAATGTGTGGGTGAACAGGTTGATCAGGATGGTCCTATCTAAGGGTTTACCCTTAGTCGGTTGCCTAAGGGTTTTCTAGGTAGTCATGCTTCCAATAGACTTACTATTTGGCCCCCGAGGCTTATGTAAACATTAGTTATTATGTATCTGTATCTGTACTTTTGTTTAATTAGCTAAATACCCTCTGTACTGGCTATTACTTGCTAAGATGAACGTGTGGGACTAGAGCTTTTCTGGGCTAGTCACACATTAGTAAGAATTTAGAAATGATGAGATGCATGGATGTTGGTTCAACCGTAGACCATGTCCCCAGAAGTGTGTATCATGTTTGGTTGGCACCTTCGTGTGGTTTGACGAGCACACTTCGCCGTTTTGGATTGGTGAATCAACTCTCCAAATATCTCTTTATTTCTGAATTCGGCGCGTTGGATTTGTATTATGAATGGGTAAATATTATGGCAAGGCTGCGATGAGGATGGATGGTTACCGCACTTATTTGGTTTTTATTCGAGATCCCATCCATCTAGATATTTCGTGTTGTCATAGTTATTACTCTCCATAATGCATTTTCGGGGTGCCCCCACACAACCAGCGAGGTATGGGAGGCAACCGCCACTAAGGGCGAGGTAACGATGATCCTTTTGCGAAAATTAAATTTACCTTGCCTTCATTTTCTGGAAAATATGACCCTGAAGCTTATTTGGATTGGGAGATGACCGTAGAGCAGAAATTTAATTCCCATTCAGTTCCTGAAATTCATAGGGTTAGGCCAACAACTAGTGAGTTCAAGGACTTTGCTATTATCTGGTGGAATGAACTAGTTAAAACTGGCCTAGAACCTAACACATGGGAAAGGTTGAAGCGAGCTATGTAGAGTAGGTTTATTCCTCCATCCTTCAAACGTGATTTGAGAAATAAGTTGCAACGCTTAGACCAAGGAGAAAAATCTGTAGAAGATTACTTTCAGGAGCTACAAATAGGAATGCTGCGTTGTGAGGTAGAGGAGGATGAGGAGGATAAGATGGCTCGATTTTATGGAGGGTTGAGACGTGAAATTTAGGACATTATTCAATATAAAGAATACAATTCTCTTAACCGATTGTTCCATCTAGCTATTTTAGCTGAACAGGAATTGCAGGGAAGGCAGCCATCGAGAAGGAACAATTGGGGAAGCACGTCTACATCGAGGCCTTCCATTGGGCAAGGCAAAAGTGCCCCTATTCGGAGTTATACGCCCTCCACCAATAGGGCACCAGCAGTGCCATCTTCACGAGCTACCGAGGTGAGCAAATCTGTTTGCGTACAGGCACCCACAAAAAGCGCATCATCGGTTGCCTCTACGGGATGAACGAGGGATATCCAATGCTTCAAGTGCAAAGGGATGGGCCATGTGCAACGTGATTGCCCAAATCAGAGAGTTCTCATTGCTACAGATGACGGTGAGTACACTAGTGCCAGTGATGTTGATGATGAATTAGCACGTGGCACTAACAATGCAGGTGATGAAGATGAGAGCGATGAGGATGCGGAGCACATAGGTGTGAGCATTGTAGCACAACGGGTGCTAAGTGCTCAAATGGAGAAGGCGGAGCAAAATCAGCGCCACAATTTGTTCCAATCAAGGTTCGTGGTTCACAATAGAGCATGCCGTGTTGTCATTGATAGCGGAAGTTGTAGCAACCTTGCTAGTTCAGATTTGGTTGACAAGCTAGGTTTGCCTACACAACCACATCCATGGCCTTACTACATCCAATGGTTCAACTCTTGTGGTAAGTTGAAGGTAAGTAAAGTTGTGAGAGCATAATTTTCCGTGGAAATTACCATGATAGTGCAAACTTTGATGTTGTGCCTATGCAAGCATGTTCTTTGCTATTGGGTAGGCCTTGGGAATATGATAGAGATGTGTTGCACCATGGTACAACTAACACTTACACCTTCACACACAATGGTAAGAAGATGGAGTTGCTACCAATGACCCCTGCTGAAATTTTGAAGGACGATATAGCGTGTGCTGAAAATTCTAAGTCTGAAAATCAACAAGTAGCTAAAGATGTTTTTCCGCCTAAAAAGGAGAAAAAAGAACCACATGCTAGGAAAGACACACTTAAGTTGAAAGGAGCTTCCATGCTAGCTACTAAATCTGAGATTTCTAAGTTAAATGTTAATAAATCTGTTTGCTATGCTTTAGTTTGCAAGGAAACACTCTTTACACTTGAGGACTTGCCTCCTTCTTTGCCATGTGCTATTATTAACCTTTTGCAGGAGTTTGCTGATGTATTTCCAAGTGAGATACCCCCGGGGCTACCGCCTATGAGAGGAATTGAGCATCAAATTGATTTAATCCCAGGAGCCGCTTTGCCAAACCGTGCACCATATAGGACCAACCCCAAAGAGGCTAAGGAAATTCAGCGTCAAGTGCAAGATTTGTTTGACAAAGGGTATGTACGTGAAAGCCTTAGTCCTTGTGCTGTTCCTGTTATTTTGGTACCTAAGAAAGATGGAACATGGCGTATGTGTGTTGATTGTAGAGCCATCAATAATATAACTATTAGGTATCATCATCCTATTCCTAGGTTAGATGATATGCTTGATGAATTGAGTGGCTCTGTTATGTTCTCTAAAGTAGACTTGCGTAGTGGATACCACCAAATTAGAATGAAATTGGGTGATGAATGGAAGACCGCGTTTAAAACTAAATTTGGTTTGTATGAGTGGTTAGTAATGCCTTTTGGTTTGACTAATGCTCCCAGTACCTTTATGCGACTCATGCATGAAGTTTTACGCACTTTCATTGGTAGATTTGTGGTGGTTTACTTTGATAACAAACTTATTTACAACAAGTCTTTAGATGAACATAAGGAACACTTACATGCTGTTTTTAATGCTTTGAGAGATGCACGTTTGTTCAGTAACCTCGCGAAGTGCACATTTTGCACGGAACGAGTTTCTTTTCTTGGTTATGTTGTGACTCCACAGGGAATTGAAGTTGATGAGACCAAGATAGAAGTGATCAAGAGTTGGCCGACTCTTACATCGGTTACATAGGTGCGGAGCTTTCTTGGGCTAGCTGGATTCTACCGTCGCTTTGTGAGAGATTTCAGCACCATTGCCACTCCCATGAATGAGCTCACAAAGAAAGGCGTTCCCTTTTGATGGGGACAAGCACATGAAGACACCTTCAATTTGCTTAAAGAGAAGTTGACTCATGCCCCACTACTCCAACTCCCTGACTTTGCTAAGGTTTTTGAGCTTGAATGTGATGCAAGTGGTATTGGGATTGGAGGTGTGCTTATTCAAAAGGGTAAGCCAGTTGCATATTTTAGTGAGAAGTTGTCAGGACCTAGTTTGAACTATTCCACCTATGATAAAGAATTGTATGCTTTGGTTCGAACATTAGAGACTTGGCAACATTATTTATGGCCAAAGGAATTTATCATACATTCTGATCATGAGTCTTTGAAACATATTCGAAGTCAAGCTAAATTGAATAAATGACATGCTAAATGGGTAGAATTTATTGAGTCGTTTCCATATATCATTAAGCATAAGAAAGGCAAAGATAATGTGATTGCTGATGCTTTATCTAGGCGCTACACTATGTTATTCTCAACTTGATCATAAAATTTTGGTTTGGAGACAATAAAAGAATTATATGCTACTGATTTGGACTTTAAAGAAGCTTATGATCACTGTCGAGAGGGGAGAACTTGGAATAAATATGTGTTGAGTGAAGGATTGTTGTATCGAGCTAACAAATTATGTGTTCCTGCAAGCTCTGTTCGTCTTTTGTTTTTGCAGGAAGCGTATGGAGGTGGATTGATGGGACATTTTGGAGTGAAGAAGATGGAGGATGTGCTGGCCACTCACTTCTTTTGGCCGAAAATGCGGCGTGACGTTGAACGATATGTTGCACGATGCAGCACTTGTAACAAAGCTAAGTCCCGTCTTAATCCACATGGTCTTTATATGCCTCTACCCGTCCCTAGTGCTCCTTGGGAAGATATTTCTATGGATTTTGTTTTAGGATTTCCTAGGACAAAGAGGGGGAGGGATAGTGTCTTTGTTGTTGTTGATAGATTTTCCAAAATGGCACGTTTCATTTCTTGTCATAAGAGTGACGATGCTACCATAGTTGCTGATTTATTTTTCAGGGATGTCGTTCGTCTACATGGTGTGCCCAATACAATTGTTTCAGATCGAGATACTAAGTTTTTGAGTCATTTTTGGATGACATTGTGGAGGAAATTAGGGACGAAGTTACTATTTTCTACAACTTGCCACCCCCAAACCGATGAACAAATGGACGTGGTGAATCGTACTTTGTCAACGATGTTGCGGGCTGTTTTGAAGAATAATTTGAAAATGTGGTGTCACAGCCCCAAAATCTAAATTATGGTAATTAGTGTTACGCCCTAGCTAATCCTTTGCCTTGTGCTAGTTGTTACTTTCCAAGTTCTGTATATCTAAAAATCCTAGAAAAATTCCTAAACATGTCAGGTGATGTGAGTAAGCCCCTGTAAAAATTTCATAATTTTATCCCTTCTGGAAGCACCTCAATTAAATAGATCAGTATCAGATGAATAGCAAAACCCTAATCGGCAAAATTAGACCAACTCCAGAAAGTGCATCAAGTTGAACAGAAACATATGGGGGAAATAATTTATTCAAATACTAGATCATTTATCATGAATTAATATAATTTTTCCAGAATTTATTTCATTGGTTTAGACCCCTCAAAAATTCCAAACAAGTTTCAGCCTGTGTCCTTCTCTTTGACATATGCATTTGCATAGTCTAAGGATTCTCTAAGGATGTTTGGTTGCACTTAAAATCATAGAAAAATTCCTGTAAGCACTATCTCACCAAATCAACCCACTATAAATTTTACATAATTTTATCACTTCAATTAATACTTCAACCAAATCCCTCAAATCAGCAAAGCTAGGAAGCTAGCTGAAATAAATTGGTCTACTTCTAAAATTTACCACATGAACATGAAGACTAATTAGACAGAGACCTTTTGCCAAAGTGTGTGAAACTATGAATCCTACTACCAGGAATTTTGGTTTAATTAATTCCCAAAGAAGTCACATGAAATAATAGGAGCAAAGCCCTAGGGACATAAACCACACTGCAGAAAAACTGGGTCTGTGTGCCTACTTTGCATTTTCACCAAAGGCAAACCAGATCACTTCTAACAACGAATTTTGGTCAGCATGTTAAACACATCTTTCTCTATCTCCAGTATTTTTCCCATAATTTATGCTCCTCATTAACCTAGTGAAACCGTAATGCAAAGACTGCCTGCTTGACAGCTAGCAAGACTTAGTTTCTGGAGATTTCTCCTCTCTCAAGTCACTGACTAGTGGACCCCACAAGACCTTGGCCCACCTGTAAGCCTCTACCAGTCTTGGGACAGTGAGTTTCACCCCATTTCTACCCATACCTCTCTCTTCTCCATAGGAATTAACTCCAAGGACCCACAACTCCTAGACTAAGGCTAGCTGAAAATGTGTAGGAAAAGGTTGCCTTACATGTGGAACCCACCCATGCCACTGTAGCAGTGGAGACAACTCGGCATTGCATGGCAGACGTGTCTTCCTCTCGTTCTTCTCCCTCACAGCACACCAGAGTGACATAGATGAGCTCAACTCTAGAGAACATCGACCATTTCGACTCAAACTCTGCCAGTAGAACATCTCACCCTTCCTCTTCACGCTCCCACCGGAGAAATCCACAGAATCCCCAAAGATCACCGCCGTCAAGCTTATTCTTCCCTCTGCCGAAGGTGTTCGGTTGAGCTCGAGGTTGCACTGGTGAGCTCCATCCTCTTCCCTCTGCCGGAACGTGATTAGCACCTCCCAATAATTCCATTTTTGTATTACCTGCCCTAGGAACCGCCGGCCAAAGACGCCGTGCTTCGCCCTCTGCTCTACAGCGCCGCCGCCAGGACATCACGGCCATTCCGGCCGCCTCGGAGCAAGTCTGACCGAGCCAGCTCGCCAGCGTCATCGCCCTACTTCCAAAAGATAACTGACAGAAGAAATGGGGAGATGATACAGTGAAGCTTGAGATCGAAGCCATCTTCTTCCTCTCCGGTCAAGTCACCGCCGTCGTCGATTTGTTCTCTCTGGTAGGCCTCAGGCCGTTTCCTCGCTCTCTCACCACCCCTAGGAGGTCCCTAACATCATAGATGCCTTACCTTGGTCTCAGATCAAGGGGAGCGAGCTGCCAACGCGATCCCGAAGCTTTCCGCCGCCGCCGGACAATTTGCGCCGTCGCCATTGTCGTTCCAACTTCGCCCAGACCAGCACGAGCCTCGGTGAGCATCCTGGCACCAAGCAGTAACTCCCGCATGCATGTACACAGCCAGATCAAGTCCAAAATAGGATACGCATCGTCGACCCGAAACACTCCGCCGCTGGAGCTCGCCGTCGGCGAGATTCCGGTCACCCGAGGTGTCAAGAAGACCACCCTTAGCTCCGCCATGAACTCCTCTACCTTTTCTGTTTTGGGCCCGACCACAGCCGACGCTGCCATCGCCGTCGCCGCCGCCGAGAAGCCCGCCGGCTCTGTCTGCCTGCGCCCTTCTCTGTTCGCCGCCAGGCCGGACCATACACTCCGGGAACGGACGGTCCGATCCATGCGCCCGTGCCCTCGTGCCCGTGCCCTCGTGCCCGCGCCCTCGCGCCCGTGCCCTGCTCTGCTTTGCCTCGCTGGCCTGCGGACCAGGGCTGCAAGGGAAATCAGAAAAGAAGAAAGAAATAGGAAAAGTAATTAAAAGATTTATCTTACAACAGAAAAATGGCTAAACTTTGCAAATCCATAACTTCTCCATTTTGACTCCAAATTGAGTGAAACCAATTTTGTTAGCTCTGTAAATTTGTGAACTTTATTACTGTAAAATAAAATAGGACAACTTCTGTACAGAAAATATCCATAAAATAATATGAAGCAAAATTGACTTATTTTGGGCTTAATAACTTGAAATATTCCCATAAAATTCATCCTATTTGCTAAAAATGTGAAACCACTTCTGTTAAACTCAGAAAATTGTAACCTTACTTTGGAAAAGTTGTATTTGATAAAAATACCTCCCAAAATAGGCCTAAGTAATTTTCTAACCTTTCTTTTTGTTAAACTTGTAAAATTCATATCTAAATCATTTTAAATCGGATTTCAGTAAACCAAATTTTGTCGGAACCAGGAAGATATGTATTTTCACATAAAAATGCTCACACTCATAAAATCCTACCAGAGAAGGCAAGCACTTATTTTCCACTTAGAGTTTTCCTATAGTTTCGGCTTTTGCCGTTTTCAGCCCTTCTACCTTGTCATTTTTGTATCTCCCAATCCAGGGATGCAAATGATTTGGTTCTTTCTCCTAAAATCTTGTTAAGACATACCATACCTACTGTATTTATCTCATAATTAATTGATCATGTTGCATAGACATGTTTAATTGCTTCTTATTTGCATATTGCTTCTTATCGATAGATTCTGAGGATACGGAGTACGTGGAGATTAACCCAGAGCTTGAGTGTGACTCATCGCTGCAGCAAGGCAAGCATCTAAGCATATTGAACCTATGTGTTCAATAAATTGATTTGTTTGTGAAAACAATATCTATATGCATGCTTCAGTCTATTCAAAATGGGGAAAACGGGTAGAGTCAATTTTACCCAATTGTATGCATTTCCATTCCTTGGTTATTGATGCCATGTTTATACATTGTTACCCCTGGTTAAGGACTTTGGGATACTTTTATTTTACCGAATGCCTAGCCATGCTTAAATCTAGACTTAGAAAAATCCGATAGATGGAGCTATCGGTTCAAAACTAGTTTAAAGCAAATAAATAGGTTCAAATCGGAAAAGAATAACCTCTGAATAATAATTTGAAAATATGTTTTGACTTGGACGGATGATAGGGCGATGAAGGGATGGTGTTTCCCAGATGCACGTAGCTCCGTCTGGGTCGTAAAGGACCGAACATGTTGACATCTATTCAAGCACCCTACGTACTTCCACACGCCGGGAGTGGACGGCCTTAACTCAGTAGCACGGAGGCTGTGGCCATCTACGCCCGTCCGTCAGTCGTGAGGAGGGAATTCCGTTGGAGGACCTCGAGCGCGCCTGGCTGTGGCCGGAGGTGCCTCCCACGACGGTGAGCCCGCCTTAGTCATCACACACGCACGACTAAGTCGTCGGGGGCCTAGACGTGGTTTAGCTGGTTGGGGCTAAGCGTGCGAAAGGTTTTGTTGTGACCTCTAGTCCGCACTCAATGTGTAGAGTGTGGGTACAGATATGTACGTATCAAACTAGAGTGTAGCCATTGGGCTTCTATCACATCGTGTGGGTAAAGATGTACACCTCTGATCAGAGTAAGAACTATTCGAATAGCCGTGTCCACGGTTACAGGACGACCGCTTGATGTGTTAGTCAATGTATGTTAGCGACAAACTTGGGAGATATAGTTACGGGATTATGTGACTATATCATGATTTAGGATAGTCATGGATGAAAGGGGTTTCTATAAAAGGTTTTTGGATATTAAATATGACTTGGTTTAGTCATGAGAAAGAACATGCTTGTGTGGCATAATTGTTTGGGCAATGGTAGCCCATAGATGATGAATATGACTTGGTTTAGTCATGAGAAAGGATATGCTTGTGTAGCATAATTGTTTTGGGCAATGGTGACCCATGGGTAATGTTTATAGCACGGTTGATGCTCATTTATATTTCATTTCAGCACTATAAAGCTTGCTGTCTTTAAAAATTTAATTGTGTTATTTCTCAAAATGCTTATAGTTTCAAGTATTACTTGCTCAATAAAATCAGCTTTGTGCAAAATCAAGTCAATATAGCCTTCTTCCTTGATGTAGAAACCAGCATGCTTCCTTTGTACTATTATTATGGTGTAAGTCTTGCGGAGTACCATTCGTACTCACGTTGCATCTTTTCAGGTGAGGTTACCGACGAAGATGGTGTGATCTACTGTTATACCGCCGAGGGTGGCGAGGATAATATGTAGTCGAAGTTATGCTCTATCCCCAGTCGGTTGCCCTGTGTATGGGTTTGGCACCACTGGTTCTTGTCCTTTGTGTTTATATTCCGCTGCAAATCTTTTGTGTCACTTTGTGATGAATTAGGGTGTGAACCCTCTATGTAATATTTATAACTCTGCTGCTCGTTTATCCATATTTATAGTACTTGTGATGTTTATCAATTGCTTGCGATGAAAGTGTGAGGCTAGTCACTTTCCTAGGGACTAGCTGAACATGAGTATGAGTTGTGTATAATTGAGATGGTTGGGGGATAGCTATTGTGGTTCGAGTCCTCTGGGGTACGTATCGTGTTTGGTCGCCACCATCGAGTGGTTTGACGGGCGTATGACGGGGAGGACTGGCAAGCTATCCTTATGATTATCTCTTTTGTACACTTCTCGGCATTTTTGGATTTGTATTGTGAGTGGGTAAAGATTATGGCAAGTCTGCGATGAGGATGGATGGTTACCGCATTTATTCGGGTTTTATTCGAGACCCCATCCATCTAGATAGTTCGCGTTGCCGTAATCGTTACTCTTCATAATGCACTTCTGGGGTGCCCACAGCGGTTGGTATCAGAGCAGTACTGACTGTAGGCTAGAGCTTAGCTTGGTGATTGCAAAAATATTTGCGAAAGATTCAAACGAACTATTTTCGAAAAACCATTAGGATGTGTGATCCTTTTTGCTTCTCATCCCTTTCTAGTATTCATCCTCACCTTAGTCTCATTTTATCTCCTCACCTTGCTGTGATTGTTATTTGTAAAATCAAGTCTATGCTTCCCTCATTCAAATATTAGTTCGATAAAAGAAGCCGGTATGTCGAGTGTAAGCAAAATTACTCTCAGTTTACTAAATGCAGTGTAAAATTTTATAAACCAGTGAACTAAATGGTGCTTTACTGTCCTCTGAGCCTACCCTAAATTTCCTACAAATTCTGGAAGCCAATCATTCAAGTTTCAAGCTCAACTATGCGAAGACCCGCGTTCTGGAATTCTGGACCAGCAGCTGTTCAAGATTTTCTACAGAGAGTTCTACTTCTTATCTGACCTTGCTAATTTTTCTGGAGGTTACCAACTACATCAGGAAGCATCACAGAAATTTTCAGAATTTTATCTCTTCTGTAGTCCCCTCTAAAAATTCATGAATTGGCTGCTGTCCGGCAGTCCTAAAAATTTCAGATTCTAGTCTTCTGAAAAATAAAATACGTAACCATGAAGAATACACCAAATAAATCGTTAAAGGGTACTCCCAGTTGAGAGACGCTCGCTACAAAAGTACTTAGATATCTATCATGGCCATAGGATTGTTGGTTTATTTGGATCTTCGATCTTTCTTTGATGCCAACGAGTAGTTTACGGTCCTAATTGCCCCTTCGCAGGAACGTGTTTGTTTCTCGTTGACTTTTGAGGATCTTGTTCAGATTGTAGGAGTAGTATGTGTTCACTTGATTCTTCTTTGGATCTTATTGACATGCATCATGACATGCTAGGCTAACCGTATCGCCATTTCGGTGCATTTGGTGATTTCATTTGCAATAGTAGTTCTGTAATTTTGACCATAGATTGTAGACTCACATGGGTAGCACCATGACTTAACCTGGAATTTTTAGACCAATACATCATTGAATAAAAATTCGAATAGAATACCTGGTCGTGTCCTGAAATCCGTAAATGACATACTTCATATTTTTGTGTAAGTTAAACCATTGGTGATAAAATTCTAATCTTTTACCAGTAGCTCGTAGACTCCTCCAGTAAGCTTCATAAATTTCTTTGGAATTTTTAGATGACCGTATCATGATCAAATACTCCACACATTAGATATGTTCAGAATCTGGAAATCTGTAGGTCACCTAACTAATATTTTTGTATAGCCCAAACCATAAGTGATAAAATAATCATTTTTGGTCAGTAACTTAGTAACCTAGTGAGGAAGCCTTGGGAATTTTCTGGGAATTTTTGAACCAACAACCTAAGTAATAAAGTTCGAACAATTGCACCTGATAAACTACCACAGCACTGCACTGCCCACCTTATTTATTTTCTTTACAGAAATCTACCTAGACAAAAATTCCAATTCTTTTCCAGAGCCAATAGAACTCTTACCTGAAACTTGAATATAAAATTTTCGTAATTTTATCATATCTTAGATGACTTTAAGGCCCAGTTTCGTCATCTACATACGCAGGACTGAACTAACCCATCCACACATTACGCCACGTTTATATCTTGGAACATCACCTAAGGTCTCTCGTTAGTTCCTAAATACAAACCTCGTGTATGACTACCATTTGCAACCTTAGGACGAGTCTATCATAGTAAGGGAAATTCAGATGATGCACCTAGTTACGAACTGAAACCAATAGGATGCATTCCCGACAGTACCATGTAGCCGACCCCCAACAGTGCAGTAGAAAATTTCTGGTAGATATACTTACACTTATCAAGGAAGTTCCATGAGTAAGCTAGAAGACTTTGGTAGGGGAAAGAAAATTTTTGAAGCCAAAACAGAGTTAGATAGCAAACTTCTGACCTTTGAACTTCCGTGGCATCTCGCACCAAAATCCTATTACCCAGAGATCCAACCCTGGATTAGTGAAACCTTACATCATAGGCATGAACATCTCATCGCGTCATGTGTGTGTTGCACAATTGTATCCATATATCGCACCATAATACATGTGCACCACCATAGAGCATTGCATCATGACATGGGGGCATCATCATATTGCAACCATGCGTTGCACCATGCTTTCATGATCCTGCACTACATCATGCATTTAATGCGCAATACATTCAAGCAATTTTGCATCATGGCAAGCATGTGCAATTGCATCACACCATGAACTGCATCATACCATATGCAATTGCACCATATCATGAGTTGCATCATACCATCAGGCAATTGCATAGCACCATTCCATCTATGCATCATGCCATCTGGTGCATAGCATCAACGCACCATCCGCAGCACTGCACCCTGTCATAACTCGCGTCATACAATGGAGCATCTGCATCATACCATTTCATCCTGTGCATGGAAGTGATGTGTTATCCAAAGCATTGCACCATATGACCATCATTGCACTAAAATTATGATTGCACCACATATGCATGACATCTTGTCATTCATAACTGCATTACATGATTCAACATATCATCCATAATTGCATCATGATTATTCAGGACACCTCATCAGTTATAGTTGCATCATGGAGCCATACATGTCAACCTAGAACACTTCAGCTCAGTTTGACCCTATTCTAGGTTACCCAACTCAAGTTAGAGGATTCCTAGCACCACTATTCCATCTCCCCATCTAGTTACAACCTTTCTGTTAGTTAGTTAACCTATGGTTGAGATATCGAAAACCTAAGATCATTCTAGCCTGTTCCATCTTTCACCGTATAGGTCGGAGTAGTTGAAGGTTTGCTGATCTCGTCGCCGAGACTGGGAGTGCGGCTACTAGAGCCGTTGCCGTTTCGGGCGATAGAGAGCAAGCTGAACCGGAAAACTTTACCACCTTCCTCATCACACTGCCAAGATCTAGCACCTTAATCCTATAAACATCGAGTTCTCTAACGTTTATCCTAAGTTAGTTCTTATCTTAAGTTATCTAACATGAGACATCAAATGGATGAATCTACAATTGCTTCACTAGACGCCAGTGTACCCGTTCATTTATGATCTTGCTCCTAAATGCTTGCTGTCCAAAAAAATAACACCACATGAAACTAAGCACCCGAAAGCCAGTTAGATCTCTAGCCACATAAATTTCAGAACTCTGTAGTAACACCCAAGTTCCAGGTAGTGCGATGTAATGTGAGATCCACCAACTGAACCTACTGTTGGGTGGAACCTAGCTGTCAACCAACCTTAATACTCCAATCACTCCCATCCTTTGTACTGAATCTAATAGTTAGCTCAATTCAACTTCCTGACTAGAACGTGGAAATCCTCTCCGCATAATTGTCGAAACCTTAGTAGCCAGTGGGTTACAAAGTTGGGTAGAAATTTTGAACCTGTTTTGCTTGAAGTGGAGATGGGTTTAAATTAAGTCCCTGTAAGCAATCTAACCCCTTACCAATGAGCCTTTAGTGAGTTCCCCAACTAGCTTTTGACCGAATGTTTAGATAATCCAGCCCTTGTGAAGGAGATAAATCTAGACAATCTTGTAGGTCTATATGTCCGAGAGTAACCTCATAGTAGCCCTATTAAGGTATGCTAGTCTTGGAATCCTACCTCACCTACGTTGTTTAAGTTGATCCTCGATGATCCTTGTCCCAATTAGATAAAACTTTCAAAAGGATGCCATAAAGTCCACTTTTATCAGACGTTTTGACCACAGAGACCAACCTAGTGCAAAATATAGAAAGCTCTCTAGCAAATCAACTGCTCTCTTCATTACCGGTGAAGTTGTGTTGATAATAAGGAGGAAAAAGGGAATCTCAATCATGTAACCGTAGGTAGCTTTCCATAGATCAGTAGTAACCATAACAACATGACCAAACAAAGACTGAGAATGGACTCCAACTCTGTCCCTGTCACCCTCAAACTCCTATAGAATATCGTACGTAAAACCTCACCTAGAAGCCTCAAAGTCTCCAACCCGTCGGAATCTCGGGGACGAGATTCTTTTTAGGGGGGAAGAGCTGTCACAGCCCCAAAATCTAAATTAAGGTAATTAGTGTTAAGCCCTAGCTAATCCTTTGCCTTGTTCTAGTTGTTACTTTCCAAGTTCTGTATATCTAAAAATCCTAGAAAAATTTCTAAACATGTCAGGTGATGTGAGTAAGCCCCTGTAAAAATTTCATAATTTTATCCCTTCTGGAAGTACCTCAATTAAATAGATCAGTATCAGATGAATAGCAAAACCCTAATCGGCAAAATTAGACCAACTCCAGAAAGTGCATCAAGTTGAACAGAAACATATGGGGGAAATAATTTATTCAAATACTAGATCATTTATCATGAATTAATATAATTTTTCCAGAATTTATTTCATTGGTTTAGACCCCTCAAAAATTCCAAACAAGTTTCAGCCTGTGTCCTTCTCTTTGACATATGCATTTGCATAGTCTAAGGATTCTCTAAGGAGTTTGGTTGCACTTAAATCATAGAAAAATTCCTGTAAGAACTATCTCACAAATCAACCCACTGTAAATTTTACATAATTTTATCACTTCAATTAATACTTCAACCAAATCCCTCAAATCAGCAAAGCTAGGAAGCTAGCTGAAATAAATTGGTCTACTTCTAAAATTTACCACATGAAATGAAGACTAATTAGACAGAGACCTTTGCCAAAGTGTGTGAAACATGAATTTCTAACCCATACCAGGAATTTTTGGTTTAATTTAATCTCCCAAAGAATCACATGAAAATAATAGGAGCAAAGCCCTAGGACATAAACCACACTGCAGAAAAACTGGGTCTGTGTGCCTACTTTGCATTTTCACCAAGGCAACCAAATCACTTCTAACAACGAATTTTGGTCAGCATGTTACACACATCTTTCTCTATCTCCAGTATTTTTCCCATAATTTATATCCTCATTAACCTAGTGAAACCGTAATGCAAAGACTGCCTGCTACAGCTCAGCAACACTTAGTCTCTAGATTTCTCTCTCTCAAGTCACTGACTAGTGGACCCCACAAGACCATGGCCCACTTGTAAGCCTCTAGCCAGTCTTGACAGTGAGTTTCACCCCTTCTACCATACCTCTCTCTTCTCCATAGGAATTAACTCCAAGGACCCACAACTCATAGACTAAGGCTAGCTGAAAATGTGTAGAAAAAGGTTGCCTTACATGTGGAACCCACCCATGCCACTGTAGCAGTGGAGACAACTCGGCATTGCATGGCAGACGTGTCTTCCTCTCGTTCTTCTCCCTCACAGCACACCAGAGTGACATAGATGAGCTCAACTCCAGAGAACATCGACCATTTCGACTCAAACTCCGCCAGTAGAACCTCTCACCCTTCCTCTTCACGCTCCCACCGGAGAAATCCACAGAATCCCCAAAGATCACCACCGTCAAGCTTATTCTTCCCTCTGCCGAAGGTGTTCGGTTGAGCTCGAGGTTGCACTGGTGAGCTCCATCCTCTTCCCTCTGCCGGAACGTGATTAGCACCTCCCAATAATTCCATTTTTGTATTACCTGCCCTAGGAACCGCCGGCCAAAGACGCCGTGCTTCGCCCTCTGCTCTACAGCGCCGCCGCTGGGACATCACGGCCATTCCGGCCACCTCGGAGCAAGTCTGACCGAGCCAGCTCGCCAGCGTCGTCGCCCTACTTCCAAAAGATAACTGACAGAAGACATGGGGAGATGATACAGTGAAGCTTGAGATCGAAGCCATCTTCTTCCTCTCCGGTCAAGTCGCCGCCGTCGTCGATTTGTTCTCTCTGGTAGGCCTCAGGCCGTTTCCTCGCTCTCTCACCACCCCTAGGAGGTCCCTAACATCATAGATGCCTTACCTTGGTCTCAGATCAAGGGGAGCGAGCTGCCAACGCGATCCCGAAGCTTTCCGCCGCCGCCGGACAATTTGCGCCGTCGCCATTGTCGTTCCAACTTCGCCCAGACCAGCACGAGCCTCGGTGAGCATCCTGGCACCAAGCAGTAACTCCCGCATGCATGTACACAGCCAGATCAAGTCCAAAATAGGATACGCATCGTCGACCCGAAACACTCCGCCGCTGGAGCTCGCCGTCGGCGAGATTCCGGTCACCCGAGGTGTCAAGAAGACCACCCTTAGCTCCGCCATGAACTCCTCTACCTTTTCTGTTTTGGGCCCGACCACAGCCGACGCCGCCATCGCCGTCGCCGCCGCCGAGAAGCCCGCCGGCTCTGTCTGCCTGCGCCCTTCTCTGTTCGCCGCCAGGCCGGACCATACACTCCAGGAACGGACGGTCCGATCCATGCGCCCGTGCCCTCGCGCCCGTGCCCTCGTGCCCGCGCCCTCGCGCCCGTGCCCTGCTCTGCTTTGCCTCACTGGCCTGCGGACCAGGGCTGCAAGGGAAATCAGAAAAGAAGAAAGAAATAGGAAAAGTAATTAAAAGATTTATCTTACAACAGAAAAATGGCTAAACTTTGCAAATCCATAACTTCTCCATTTTGACTCCAAATTGAGTGAAACCAATTTTGTTAGCTCTGTAAATTTGTGAACTTTATTACTGTAAAATAAAATAGGACAACTTCTGTACAGAAAATATCCATAAAATAATATGAAGCAAAATTGACTTATTTTGGGCTTAATAATTTGAAATATTCCCATAAAATTCATCCTATTTGCTAAAAATGTGAAACCACTTCTGTTAAACTCAGAAAATTGTAACCTTACTGTGGAAAAGTTGTATTTGATAAAAATACCTCCCAAAATAGGCCTAAGTAATTTTCTAACCTTTCTTTTTGTTAAACTTGTAAAATTCATATCTAAATCATTTTAAATCGGATTTCAGTAAACCAAATTTTGTCGGAACCAGGAAGATATGTATTTTCACATAAAAATGCTCACACTCATAAAATCCTACCAGAGAAGGCAAGCACTTATTTTCCACTAAGAGTTTTCCTATAGTTTCGGCTTTTGCCGTTTTCAGCCCTTCTACCTTGTCATTTTTGTATCTCCCAATCCAGGGATGCAAATGATTTGGTTCTTTCTCCTAAAATCTTGTTAAGACATACCATACCTACTGTATTTATCTCATAATTAATTGATCATGTTGCATAGACATGTTTAATTGCTTCTTATTTGCATATTGCTTCTTATCGATAGATTCTGAGGATACGGAGTACGTGGAGATTAACCCAGAGCTTGAGTGTGACTCATCGCTGCAGCAAGGCAAGCGTCTAAGCATATTGAACCTATGTTTTCAATAAATTGATTTGTTTGTGAAAACAATATCTATATGCATGCTTCAGTCTATTCAAAATGGGGAAAACGGGTAGAGTCAATATTACCCAATTGTATGCATTTCCATTCCTTGGTTATTGATGCCATGTTTATACATTGTTACCCCTGGTTAAGGACTTTGGGATACTTTTATTTTACCGAATGCTTAGCCATGCTTAAATCTAGACTTAGAAAAATCCGATAGATGGAGCTATCGGTTCAAAACTAGTTTAAAGCGAATAAATAGGTTCAAATCGGAAAAGAATAACCTCTGAATAATAATTGAAAATATGTTTTGACTTGGACGGATGATAGGGCGATGAAGGGATGGTGTTTCCTAGATGCACGTAGCTCCGTCTGGGTCGTAAAGGACCGAACATGTTGACATCTATTCAAGCACCCTACGTACTTCCACACGCCGGGAGTGGGACGGCTTAACTCAGTAGCACGGGAGGCTGTGGCCATCTACGCCCGTCCGTCAGTCGTGAGGAGGGATTTCCGTTGGAGGACCTCGAGCGCGCCTGGCTGTGGCCGGAGGTGCCTCCCACGACGGTGAGCCCGCCTTAGTCATCACACACGCACGACTAAGTCGTCGGGGGTCCAGACGTGGTTTAGCTGGTTGGGGCTAAGCGTGCGAAAGGTTTTGTTGTGACCTCTAGTCCGCACTCAATGTGTAGAGTGTGGGTACAGATATGTACGTATCAAACTAGAGTGTAGCCATTGGGCTTCTATCACATCGTGTGGGTAAAGATGTACACCTCTGATCAGAGTAAGAACTATTCGAATAGCCGTGTCCACGGTTACAGGACGACCGCTTGATGTGTTAGTCAATGTATGTTAGCGACAAACTTGGGAGATATAGTTATGGGATTATGTGACTATATCATGATTTAGGATAGTCATGGATGAAAGGGGTTTCTATAAAAGGTTTTTGGATATTAAATATGACTTGGTTTAGTCATGAGAAAGAACATGCTTGTGTAGCATAATTGTTTGGGCAATGGTAGCCCATAGATGATGAATATGACTTGGTTTAGTCATGAGAAAGGATATGCTTGTGTAGCATAATTGTTTTGGGCAATGGTGACCCATGGGTAATGTTTAAAGCACGGTTGGTGCTCATTTATATTTCATTTTCAGCACTATAAGCTTGCTGTCTTAAAAAATTAGATTGTGTTATTTCTCAAAATGCTTATAGTTTCAAGTATTACTTGCTCAATAAAATCAGCTTTGTGCAAAATCAAGTCAATATAGCCTTCTTCCTTGATGTAGAAACCAGCATGCTTCCTTTGTACTATTATTATGGTGTAAGGCTTGCGGAGTACCATTCGTACTCACGTTGCATCTTTTCAGGTGAGGTTACCGACGAAGATGGTGTGATCTATTGTTATCCCGCCAAGGGTGGCGAGGATAATATGTAGTCGAAGTTATGCTCTATCCCCAGTCGGTTGCCCTGTGTATGGGTTTGGCACCACTGGTTCTTGTCCTTTGTGTTTATATTCCGCTGCAAATCTTTTGTGTCACTTTGTGATGAATTAGGGTGTGAACCCTCTATGTAATATTTATAACTCTGCTGCTCGTTTATCCATATTTAGAGTACTTGTGATGTTTATCAATTGCTTGCGATGAAAGTGTGAGGCTAGTCACTTTCCTAGGGACTAGCTGAACATGAGTATGAGTTGTGTATAATTGAGATGGTTGGGGGATAGCTATTGTGGTTCGAGTCCTCTGGGGTACGTATCGTGTTTGGTCGCCACCATCGAGTGGTTTGACGGGCGTATGACGGGGAGGACTGGCAAGCTATCCTTATGATTATCTCTTTTGTACACTTCTCAGCATTTTTGGATTTGTATTGTGAGTGGGTAAGATTATGGCAAGCCTGCGATGAGGATGGATGGTTACCGCATTTATTCGGGTTTTATTCGAGACTCCATCCATCTAGATAGTTCACGTTGCCGTAAACGTTACTCTTCATAATGCACTTCTGGGGTGCCCACATGTGGGAAGAATATCTTCCACATGTGGAGTTCGCCTACAACCGTTCGTTGCACTCCACCACAAAGATAGCCATTCCAGTGGATATGGCTTTAACCTCGCGCTCCAATTGATTTATTTGCCTTTACCATTTTCAGAAAAAGTAAATTTTGATACTAAGACATGGCTGAATTTGTGCTTAAGTTACATGAGACCACTAAGACAATATTGAGCGTGTAAATGCAAAAGTATAAACTTGCTGGTAGTCAAGGTAGAAAGGAGCTATTTTTGAACTTGGTGATCTTGTTGATACACTTAAGAAAGGATAGGTTCCTACTTTGCGCAAGTCAAAATTAATGTCTCGAGCTGCTGGTCCTTTAAAGTTCTTGCCGAAGATAAATGATAATGCATACAAGATTGATTGCCTGCAACTATTGTGTGAGTGATGTTTTCAATTTTGCTGATTTGAAAGCTTATTGTGAGAATGACCTTATCGAGGACACTCCAAATCAAAGGGAGGATGATGCAGGATATCACTTCTTTAATACACATTACCAACTCCTCATGTGAACAAGTATGCGGCACAGATCCAAGTGACCAAATACTCGCCACGTGCTCATCAACTTTTAATTGCCAGGGAATCTTCTAACTTACATAAATATGCTACAATGGCATACTATTAATTCTATGAATCTTAATTGTTATTAGAAACTGGAGAAGACGCTATGACAATGCTCAAGAACCAAATATTAAATGACACAACAATACAAGTAAACTCCATGTCCGAGAACCGTTTCAGTTTCGGCGGAACATTGCAACTCAAAACGGCCATAACTTTTGATCCAGAAGGAGTTGCAGGGCCTACAATACTTTGAAAACTTATGAATCTACTTTCAGTAATTTGGTCATCCAAATTCCTCCGACATCCAAATCTTGAAACAAGTTGCACATTTTCCTGTCCGAGTCTGTTCGGCCTTGGCCTATGATTGTGTCGTTGCGATAAACCATAGGGTGCACCCCTCACAGCGCAAAACCCTCACCCCCTAGACGTCCTAACTCATTAAACAGTACTATCACTAAATTTAAAGCTTTTACTTAGATTTAAATCTGTCGTTGAACCCAGTTTCGCCGTTTATTCGGTGTATACCCCCAACTTCGGAGAGATAATCATTCATTGCAATAGTTGCCAATCTCCCTTTGCTCTTGCTTGTTTCTCGATTCGCATGCATATTAGCCTCGTGCGCGAGCAACCGGCACGCACAGTGATAACGAAGAGTCGTGGTGCTCATTGCAGTTTGGTCTTGGGTGATCAGAAACCGCGATCTGAGTGTCAATTCTCCACCAATCAAGTTATCCTTACCTAACGCGAAGATTGGCACCCGTTCCCGCTGCCATTCAGATCGACTAACTTTCCAACACTACCTCGACACGGCGCATGTGCACGGCTTCTCCACACCTTTCCGCTGCACGCACACTAGGTTAACGATTCATGATTCCCTCCTTGCATGATTAACCTGTTTCACGGTAGAAATGTTTTGTTTTCTCTATCATAGGCCTGTGCTTACTCCTTCCGTGTATTAGACTAGTTGGCATAGTTTCGATCGGATCATCGCT
>RYFJ01002464.1:0-94366 GCA_003991445.1 Oryza meyeriana var. granulata
TAAAGCGAACTGGAACTAATACACAAACTGAGTAGAAGTATACCAACCCTCGCGAAAGTCCCTTGATTCTGTCCTAGGCACTCGCTAAATAGGAACAGGGATTCATGCCAAAAGCAGCCCATGCACTCAAGGCTATGGAAATATACTCTGACAGATATCTAAGTAAATCTGCTGCGCTATATGAAAGTAGTTGAACATCTACCGCCGAAGAGACACGTTTCTCGCAATTATGCTCTTCTGCCAACTAAAACAGCTCAGTCGGACTCCTATGCCACACAAAAAACTATCAGACCATATCAACCCCGCTACCAACAACGTAGGACCCATGTCCCAATAGACAGCATTCATTGGTAATTCTCTTATCTTTCTGTATATTTTCTTTCCATTCTTTTTTTTTTATTTTATCTTTATCTCTCTCTATTCTTATTAATGTATTTTTATTGTGATTTATTCTTCTCCTCTATCCTTTTATTTATGCTCTATAATGTGTCCTTTTTTTGTCTTGTCTGTTTCTCCTTGTCTAATGTATACTAAGCTTCTACTTCCACTAGTCTGTGTCCTCTATATACACTTCTCTTCTCTTCTATCGTCTCGATTTTTTTTTTTTTCTATTTTTTCAACAATCTAGTACGGAGATAGTATGAACCACAACTGAGAGAGGAAGATATTTATATATAGCTTCCAGTCTGTCTACATAACTTACGACATTCCCAAACTAGACAAAACGCAAGATGATATATATAACAAGATCGGTTCCTATACGACTCCATGATGAACTGAAGTCTAATCTAACAATTCGAATATTCAAGGCCTCATGTAGCAAGCTCCACATATACTGCATGAAGCTTTCGGACCGTATATTTACTGATTACTCTAGAGTCACACTGATCTTCTAAATCATCAACATAGCCCACTTAAGTGAGACCCACAACGCGCCTCACTATATCGCCATAGAAAGCTGCGGAGTCATGAGGCAGCACATCATGTAGCGTCTCGTCGTGTCGTAGGGTAGGCCTCCGTTACCGGAGTTTTTTTTTTCCTTTTGCCGAAATCTGTTTTATTCTGTGTTGCCCTGACATTGCCATAGCAGGCTTTCGCCCTGGAACCACTCAGTTCATAAAGCAGAGAGCCGTCTTCTACTACTCAACAGCTGACTGATGCTTTGTTCTCCCAATTTCGCCTTCTCGAAAGCAACGGCTAAGCTTTACCTCTTATTATGACCTCACACGTTAGTAATATTCACTCTCACGTTAGCTTCATGAGAGTATAGCGTATTCATAGCTAATCGAATGAAACAGTCATGCTCTGTCGGGCACTCTCTATAATAACTGTCCTCCTTAATGTCTTATATTACTATTTTATTTATCTTATCGTCAGATATATACTTATATTATATAGCTAAAGTGTTCTCTTCTGAGTAAATTAGGAACAATTCTATATCACAGCTCTACGTAGCTTCTTTGAGAGTGTATCGGGCATACAATGTCGGACACTATTTATTTTTATTTATATCTACATTTTTATTTAATTGATACAGATATTTCTATATGACGTGACAATGAATCCATTTATAATTTTCTATAAGTATTTTATAAATTTTATATTCTTCTACTTTATGTCATAAATTCTCTTCATAGTACAAACTTATGTGATGTCCTGTGATCTCTTCATTATCTATATATTATATTTGTATTATTTTTCTTTTACTTTTATATATATGTATATTATTCTAATAAATTTTAATTATATATGTCTACAATATATGATTGCAAAAGGATGTACTCATTCTAACTTAATTAATTCTGACAGCTAAGATTATAAATCTTAGTGCACCTCCTGAATGAAGATAACAGATTATCATATAGGAATTACTGTTCCATGTGTGCCAGCCCAATCTTACAGCTCCATCGCATGAATATATCAAACTTCTTCTAACTCAACACGTTCTATGGACTAAAAGCGAAACAATTCTAAACAGTGCCTAAACCATTGAGTAACGGAACAACTGCAAAGAGTCGCCATTCCGCACATACGGAGTGGTTGACGTTGCGATGCTGAGCCAGTAGCCCTTTCGTCTTGTAGTCTCAGGAAACTCGTATTCTATCCCTTTCTTTTCATGCGACAACTTATATTATATATTTAGTAGCTCCTCTATTGTCGTTCAGCTGCATATGCTATATTATACAGATATTCGATGATATAACTCATCTATTCGATTCACTTACTGAACCCAATCCCATTTACTACCCATTCTCTTAGTAATAAGAACGCCTTAATATTATAACTCCTCGATTAATTAGAGTTGCCTCCTTCTAATATGATTGCAGATATGCCGCTTTCATCTCTGCACCTCTCCTCCTACAATTCCTCTCTATCATCTCTTTCTTTCTTGATTTTCTTATTTTTTTAAGTTTTATATTTTCTTATTGTTGTTTTTGGTTGCTATGTTTGTGAACAATCTGCTTACTCTGAGTAGGCACCTGGAATATTTCTCTGCGCTTTCCTCCTCTTTCTTATGAGCCTTCCCTACGTTCTCGATCGCGCGCTGATCTTTTACTTTCACTCTCTTTCTTGTCGTACCTGAACAGGGCACCTCTCTTTCTTCTCTCTAGTTTCTCTTATCCTTATTTCTATTCTACTTTGCTTACTGCCATTTGCTAGTGTTCTGTATGCGCATCTGATCGTATTTCTCGATCTCTATATCCGTTACTTGCTGTTTTTCGCTCTCTCATGTATTCTATCCGCTCTCTCTGCTAGCTCTACTCTTCGTTGCCGCTCAATTTTGCCTAACTCCGTTGCCATTTATATAATATTCGACTTTAGCCTTAAGCCCCTGCACTAAACTAGTATCAACCGCATCGATTGCACTCTACGATACCTACGACCTACGAGTATCTATATAAGTATTAGTACCCTCTAATAAGATTATCGTACTTTAGTATCCTTTTAATGCGACTTGATTGTATGTTATCTTATATTATTTTCTATTTATCATCTTTACTATCTATTTATTTTCTAGTGAATGAAGATACGTCAATACCAAGTACGCAGAGGTATTTTGCTAGAGAAGACATATGTGTCAATGTTAGACCAACGACCCGGCAGATCAGTTCTCTAATAACGTTTAGAGCACCAAACAGTCGGCCCATGTCACTTGTCAAAGTAGGGCCAGTACCAGACAGCCACCTGACCCCATGTGTCAAGCAACAATCATCGTTATTGTGATGTATTTGCTTCTATAGCCATGTTTTTTCTTTGTATAAGGATTTTTGACATCTCCTTGAACCCGTTTACACGATGATAAGTATGTGTATCTTCATACTTGACTTATACAATCAGAGCAACCCCTTCAAGTGCCCTTAATCTTCTATAGACAATTTCCATAACAAAGCGAGTAATAAATAAAGTTTTTTGTGAACTCTGTTTATCTTGTTTTTTATTGTTGTTAGCATGTTGTCGTAATGCATATATGCAAGTTTGTATAGATGTGTGCGCAGAAAAGCAATTTAAATATTTAAATGACAAATCTTTCCATTGGTACAAGCTAAAATAGCTCCACAAAAAATATTAGGACAAACTTTTTACTATGGTATTTGAAAATTCATAACCCGCAGCGAAGCGCGGGCACATGTGGCTAGTAGAAGGAAAGGGAGAAATAAAAGGAAAGAAATGGAAAGAAATCTATGATTTTGGAAAAAAGGACCTCAATTTTCTGAAAACCACGTGTAGCACCTCCCCTGCACGGGATGTTAGGCATGGACCCCTGAATTTTGGTGAAAATCCAGGATTTGCTCCCTACTGAATGAAAAATCACGTAGAGGCCCCTGTTCTTTGCAGAATCGTCCATAAATTCATACTCTTGTATAAAGATGCCCCAGGATTTTGAATTTGAACCTCACTTTCGCATTTTTATCTTGATTATGAATTTTATAAAGCATTTTTTCCTGTTCTAAGAAATTTATTTATGAATTGTCTCATGCTATTAATTTTGTATATGTATTAGTTTCTGCAATAAATTATGAAATCTGTTGATATTACATGGAGTGACAACTTGATAAATTTGCAGATTATGTAGATGGCTAAGATGATGAACCGGGAGTTCACCGAGTGTGCCCTGTATGGGTAGACCAACTTGGCACTGATCTTCAACCTTAAAGCTGTGATTGGAGCCATGAAGCTTGAACCTTCTGTCGAGGCAAGCACCTCGACCAATGAAGACGGCCACATGGTGCAAAGGAGGAGGAAGGGCAAGAAGAAAAGAAGCATGAACAAGCCCTATGGGCAGCAGGACCAAAGGTGCCATAGATGTGGCACCTAGGGACATTGGTTCAGGATATGCCGTGAATTCCTGCATACCATCAATGTCTACCATCCCAAGTAGAAGAAGAAGAATAAGTCCAAGACCCATGGTGCAAGCATGAAGGGTCCACTTGATGCTATAGCCACCCCCAATATCACCGCACCAGCAGCAATAGGAGATGATGATTGGGTGATCATTGACATCGATGATGAGGTCTACCTCGCTTTCTCGGAGTCATCTGAGTTGAGCACTTAGTTATCTCTATATTTCGTAAGATGAGAACTTTATTGAATAATTGTAAGCTCTACGAGAGCAAACTTATTTGAATTTGGCATGCACAACCTTATTTATCCACTATAGTATTTTGTTCTATGATAAATTATTGTCTTACTTATACATTCTATCTCATAGAATATGTGTGGAGTCCAATATGGAGAAAGTTTGCATTGTGATAGCGGTACCACAAACACGATCTTAAGAGAAACATGATACTTCCAGACCATAAAGAAAAAGGCTAGAACTACCATAACAATCGCAGACAACGATCCGTACATAGTCGGTTCTAGCAGAGCCACTATTGTACTCCTCATGGGTACTACTTCAGAAATTGAAGAAGTATTATTATACCCTGAATCAACAAGAACCCTCTTATGTTTCAAAGACATTCGTGCAAACGTTTCCATGTAGAAATCTGCGATGAGAACGGTAAGGAATACTTGCTCATCACAAAGCACGCGGAATGTGAAAAAAGAATTATGGAGAAGCTTCCTTCATTAGAAACTGGGCTATACTAAACAAGGATACTACCCTTAAGACTGTGTTTAGGCACTCTGAATTATTTTCCCTTTGGCATGATAGACTTGGCCAGCCAAGTCTTAGAATGATGAGAAACATCATTAACAACTTGCAAGGACATAATGTCAATGTGAAAAACTTCCTGAATCAAGAAGATTTCGTGTGCCATGCATGTACCATCGGGAAATTTGTCACAAAACCATCCATGTGGAAAGTGAAGGATGAAAGCACGAATACAGGGAAATTTGTGGCCCCATATAGCCCCTGTCAGGGTCGTTTAGGTACTTCATGGTTCTCATTGATGCTTTCTCGAAATGGTCACACGTGTGCTTACTGTCAACACGAAACCATGCCTTTGCAAAATTGATCTCGCAAATCATCCAAATTAATAATAATTTTCCAGATCATTGTGTGCAGTCCTTACGAATGGAGAATGTTGGCGAATTTACTTCAAAGGCATTTGATGATTATTGTATGGCAATGGGAATTAAAGTAGAGCACTCAGTACCGCATGTCCATACGCAACATGGACTTGCAGAGGTGTTGATTAAAATAATTAAATTCATCGCCAAACCAATTTTGGAAGGTTGTAATTTGCTAAGCACGTGTTGGAGACATGCAATCCTACATGTGGTAAATCTCATCAACTTCAGAACCATCGGCTTACAAAATCCAATCACCAATGCAACTGGTACAAGGGGTCATACCGAAAGTGTCGCATTTGCACAAGTTCGGTTGCATGGTCTATGTACCTATCCCACCTCCCCAACGAACAACAATGGGTCTTCTCAGGAAGATTGAGATATACATTGGTTATGAGACTGCATCCATAATCAGGTATTTAGAACCCATACGAGCGACACGCATACAGCCTACTTTGCTGATTGCATCTTCGACAAGGATCATTTCTCGTTTTTAGGGGAAGGAAATCAACCCTTGGATGAGAAAAATCAGGAAATAACGTGGCAAACCACGGGGATTCTTGCACGCGACCCACACACCAATGAAGCAAATGAAGAAGTATGGAAAATAATCAATTTGCAAAGTTTAGCAAGCCAACTACCTGATCATTTTTGTGATTTGAAGAGCATAACCAAATCGCATGTGCCCACACGCAATGCACCGAGAGAGTCGAAATACCAAAGCAAGTTGGTAACTCTCATCCTGTCTAGAGGCCTTAGAACAAAAGGATAGGAACTCCGGTCCCTCGAACCCCAAGTACCTAGAGATGTCTGGAGAAAAAGGGGCCAGAGGGCTTGGTACAGTCGATTGCAAAAATTCCCCAAAGAAGGAAGGGAAGCCAGCCGAGATCTAGCACTGGTGTAGAACCATTGACGATGTGTGCATACATATAGATCCTGGCAAACTAAAGGAACTTGCCCCCATAGCAGAAAACAATGAAAGGTAAGCAGAAGCTTCAGAAGAAGCAGCTCATGAAGAAATGGCCATAAACTATGTAACATCAGGAGAATTGTTCCATAGACCAACACAAAATGTAGACATCTACTTTGCTAAGAAAATAGCCTCCGGCATCAATTTTGACCACGGGCCCGCATCACTCACATAATGCAAGAAAAGATCAGATTGGGACGAATGGAAGAAAGCAATCATAACCGAGTTAATTTCTCTAAACAAAATAAAGATATTTAGGCCAGTTAGTCGTCCCCTTCCCCATATATGTCCTTAGGATATTAGCGGGTATTTGTTTGCAAGAGAAATGAGAATAACGAGGTTGTGAGATACAAAGCAAGGCTTGTAGCTCAACGTTTTACCCATACTGGGATCTTGGTGTTGGAACAAGTATTGTTAGAATGTTGCAACTGTTTGAAATATTTTTCAGCAAGCGATGAAACACATGGAACAATTCCTATTGAAACTTTTTTCACCGAGTGATAAAACATCAGAAATATTTTTGTTGAAACATTTTCCATCCATCGGTGAAACATCTAAAATATTTTTTACATGTGGTGAAACACTGCAAAATATCGGACGTCCAGGCCATAGTCGCTTTCCAAGAAATATTCTATTTTAAACAAGTGACATGTTTATTTTAATTTTATTGTTTTTATTATAATACATGGACACTGTGCTAGTAATTAAATAAAATCAGATGATTATTTCGTAAACTCATGTATAACTGTATATGCCATGTGGCCGGATACATCTCGATATGTAGAGATTTGATTGAATTCCATTATCAAAAAATAACTGTATATAAAAATTAGTACTCTCTGTGCCATCTACTCTCTCTGTCCAATAAAGAATAGGAGTACAATTTTAGAGTGCCCAGGCATATATCTCCATAAGTGAAAAAGTAA
This sequence comes from Oryza meyeriana var. granulata, assembly GCA_003991445.1. Lineage (NCBI taxonomy): Eukaryota > Viridiplantae > Streptophyta > Magnoliopsida > Poales > Poaceae > Oryza > Oryza meyeriana. The sequence goes on from RYFJ01002464.1 coordinate 7,414, forward strand.
ATCTCAAGACGTAACGTGGTTGAGCCACGGAAGCAACATAAGTGCAGCCGTCCGATTCAAGAACGACAAAATAGAGAGAAAACGATCGTAGCCGTCGAATGGAAGAGGTCCTCACCGTTCTTCACGAGGCTTCCAGGCGAAACCTCATGGGCGTGGTCACGAACAGAAAAAATAGAGCGGCAAAAAAAGGGGAAAAAAAACCCTCCTCGCGCACTACCCGAGCACCGACGCCTCATGGCCTCTGACTCCTGCCACTTTCTCAGTACCACTAGAATATAGGCGCGTCTGTTCGCGCTCACTATATAGCCCATGTGTTTTATTTAGAGTTTATATAGAATATATAAATTTTATGTAACTTTAATAATGATGACCTACAATTTATATAAAAATCATACATATTCAGAAAGACCTTTTAATATATTTTTAATCTAATTTGAAAAGCTTGAATGTATCAAATTTTATCTCTGGTTTAATTCTCACGGTCAAGTTGAGAGAGAAGGGAAAAAAAAACTTGCAGAACAAAAATGAGAGGGAGACGGAATTTGTGCATGTGAGCCAGCCGAGCAATGCTAGCTGTGGTAATTCTTGATGCCCACATCCCACACAGTTCACATAGCCTCACACCATTAGTTCGAGAAGCCAATTAAGTCAGATCTCTATGGAGGCCATGGGCCGTAGGTATCTCATGAGAAGCATTATGGTCACTCGGATAGAGAATGTTTCTAATCCTGTAACCACGGATATAATAGGATTCGGTACATTTTACCATATAAGATAAGAAAAGGGATACGTTGTATTCCTAGAAGGAAAGGGAGCCTCTCGGGGCAAGAGCACAATCTCACTAGAGAAACCTCAAAGGCAATATACCATAGCTGAAAATAGGGTATTATCTCACCTTGAGGGCTTGCAGGATAAATTGTTTCGTGTTTCTTTATAATCCATCAAGTTTAGCTCTTATGTGTAGCCCTATATTATTATTATCGATACAAAACATCGACAGTTGGCGCGCCGGGTAGGGGCTTCGGCGAGATCAACTTCAACAAGCCTGATGGATCCAACCACCGGAGTCGACAGTGTCAAGTTCTTCCCCGGGTAGATAATCAACTTCGGGAGCCTCGACTTCGTCGCCGACAAATTCGGCAACCTCACCCTGACCAACTCGGATTCCATCCGGTCAGCCAGAAACCAAGCCGACTTCGCGCCAGTCGGCCTACTCAACGCTGCAGCTTTCTTCGTTGACATGCTACGGCAATCCCCAAAATGCGCGAGTCCAGGGACAAACTTTTCTTTCAGTGTTCGACTCGAACTCGGCCTTGAGCTGGCCGAGGTTGGGCTAAAGGAGGAGGAGATCGTCAATCTCTCGTTCGGACTCAGCAATGCCGCGGACAATTTTAACATCACTCCGATGCAGCAGATCCAATCCCCTGGAGTTCAACTCGGATACGGCCTAGAGCCGCTCGAGATCGGATCTAGGGAGGTTGGAGTTGTGATAACCCCTCTAAACTACTCGACTCCGACTCATAGTCGGATAGCAGCTCAGCAAGTTTTTCTCCACCACGAGAAGTATTCATGGCGTCCTAGGGCTCAACTCCCACTCAAGATGCACGCCGACTTCGCGATCAGCAAAAGGAGCAGGCTCGCCGACTACGTGAGCAACAGAAGGAAGACGCATGACGCTTGTAAACCAAGCGCGATGCTCGTAATGACAACTTGCGCAAGGCTAGACGGACTGCATTCATGTTCTTTTATGAAGCCCTTCATAGCCTCGTTGTCTGCTGATATAAAGCAGGACTTGGAGAAGAGGTACTCAGACAATGAGTACTCGGGAGCAAGCTACTCGGGAAATTTTCACCAAGGAGGATAAGCACTCGGCACCAGCTGTGACTCAATTATAAAGGTCTCAGGGGCTGCTATGGAGGCCATGGGTTCCGGGTATCTTATGAGAAACATTGTGGTCACTTGGATAAAGGATTGGCCTAATCCTGCAATTAGGAATATAATATGATTCGGTACATATTACCTTGTAAGATAAGAAAAAGGATATAGTCTTAGTTGGGTACGTTGTATTTCTAGAAAGAGATCATTTGGTCAAAGTTCGACTGGGATTCTTATCATATAACCTCTCCTCTCCAGTATATAAGGAGGGGTAGGGAGCTCCTTAGGACAAGAGCCTAATCTTACTAGAGAAACCTTAAAGACAATACACCATAGCTGTAAGTAGGGTATTACCTCACCTTAAAGGCCTGAACCAGGATAAATTGTTTCGTGTTCAGACCTAAACCAGGATAAATTGTTTCGTGTTCCTTTACAATCCATTAAGTTTAGGTCTCATAAATAGTCCTATATTATTATTGTCGATATAAAATATGGACAACCTTCATATTACTGTCGTAACGTGGTGAGCTCTTGCCGTGGACAAGAGCGGCAGGTCGAGCAGTCAGTTTTATCATCGCCATTTCGCCACCAGCTCTCGTGAGGGCCATGTGGATTCAACCATGATTCCATGGAGGGGAGAGTGTCAGCGACAAGGATCAGTCTATACAAAAATATATACTACTGCATAGATCACTGTCAACAGAGAATTTTTTTACCTCCTTCGTCCTAAAAAAAATACAATTATAATATTTAAAATTTATTTAAAAAAATACAATTATAGAGTACTACTTCTTCGACCTAATATCACTCATTCAAATTTCTCCTCATATTATAACATTCAAATTTCTTTTTTTCTCTCCTAAATCATTCCGGGGTTATCTCTGATTGAAGGAGACAAAGAAATAGTAATTTCTTTCATTGCAAGGGGCAGATGGGAAGCCTCTAGAACCTCGATGCGTGCGCTTCCTTTTTTCTTTTTGGATTTTATTGCCTCGTATGATTATCAGATTTATCTTAAAGTTTAACAGATTTATCTCAAAGTTTACCAGATTTATCCGTCGTAGCAGTTTGGGCCATCACGTCCCGAACCAATGTGCTGCCCAGCAACAGCAGGAGCAGGCGCAGGGGCACGCAAGCGTACGCGGCCGGCCACGTGGCGGGGCTAACCGTCCGCGAATTTGCTGAGAATTCGTAGTAGAAGATCCCTATCAATTTATATTATCACTAAAAAATTATCCGTGCATTATAATAGACAAAATCAATTTTAATTTAATTATATAGTTAAAAAAGAAAATTTTAATTATACATAGATTAATATCATTATATGTAAGAATAATCTATGCTCTGTCTGTCAAAAGAAGATTCGTAGCCATACTCTTTTTGCCGAAAGAAGATTCGTAACCAGAAATTAATTACTTTTGGACAGACGAAGTACTTGTTTAAAACAATAGACTTCTTATGTTTTTTTTATGATGTACCCTATGAAATTAAGCTAACATGGCTCCTGAAAGGTTGGAATTAAGAGAAGCTCAAACACAAGCATGACCAAAAGGTGCTCATTCACCTCTTGGCTCTCGCAGCCGTTCATGAGACGGATAGAAAGAAGGCAAGCACAGTAGTAGCACTCTCATGCATCGCTCAATCGTCTGGAACAATTTTATATTCAGCCCACACTTCTCAATATATCTCGTCCGCATATGACAGTATCAGTATGCATAGTCATCTATCGAGAATTTTTTTATTTTTATATTTATTTAATAAAATATTTACAAAACTACATTTTCATTTTAAAAATTTACAAAAATATACTCCCAACGTCCTTTGGAAGGGCTTTTTTTTTTTATAAAATCGCTCTTCCAGAGAGCGATTTGATGACGTGGCTGACGGCTGTTGGCCGGATAGCCGACGGCCATCAGCTATTTTGCAGGCGGGCCCCCCGGCGTCCAAAAACCGCTTGCTCAGAGGACGGTAGGGGGGCCGCTTGCAAAAATCTGGCCGGGGGGCCGGCCATTTTACAGGCGGCCCTCCTGCCGCCCGCTAAGAGGGCGGTTTTTGGGAGGCCAGGGGGCCGCCTGCAAAATGGCCGACTGGTTGGCCATTTTGTAGGTGGCCCCCTTGCCACCAGCTGAAAGGGCGGTTTTTAGCTCCCCGGGTATAAAACCCCCTCCCAGACTCTAAAGATATCATAAAATTCACTGAAATCGTAGAAAAAAAAAGAGAGCTGAGAGTGAAGGAGAACGAAAGCGCCGAAGCCCTACCGGTTTACGGATTCATCTGTAGGTAATATTTGATGTCTCTTTGCAATTTCTATTTGTATTCATCAAATGATGTAGTATGTGTAGTATTATACTAGTTTTTTCACAGATAAATAAATGTTAGGTTTGTTTCACAGGGTGTAGATCTATTGTAGTTGAGCATAACGGCTAAGGACAATGATAGAGCGCATGAGAGAAGTTAGGTTTTTTTACTAGATGAGTAGCACTAGTTTGAGAAACGCTAGGAAGATGGAAATGTGGACGATGACATTTTATTTTTTGTAGTCATATGTACTATACCCTAGGTATGTAGTTGTATAAGATATTTTTGGCCCAGTGAGTTATAACTTATGTTTATTTGGTTATAATGTAGGTTGCTATAGATGCATCCGGTATGTCCAGTCATCTACGACTTCCGATTGACGAGCCTCCGCTGATGTGTTGGTGTGGAGATAATTGCAAAGTTGCAATAAGTGAGAAGGATTACACATACTACCAAATGTATTGGATATGTGCAAATTACGCCTACTCCCTGGAGAAGCCGAAACCACAAGGGAAGAAGGGGAAGGGAAAGGCGAAGAAACCAGTGGAGGTAATACAAATTATTTTGTAGTACGAAATATTTGAACCTTTGAGCTAATAAATTTGTATATGTCAAGCCACCGAAGCCTCCTCCGCCTCTGTGCGACTTTGTGCAGTGAATAGATATGGAGGTCCGTCCAAAGGACGCCGAGTTTCTTCGCAGTTTAAAAGATTGGAACAGGAAGCGCACCCAACGTCGTTGGGCGGTGTAAGAAGAGTGGGAGGCTAAGCAGAAGAGGAAGGAGGAGAAGGAGCGGTAGGAGAAGGAAGCCCGTGAGGCAGAGAGGGAGAGGAAGCGGGAAAGGGCACTGCGTGCAAAGGAAGCTGAGCCAGAGACGGCGAGGAAGGGGAAGTACCCACGCTGCACACAGTAGTTGCATCTCTAGTTGCATATCTGTTTAAAATTCCCTAAGGCATGTAATAACGATAACTAGAAACATTTGATGTGCCGTTTGTACTCTTTGGATGGATAATTTTATTATGTTCGTAAGCAATTAACGTGTGTTCGGTTGTCACCACTCGGAATGTACTTTCGCCGTGAAGTTGAAACTCAAAAATTCTTGTTTTTGATCAGTTTCGTTACAAACATAGATCGTGAGGAGTACATCGTTTGATCGACGAGCGTAAACGAAGTAAAGGGGTTTCTTTAGTATACGTAGAATTAATAAAATATGATATACAACAGGTAAACTATTACTGATACAACGTACTACGGGCCCTGACCGTAATCTCTAGCTCTCTTCGTCTTTCTACCCTACGCTCGCACTTGGCCCTAGGAATACGTCAGCTGGACTGGTGGTACGGCACGGCCAGCGCGGGTCGTCTGCACGGGTATGGCAACTGATGGGTCCTGTGTCTATGGTGGCGGAGCTCTTTCGAGCTACGAGGCAGCTAGTATCTCCTGGATCTCCTCGCCCTCGTCCTCCAAGTCGTCCCCCTCGAAAGGATCCGGTGCCAAACCGCTGCCGCGTGCGCCCTGCGTGGAGGAGCCAGCGCCAATAAACATTCCCGGCGCTGTAGAGTGGAACCCTGTACACCAAATTATTGATAATTGCAAACCAAAATTTTGCAAGGCAAAAGTAAACTTTGATATAACCTAAAGGACCTCCTGTGGTGGCCCAGGGGGCACTTCTCATGCCCAGCTGCGCGTGTGGTCGTGTATGGTACACTCCATGCGTCGATGTGCTAGTTCTAGAGGGATGTAGGTACGGTGTAGCGAAAACTACAGGGAAACATATTGATGTACAACGGTGCATGTCGTAGAAGGAAACATGTTATGAACCGATGGTTAGTCGAATTTACCTCTGGAAGGGCCAAATGGCTGACTAGAACCCTGCAGGCGTACTCCTACTCCTACTCCTGTTCCTGCTGGCCGTGGCTGTTGCTGCTGCACAACTACGGGAGGTACCGCATTGGCTGCACAACAAGTGAGCGCACAAATCACTATGTGCATCGCCTGACAAATCCTCCCGAAGGTCGTCCTTTACTCGTCTGCAGTCAGCACGATCCCACTCTCCAACCGTTCGAACGCCGTGTTCACATCAGCCTGAACCTATCGCGCTGCATCGGCCTATTTCAAATGTGACATGAACATGTGTTAGAACCGTGGACATGTACAAAGGGAATAGTAAAGTGCAAAGATAATATGACTTACCGCACGGAAGTAGTCCTGGTCACGGTGTCTAGGATACGTGTCCGTCGTAGCGGCGACGTGTGGCTGTGGATCATCTGGGGTGAACGTTACGCGTGTGCGGGTATGGGGCTGGTACCACATGAGGTATGCTAGGTAGGTCTCCTCAGTGTGTGGCTGTATCTCGTCGATGACCTCCTCCGTTGCCAACAACCAGTCCTCTACATACTTCTGCAGTTGGGGATACCACTGAGCGCCGGGTGCCTATCCCCTACGATTATATCTATTTGCAGAGAGTGCATTAGACTACATTAAATAGCTATAGTACTAAACAAAGATCACAGTTGTACTAACCGGTGCATATCGCACGGCACAACGATCTCCACGGGCACAGGGGAGTGCTGACGTAGGCCGAACTGTCGCATCACGCGTTGCGGACAGTGGGGCTCAACGAAGATGTTGAACACCAACGGCACTGTCGTCATCCAGTACGCCTAGTCACGCATGCAAAGAGTAAAGAGTCCGAGCGGTGCATGGGCCGCGATGGCCTGCGGACTATACGGCTCCCAGACGACGTCGCTGGGCAGCAGGCGGTCGAACTCCATAACGAATTCGGAGTAGGCCCTCCTAACCTGCTTGTAGGCATAACGACGCTGCAAAATAGGAAAAGATTACACGTCAGTGTTTGCGCATAAGTGCTAAACATAGAATTTCACATTTTGTATCTCACGGCGAGACCATACGGTCCCTATAGTTGGACGGTCCTCAGGCCACTGCCCGTACAAGCCTCCAGGGCCGCCCTTGTAGGAAGAGTGATGAATCAGAGGACGGCCTATCGCGAACCGCTCGGCCGCCCATAGCTATAGAAGGAGAGGGCAACCGGTGATAATCGCACCTGGATCGGTCTTTGTGCACGCGTCACAAAGAGCACAGTACGTCGCCGCTAGCACAGCAGATCCCCAACTCCACTGCGGTACGCAGCCATCCTCGTTGTCGGCGATCGCACGAGCGTAGTGGATTAGTCCCTTGTCCACCGCGTGCCCGTGAGTGCTGGTGAGCATCACCCACCCGAACAGCCACCACAGGTACGCCTCCATGCTCCGTCGCACCGAGTATTCGTCGGCGTTATCGTCTAGCTTATCAGGCTGTAAAGAAAGATTATAGTCAGCAACACTGTTGCTTTATAGGTCGGATGACTGTGAATCAAAGGAATCCGCGACTTACGGTGAACTGTAACAGCCACACCTGCGAGGGGCCGCTCGGGGTGTAAGGCGGTAGCGAACCCGGCCTTCCAAGTTCAAGTCGACGATGCACGGGCTCGAACCGAGCAGTGATGTTCTGCGACTAACCATGCGCCCCGTCAATCGAACCAACTGCGTCTCCTGCGAGAGGAAGTCCTAGCAGGTACGACACGCCCTGGAGTGTGGGAGTCATCTCGCCGCACGGTAGGTGGAACGTGTGGGTCTCCAGTCTCCAGCGATCCACCAGTGCTGCCAGAAGTGACCGATTAGCGTCCCATCGCTTGGCGGGGTCTCTCTCGTCCGGTGCGGGCTCAACTAGCCTACACAGTGGAAGAAGTCCAGCCTGACACAACCTGCAGAATATAGCACTGTATTCAATATTGGGGAACATAGATATGCACAAATGATGTGAATGAATATTCGTACAGCTCTTACCTCTCACGGAACCGGGGGTCTATCCGCATGAGATGACGTGAAGGCCGTGGACGGAAGGTGGCTTGCTGGGCACCCTCGACGGCTAACAGGTAAGACCGGTGGGACTAGTCGAGACCTCGGTCGAGCAACTCCGGTGTATGGTACACCATACTTGCATGCAAATATAGAGTTAGCGTAAATTATTGTTAAAGTTTATAGCATTGTTACATGACAATAAAAAACAACAGTACGGTACATATCCTTCTATAACAAAGAACAAGTATAGACTTACACTACACCGCAGCACCACCAAATGCTCGAGAACACCTAGGACGGGGTCGTCTTGAAGTTGTGCATTCACCCGTAGGACGACTGCCATCAGCGGCTGAACCCGACGGTCCAGCTTCCGCCGCACTTGGACCGGTTGCATCCTTTGGACAATTCTTATACGTATGACATGTTTGGTCACACTTTGAACAACGTTTATGCCTTGCACTGGTTTTTGACTCATCCATGTCATTACGGATGCGTTTTATCTTGCGGCGACCTGCTTTATCCCTTAATTTTGTTTGATCAGGAATGTACATAGCTTGAGGATGCTCTGTAGTAAATGTACCCGCAATACCGAAACCGTATATCTCTCCGCTCCAGGTATTATAGATTGCTTCTTTCCTGAAATAAGGTGAGACAAAATAACGTGCTTCTATCCCGCACTCACCGCTCGCGGCAATAACGTGAGAACATGGCTTGTGGAGCAGAGTAGATTTTCGGCACGAGCACTTGTAGGTCCCGTCTTCCTTCAGCAGACACTCCTGCACAACTCTCTTGCGGTAGATTCCGCGCATGTCCTTATCGACACATAATATTTCAAATCTGTGCTCTTGTGTACCTTGAGGTAGAGCACGATGTCTTTGGGTCTTTTTACTTTTATCTTGCAGATACTTCATCAGTAGTGTGCTAAAGAAAAGATTATTGTCCGTCATTGAGGACCCAGCTGCTCTGAACCGATCTCTAAAGTACTTGCATGTGTCATGCAAGATAAATTCAACTATGCCAACAAGTGGGAGCCCTCGAACACCACGCATCACTCAGTTATAAACCTCTGCCAAATTTGTGGTCATTATGCCAAATCGAGAACCATCATTGTCATACAACAATGTTCATTTCTCCTTTCTCTCATTCTCAATCCACTCTGAAAATTTTCTAACTGAGGATGCAGACCTTTTTCTCATATGAGGTCCGTCACTTGATAGAGATCCAAGAGCTTGTGGAGCCTCATCCCCTCCAATGGTAGCCCTCCTGGACTGCTCATCTGTTAGTTTAGAGGTCAGCTCATCCAACCTTCTCCAAAGCTCATTGAATTTCTTTTCTTGATTCTGGGCGCAAAGCCTCTTGAAAAGATCCATAAGGTGCTTATTCTTAAATTGTCTGTAGAAATTAGCACCCATATGACGTATGTACCATCTGCTTTGGACATCAGACCACCTTGATAGGTATCCCTTCTCAACACATCCATATCTCAATTCCTTAATTGCACGCAGCAAGTCGGCGTGACAGTTATGTATAAGGCATACGTCTGGTCTCATCCGTACAACTGCAGACTTAATCCTTTCTAGAAACCAATACCAGCTATCAGTGTTCTCACTCTCAACAAAAGCAAAAGCCACTGGTAGAACTTGGTTGTTCCCATCAACTCCAATTGTTGTTAAGATCTGCTCTCTGTACTTTCCGGTCAAAAATATCCCATCGATGCAGAGGATAGGACGACAATGGACAAATGCCTGAATGCAAGCACCTAATGAAAAGAATACTCGTTGCAACTCACTTTTATTACTATGGTGAATTGATGGAAAGACTTTTAGGTCATAGCACGTTTCCGGATTCCTCTTAAGAATACAGCCTAACAGACGAGGCAAATTATCATAGGATGCTTCAAATGTGCCAAATCTCATCTCTACAACCTTCTGTTTTGCCCTCCAAGCCTTAGAATAGCTAATTGTGTATTTGAATTTCTCTTCAATATGTCTAACAATTGACTTTGGTTCGTACCCCAGATTGTTGACAATATGGGAGTACATCTCTGTTGCAACAAATGCAGATGTCATGTTTCTGTGATATTTTTTAACACTGGGTAAGTAACATGAATGCTCAGTCACGATTGAAACTTGCCAATAATCTTTCCATTTACCCTTGAATGCGTGCACCCGCCATGGACACCCATCCTTTATGTACTTCACTTCATACACTGATTTGCTTGACTTCACGACCGAGAACTTCCTTTGAAGTTACACCGCCCATTGTTTTACTGCCTCCTTTAAATTCTCTACATATGCATACTTAGCCCCTTAGATGACCTCATTCTCCTTATACTCCTATGGCACATGATGTCGCTCGGAGATAGCAAGCCTAGAGAAGTGCTTGTTGCTCCATTCTGCAAGCATCATAGTGTCTTCATGAGACGAATCATCATGCTCTGCTTGCTCGTTTTCAGAATCTTCCCTATCCATTTCTTCGACGATGGTGTTGATTAGTTCTCCCTCATCTGCCACACCTGTTGGCTGTCTATCTTCTTCATTCCCTCCTTCATTTTCTTCCATTGTTTCGCTATCACCTCCCGCCGTACTTGGACATTCATCATCTTGCACGGATATTGCATCAGCGGTGTTATCTTTCTCATACACCGACACAAGTATGCCCAATGGCCAACCACGTTGGAATGCATTCTCCACATACCATCTCCAAATGGCAGTGCAATCTACCGGTATCAGTTCTCAAAAAAAACCTTCAGCTCCACGACTGACTACTGCATACAAGGTTATTGCGCTAAGCTCGGGGTCCAGTCGAAACCCTCGCATCAGCCAGTTGTACACTGACCCAAAACTTCTCTCAGCAGGCCTATCAATCCCCTTAGCCGTTGAACTAAACTCTGACAGATCTACCCCTTCTGGACCGTATCTAACATTCTCTTGCCTGTGAAATAACTGAAATATCACCTTATTTGACATTTCTGTTGATGAAAAAATACAGTTAAACTAGGTACCAATATTCTCCTCACATCTAAAACCGTGTATTTCAGATTTTATAACTCCCATCTCTACAAAAATTAAGTCATCTAACAGATTAACTAAAAACCTACAGATCTACGAGTCACAACTTATTTTCATATAGTACTATACACGTAACCAGTACAATACTATATCAATTCTTGCATATAAATAGAAATTACAAAGAAACAATAGATTTTACCTGCAGACGAATCAGCAAACGGACAGAGCTTCGCTGCTTTCGTTCAGCCTCGCTCTCAGCTCTCTTCTTTTTTTCTGCGATTTCAGTGAATTTTATGACATTTTTGGAGTCTGGGAGGGGGTTTTATACCTGGGGAGCTAAAAACCGCCCTTCCAGATGGCGGCAAGGGGGCCGCCTGCAAAATGGCCGGCTTGTGAGCCAAGCCGGCCATTTTGCAGGCGGCCCCCTGGCGTCCCAAAAACCGCCCTCTCAGAGGACGGCAGGGGGGCTGCCTGTAAAATGGCCGGCCCCCCAGCCGGATTTTTGCAGGCGGCCCCCCTGCCACCCTCTGAGCGGGCGGTTTTTAGGACACCGGGGGGCCGCCTGCAAAATGGCTAGCGGCCGACCGTTAGCCACGTCATCAAATCGCCTTTTGGAAGGGCGATTTCATAGAAAACGCCCTCCTAGAGGGCGTTGGGAATATATTGTTTGTAAATTTTTGAAATGAAATGTAGTTTTGTAAATATTTTATTAAATAAATATAAAAATAAAAAAAAATTCCATCTATCGATCGGTGCAAAGGCAAAACAACCCCGAGACGGAGTCCAATTCTTCAGCCCCGATGGCCCATCATGGTGCAGAGCCCATCAATCAAGAGGATGCGCTGAAAGCGGCCCATACACACAGTCCCGTCCGCGGCGCGTGGGAAGACTCATACGTAGGAACACGGATGAAAGAAGGTTTAATTAATTAATCGAACGCTGCTAACGCACGAAGAACTTGGACAACACATATACTAAGCGGTTATCATACGACGTAACAAAATTTCAATGGAAACAACTTTAATCTTTATGATAGGTAAAAATACGGTTTACTTAAAAAAATATTTGTGAAAATAACCCTAGATTAGTACTCACATTTTTATGTCAGAGACCTTGGAAATTTTGAGTTTTTCAAGACATCAGATTCCTAACCCAATTAACAACATGCCCATAATCGACAAATAGAAACAACATAATAGAATGGTTAAAGTCACGTAAATTAGAATGAGGATAACCAACACTAGCTAGGAAATTATAGCTGTTGGATCAACATAGAGAAAAAAAATGACATGACAAAACATTATTTACTGGTGCCTGTTTATATTACATGCTTATATACGTTAATACGTACTCCCTCCGTTTTAGATTATAAGTTATTTTGACTTTACTTAAAGTCAAACTCTTTTAAATTTGACCAAGTTTATAAGAAAATATAGTAACATTTTCAACACAAAAAATATACTATAAAAATATATTCAGTTTTGGATTTAATGAAACTAATTTGTTGTTGTAAATATTGGTATATTTTTCTATAAATTTAGTCAAATTTAGAGTGGTTTAACTTTGATCAAAGTTAAAACAACTTATAACCTAAAACAGAGGAAGTAGCATATAACACAATGGTTAAAGACACGCAAATGCGCAAAGATTATTTCTTGAAATAACACTATGTATTTTATACGTTTTCCGAAAAAAAATTAATTAAATAATTTCGATTGTAGTTTTTTTACACACCATTGATGGCAGGATAGTCATAGTCGTGAATGTGCAAGTTCATACTGGTTAGTAGGAAAAAACTTTGATGGCCCTCAATAAATAAAAGATGATTGGGAGTGGGAGTGGGATGATGGTTAAGAATAAGATAAAAAAAATTAAATGAGAAGTGATTAATATAACAAGTAATACCATAAAATTACACTATTTGTTGGATAAATTTTAAATTCTAGAATTGATTGATATGACAGGTAGTACTATAGAATTGCACTATTTGTTGAACAAATTTTAAATTCTAGAATTACAATTTTTGTTGCACTGGAGAGACTATGAACAAACAATGATGGTTATGAACCCCTACACTGCACACATCCAGAGTCTGTCAGCATGCCTGATGCATATGGTACACATCTTGCCTGATGCATCTATGCCTGATCTGTTTGTTGACCAATCCTGGGTTATGAATGAGAGCAAGCATCCCCCTTGAAGGCCATACTGATCAAGAACATCCCTATGACTAGAGAGGCACTCCAAAGGAGATGGCCACGTCTGATAGCTTTCGGTGCACCGGAGCTGCTGCTACTCATCGGAGAAGGGCATCCTCCTTCAGAGGGACTGTCCAGTAAAAATATTAAAAAGAAACAAAGAAAGAAGTGATTGAGAATCTACATGGATACATAACTACAAACAAGAAATTAACTAATTAAACTTATCATCAACTGGAATCACCAGGTGTTGTCAGACGACGCACTCGTAGTCTGCAGCAAGCATTTGTCCGGTTGCCGAACTATATAGATTTGATCCCCCACACTGTCTTCTCCATATGCATCCTGGTTACGGTGCCAGGTCCACAATGCATATGTAGAATTAACCATCTGTACACATACATACACGTGACAACTGTTAAATTGGAGTACATTCCCTATGGCAATGCACATATCAACTGATGATCATAAGTAATATGCCAGTAGAAATGAGTGTGACTGAGGTTTCATTATCTCAGAAGCAAAGTGAAGAGAGGAAGAAGTAACCTCTAGGATGCCATGGCCAAAACTGCTCTCCCTAAATGCGCTCCATTCTGGCTGTTTCTCCCAGCAGAATTTCCCCTTGGCAGGGCCAGAAGTGAAGTTCAGATGGCAGACTCCACCAAATTCAGGGTGGTTGTCACCAGGACCAGGACACTTTCCAGGATCATCAGCATGATCTATATCAATTTTCTCAACGTTCCCTCCATCTCCGATGGTAATGTAAACCGGTCCACAGGGGTCCAATGTGTAGTTGAACACCCGGTTCATCCTTTCGTATGCGTGTACCTTTAGCATTCAAATTTGGAATCATAAAATTAGGTGATCTGAATATCAAATCAAGACTAGGAAGAGCACAGACAAACACTACAGATTTTATGCCATCTACTGAAATTTAATTGGATGGAACCAGATGCCAAATGTGTGTGCTTACATGCCCTGAAAAGACAATGTCGACGCCATGTTGGTACAAGAGCCCTTCCATTGCTTGCCTCATGCACTCAAATTCCTGATAGTGCGAGGAATAGCTATTATACCAAGGCGGGTGCCAAGCAGCAACAACCCAAGGGGTGACTCGTCGATCAATCTTTCGCAAATCCTTCTGTAACCATGAGTACTGAGCTCCTACGTGCAATGTAAGTACCAAATTTCACCACAATTTTTGAATTGAAAATGTCACCACAATCAACAATTGTAAAATAGCTGGCTGGAAAAGTGAACTACTTAATCTCATAAATTCTGAACAATACATTCCTGCTATCGATATGTTTGCACCTAGGAACAGTTTATTAGGGATCAATTGAGAAGGCCGTCAAGACAAAATAGCGGCTAATGGATTACCTGTCCGGTTGTAGTCGACATAGGCACCGAGCATAATGAAGTGGATACCTCCGGCATTGAACGAATAGTAGAACTTCGTGTTAGAGCCAGATTCCTCGGAAGGAACAGCGAATCTTGCCAGGTAGGATGCAAAGGTCACTGAGCCACCTTGCCCCTGTGGCTCGATTTCATGGTTCCCTTCAATAACCATCATTGGGATCCTTGATGTGAACGGCTCCATGAATCTGAATCCATACATATATTCTCAATGCAGTTAGACTCCATATCATCAGAGTCCAGGGTTGATTTAATCATTTTCTTAAATCGGTCAAAATTTGTTATATATTTCCTTCCCTCAGAAAAGTTTTTCTGTGTCCAATATAATTTTCTTGAAAAATTATAAAAAAAATCAAACTTAAAGGAGTCCCTAAAATTTATGTTTCTAATCTAACTTTTTTGAAGAATTTTAAAAAGTCAAACTTAAAGGAGCAACAATATTCGAAGCAATTTGAAATTAATTTTTCAAGGAGTTTCATTTTTCAAGTCTAATTTTTAATGAAAGCAACTTCTAGTCTCTGTAGTATCAACTATGATGCACACAATTCCTAGCAGGCCGAGTAAATTTTTTTAGGTCTGCCGCTGCACAACCACATCACAACCCACATGTTTGGATGGCTTTGATCGAAAACCTCAAATTCACAGAAAATCAAGAAATGGAACCGAATCGAGTTGAACAGAGACCATAGGAGCAGAATTTCCCAATTATACTAACAGTTTTGCAGCGTGTTAATTAGTGTACATTACCTTCCCCATCCATCCCATCTCGGCTGGTAGGACTCCCGGAGCGGCGCATCCGGGAAGGAGCAGGAGAAGCAGGGGACGCCTCTGCCGCCGGTGGTGCGGTACTGGTTGGCGTAGGTCATGTCGCCGACCATGACCACCAGCGACGGGTCGTTCCGGGCGAGGTGTTCGACGGTGGAGGTGGAGTTGCCGGTGAGCCCCAGGTCCCCGACCACGGCCACCCGGCGAGGGTACGCGTCGGGCGCCGCGGAGGGGAGCGTCTCGAAGGAGAGCTCCCCGCTGAGCCCCGCGCCGCCGTGGATGGAGCTGTCGCCGCAGCGGTAGTAGTAGCGCGTGGCCGGCCTGAGTCCCCGGAGGCGGACGTGGTGGATGACGCCGGAGGTGTAGTTGAGGAGGCCCGGGTACGGG
Source organism: Oryza meyeriana var. granulata (assembly GCA_003991445.1). NCBI lineage: Eukaryota > Viridiplantae > Streptophyta > Magnoliopsida > Poales > Poaceae > Oryza > Oryza meyeriana. The sequence continues at coordinate 23,224 of RYFJ01002464.1, forward strand.
TAGAGCTGGCTGTACACCTCCGCCTTGCCCCTCGCCACGTGCGGGTAGCCGGAGACGTCGGCGGCGGTGGGGGAGGGGGAGGGCCTCTCGCCGTACCAGACCTCGCTGCGGACGGCGGCGGGGTCGAGCGGGGTGAGGTTGGACCCGACCTGCGCCGCGCCGGTGACCCACGACACCCAGACGGAGGTGGCGTCGGCGGATGCGGCGAGCGCGATCTGCTCGGGGGCCCGCGGCCGCGCCCGCGGCGCCAGGCGCGGGTCGGAGAGCGGCACGTCGTCGCTGCCCTGCCGGAGCAAGCGGTCGAACGCCCTCGTCACCGGCGCGAACGGTCCGTCCAGCGTCGTCGGAATGCCGCCGCCGCCATCAGCGAGCCAGAGGCGGGACCCCACCACCACCACAAACAACGCTCCCACGAGGAGGAAGCGGAGGTCGCCGGCGGCAGTGGGCGCGGCCATGGCAGGCGGTGCCAGCTAGCGTGCGTACGCTCGCATGGCCGCCTAGTCACGACAAATACCTAGCTTACCTAGGAACCGTAGCCTGTAGGGAAATGATTTGGGGCGGATATTTTAGTGGATATTCCTTGAAATAGTTTTTCTTTTTTGTTTAGATGGGTTGCACTTTGCCGCTTGCAATTACAAGCAAAGGAAGTGACGAGAGAGCAGCAATCAACCTCTGTTTGACCTCGCAACAAATGATTTGGTGCAACAGGTGGCATCAGGAGTGGCTGCCTAGTGTTGGGCACAGCGAGAAGCGAAAGCGATGACAGAATGCATGGACCACATGCGTTACATACTCATATATAGTTAAGCTTAGGCGGCTTGCAACCTGATACTCCCTCCGTGGTAAAATAGAAAAACTTATTACTGGCTTTCGGTTCAGATTCGTAGTCACATCACAGTACTATGAATCAAAACCGGAAGCCAATAATAAATTTTTCTATTTTGAGACGAAGGGAGTAGTTATAATATTAATTATTGTAAACTTAAAAAATAGATTTATTTGATTTTTTAAGAAATTTCTATATAAAAACTTTTAACATTAAACATATCGTTTTAGCGGTTTAAAAAGTATGCTCATAAAAAACAAGGAATAACTTAAACTAGAAGTCCTCTTGAACGGACCCTTAAGCACATGCACTCTCTTTTCTTTATTTAGAACTAGAGCGATAGACGCGCTATGCTGTGCCGACTAAAGATGTCATGAGAATTTTAAGAAACATCAGTATAGGCTGTAGCAATGAACTTAGATTAACGAATTTTGCTCATATAAACTACTACCTCAAAATTAAACAAACCAAACCTCAAACAAAAAAGAACAGAGGGAGTATATCACAGAAGGTAGACTTGGGTGGACATATAAATCTTAAAGCAAAATAAATAACTTTACATAATATCTTTTCTACAAATCGGTGCATGAAACTGACCGAACTGAAAATAATAGTTACATGGTATTAGAATTAGGCAGAATTAACTAATGTGTCTCACACTCCCCTGTTTGGCCATGACCAAGGCACCAGAACAAACAATAGCTGTGCCACATTATCCGTTATTCCATTGTGCCAATATCCTTTAGAAAAGCCTTGTCGACCATAAGATTAACCGACATTATTTATCTCATAATATAAGTGTTGATGTTTTATATCGATAATATTGAATATATAGCTACTCATCGGATCTAAACTTGATGGACTCAAAAGGGCACAAGAAATTATCCTGGTTCAGACAGTTAATGTGAGATAATACCCTACTTCTAGCTGTTTATGTATTGCTTTCACAAGTTGTATGATGCTAGATGTCGATACCCTATGGGGCTCCCTATCTCCTATTATATAAAGGGAGGTAAGATTACAAGATGGGAATCTCAGTCGGACTCGATCAAGAGATTTTCTTATTAGACATAGAGTAACCCAGTTAGGACTATATCTCTTTCCTTGTCATGCAATGTTACATGAAGCCGCGTTCTACTTTATCTCTAATTGTATGGATCGGCACACCCTCTATCTGAGTGGTTGTAATTACCTTCCTCGAGGTACTCGGGGCACATGGCCTTCACAGTAACCTCTAAGACTTTCATAGTTGAGTCATAACTTAGGCCAATTGCTCTTCCTCTATGGTGAAGAAATCCCGAGTGTCTTGCTCCCGAGTACTCTTTGTCCGAGTGTTTCTTCTACCGAGGTCTACTTCATGTCAGCTGGCAATGAGGCTATGAAGAGCTTCATGGAAAAATATAAATAGTGTGCACCGAATAGGCGCACCTATTAGGTGTAACCTCAGACTTTGTGCTTAATTGAGAAACAATTAAATATAAAGTCAAAAATCTTTAACCTTTAAGTCTTTATCGATTGCTATATTTCTTAGAAATTAGACTCCTCAGCTATATGTTTGCTAAAAATTTTGCTTATAGCAATTTAGCTAAGCATGTAAGCCAAGTATCACTATCCAATGTATGATAAGGTGTACTTGAGTAATACCTAGATCCCCTATTTTAATACAGACAAACTAGTGATTCTTATAAGGATATGTCCTCAATACCTGTTAAATAATTTAGATATCAGAAGATATATGTCCAGCTATAGGCTTAATATGAAGCATATTTGATTATTTTAATCGGCTCTGTAAAATAACACCTGAGTTGTGATTTTAACACAACCGGCTAATAGACCAATAGGACATGCTATTTAGGAACTCATATCTTACGACCAACTACTGAGCAGATCGGCCCAAGCCAACTACCCAGCGTAACTCTTTAAGTATTATGGAGGCCATGGGCCTCGGATACCTCAAGGAAGGTAATATGGCTACTCAGATTGAGGGTGGACCGGCCCATGTAATTACGGATATAGTAGAACTCAGCTTCATGTAATCTTGCATGACAAAGAAAATGATATAGTCCTAACCGGTTACTCTATGTTCTTAGATGAAAATCTCTTGGTCGAGTCCGACTGAGATTCCTACCTTATAACTTTATCTCCTCGGTATATAAGGAGAGGCAAGGAGCACCCTGCGGCATATAGAATCTCACCAAAGATCAATCCACATACAGCAAAAGCAACACACCACAACTGAAAGTAGGGTATTACCTCATCCCGAGGGCCTGAACCAATATAAATCGTCTTGTCTTTAGAAGTCTATCGAGTTTTGGTCCGACGAGTAGCCTTACAATCAATATTGTCGACACAAAATATCGACAGTTGGCGCGCCAGGTAGGGGATTTGTCAAGATCATTGTCATTAAGCCCGATGGATCCAAACACCGGAGTCAATGGCATCAACTTCACCCTCGGACAAGCCATCAGCTCGGGAGCCTTGACTTCATTGCCGATAAATTCGGCGATCTCACCTTGTCCGACTCGGTTTCGACCTGATCGGCCAAGGACCAAGCCGACCCAGTGCCAGTTGGCTTACTCAACGCCGCAACAGTTTTCAACAACCTACTCCGATGATACCCAAGATCTGCCAGCCCTGGGACAACTCTTTTTCCTAGTGTTCGACTCGGATTCGGCTCTGAGCCGGTAGAGATCGGATCTAGGGGAGACGATATCGTCAATCTAGGGCCTAATCACCAAGCAAAGCCAATTATTGCAAAGATCAAGGCTATGATAACAGCAACAGCATGTCAATAACGTCAACAATCTGGAGACACCTTTATCCCATTCAACAAGACAACTTCAGATGTTGCGACGTCATCAACTGCGGCAAGACGCCGAACGGCGGACTTTGACCAACACCACTCGGAGTCCAACCACGCATCACAAGGTCACACTGATAATCAACGGCGGTACCAGAATGACAGGCACCGGGGTAACCGCGATGCCCGAGAGCGACTACGACGAGATCTCTGCCACGACATCAACGCTTGACGACAAGAACGTGAGGAAGACGAGCATCGCCGACTGAAAGACGAACACGAGCGCTTTGGCCTCCACCACGAGCGGTTTCACCACCGCAGTCGGAGCCGGAGCGCCCACTCGAACAAATGAGTTCCAGCATTCTCGCGCGAGTAACAACAGGTTGACTGGTCCACGGGCTTCAAACAGACTGGCATAGAGAAGTATGACGGCAAGACCAACCCGAAATCTTGGTTGATAGTGTACACCTTAGCGATTAGCTAGGGGCGACCACAAAGCCATGGCAAATTACCTTCCAGTCGCCCTATCCGACTCAGCATGAACATGGTTAACGGGGTTTCCCATAGGATCTATTGGCTCCTGGGGGGAACTCCGTGAGCGCTTCGTGGCCAATTTCCAAGGGACATACCAAAGGCCAACATCCGAGTATGACCTATACCAGCACCACTAGAAGAAGAACGAGTCTCTCCAGGACTTCATCAAGTGCTTTTTCGAGAAAAGGAACTCTATCCCCAAGATCAACGATGAAGTGGTTATTGCTGCCTTTCGCAAGGGAGTCATTGACACTCCGTTCATTGCCAAGTTCACTCGGAAGCCGCTCAACTCCGTCAAAGCTCTATTTGATATGGTCAACAAGTATGTTGATTTAGCTAATGCAGTCGCTGAGGCACTCGACAACAAGAAGGACCCAAACAAAAGGAGCGACGAGACGCAGACGACGCAGCCCTGTCCAAAGCCAGGAACCACAAGCGTAAGTCGGAAGACATCGTGGCCACTGTCGACCGCACCCGACCATGACCTCCAAGGACGAACGACTACCAGAAGGTCATGAACTGTAACGCCCAGAAATTCGCACCGAAATTCTGAACATTAATGTGTATAAAATCCCTGCCCATGAAAGCTAGGGTACACAAACCAAGTTGCAATACAGAGTATCTTACAAACAGAGTAAAATGTATATTACATAAATGCAGCGGAAAAAGGTAAAATGGAGTCTATAAACATCTGGCCAAGCAGCCGCTTCCATCCCACAGGCACCTTGATGGCGGAGCCAGCCTATTCCTCAGGATGATCTTCATCTGACGTGTTCTCCAACACTGGGGGGAAAATTGGAGTAAGGCTGAGTAACACCCACAGTACTCAACAAATCACACCCACAATTATGCATATGCACAGGGTACAAAGATGGGATAGGGTTTATTTGCGGAAAAGCAGTTGCAAAAGGGAGTAGTTCGCAAACAGTAAAAAGTTGATTTAATTAATAATATTAACTTCCACTGATTAACGTTACACCACGTTAACCAGGCCCAACCATTCCCAACTGATTGACGCTAAACCACGTCAACCAGTCTCCACTGATGAACGCTACACCATGTTGACCAGGCCGCGCTGATGGAAGTTACACCACGACCATCAGGCGTAACTGATGAGAGTTACACCACACTCACCAGTCTCCACCGACCAGCGTTACACCACGCTAACCGGTCACCCCCAGTCAGCTCAACCACGCTGACCGGACTCAACACCTTCCACACACCAGTTTTGATAAAATCAGATTATTTATCTAGGGTGAGACTAATCACGGTGAGTCTTGGCCAATGTGCCCATAACCGCGGGCGCGGCTATTCGAATAGTTTTACTCTGATCAGAGGTGTACAACTGTACCCACAAGACACAGCCCCCAAACACGTTCCCGTGTGCCAGTACATCACCACGATGTCCCGTACGAGGCTGTGACAGGACCGTTCACGCAACCTCTCCCTAACCATCCACACCACGCTGAGGTTGCACCTGCCGACAGGGCACGCCATATTGGCCAGGCTACCCCCCTTGCGCCACGGTGAATCCGGCAACCGATCAACCCTACCCCAGGCCGACCCAACTCCATCACGCCCACCCTCTTCTTCGGTGCCTAGGAGAGGGAGAAGAAACGCTTCAAGCCCAGCCGTTGCCCACGCTGGCTTGTGGCAAGTACGGGAAGTTGCCCAAGTGGTTCCCGCAAACCGGTCCTTAATTGCCATTGGTGTGACAAGCAAAACCATACACCCACAGCCCACCATTTAGGTCAAAATTTTAGGAATTTAACAACAGCCTATCCAAGGTTCCATTTTTCCGACATTGAGTCGAGTCATACAAAAGAAATAGTATTTAATTCTCATGTGAGCTATGTTGCTAAGCATGGCTAAGCATTCCTAAGAATTGTAAACTAGTCACATTATTACCCTGGTGACAAGGATTTAGTTATCAAAACTAAGGCTGAATCCTAACATTGTATAGGCAATACCAATCCACATGAATTATTAAAATGATGCAGTTTATTTAAGTAAACAAAGCAATTTTAGTGAAAAATGGGTACAAAGTGATCAAAGTAACAGTGCGACTTGCCTTGCTCCGGCTCAAGGTATTCGGCTACGATCTCGAAATACGCAGGAGAATTACCAGCGTCGGATTTTACAACAAACAATGCATAAACAATTAAAAACAGTACATGGGGCAATCAAACATGGGCTGAAAGTATTTTTAATGGATTCTTGGCATTTTTCTGGATTTAATGAAATTTGAATGGACTTAATCAGAGTTCGTATGAAATAGTTATGATTTATTGAAGTTTTACTGTTATTTTCAGAGTAAATATAATTAACCAGTGATTTAATGCGCATTAACCGATTTATGACGCCACCAGACCGGGAAGCCAGCGCCGATGGGCGGGCTCCACCAGCCAGTGGCGAGCGAGAGGTAGGCGCACGGCGGACCAAGTCCACCGCGGCCGAGAGCGGGCGCACCACGTGGCGCCACCGCGGGCAACCACATGGGCGAGCGAGCGGGCGGCCCCGATCTGCCACCCGGCAGATCGGACGGCCCCGGGGAGCGGCGGCCGAAGCCAGCCGTCCCGAGCAGGAGGCGGCGGCGCGCACGCGACCCGATGGTCACCGGCGGCAACCACCCGGCGCGGCGACAACCACACGAAGGGGCGGAATGGAACAGGAATACGGAGGGGGTTCTCACCGGCGGCTTGCGACGGCGAGCGACGGCGCAAAGACGACGGTGGCGACGAAAAAGCGGCGGTGGCCTCGGGACGACGTCGGCGACGGAGCTCCGACGGCGGGGAATGGGCGAGAGGCGATTGCCGAGGTGTCCTGGAGGATGAGGAGGACGGGAGAGGAGTTAGAGCGGAGAATGGAGACACGGCGCGGCAGGAATCACCGGCCGGAAAGGAGGCGGAGGGCCGATACTCACCGTGCGCGCGGGCGGGGCGGTCCGGCGAGCTTTGGCTTCCACGGAGTGGCGACCGAGATGTGGCGCGGTGCGGCGGAGGCGCAGGCGGTGGCGGAGTGGCCTGGCGGCATTTGGAACGGCGGCGAGCGGCAGCCGGAGGCGGCGAAAAACGGTGGAGCTCGGGTGCGCGGTGGCGACGGGGTTCTGGGGCACTGGAAAGCTCGGCGTGTTGGGGAAAAGATGGAGGAGAGGGTGGAGATGGTTTTTATATAGTCGTCCGAACGGCTCCAATCGTGCATGGGAGAGTGGATGGCGGCGTGGGCATCGTGTGCGAGATTCTCGGGAGAGAGGGGACGTGGACGCCGAAGAACTCGGGGGAGTGGGGCGGACTCGGTCCGCGACCGTTTGAACGAGTGGAGAGTGCGGGGGATGAGGCGGGAGGCGGCGCCGGATTGGACGGCTCCGGGGAATTTCCCCTCCGCCCGATTCGGACGGAGGAGGAAGATGATGCTGACAGGCGGGCCCGGCCTGTCAGCGGGAGGTGCGTGGGCGCGGGTGCGAGCGAGGGCGTGGGCGCGGGCGTGGGCGCGAGGGCGAGGGCACGGGCACGGGCGTGAGCACGAGTGCGGGCGCGGGCGCGGGCGCGAGGGCGAGGGCGCGGCCGCGGGGGCACGGGCGCGAGGGCGCGGGGGCGCGGGCGTGAGGAGGAAAAGGCCGGGGAGGGAAACCGGCCTACGGCACAGTGCTGGGCCGGCGGCCCAGCGATGGAGAAAAAGAGGAAATAGAGAAAACAGAAGGAAAAAGAAAAGGAAAAAGATTTCCAGGACGATTTAAATTCTGATAAGCGTATTTGATTTATTAAAAATAGTTCCTGTGCTCTGTAAATTCCACTAAAAATCCAGTTAATGTATTTTGGCACAGAGAATACAAGAAAAATATTCCCCGCCACGATAATTTATTATCTTGCATTTTACACCATCAATTAATTCCTTTAGCCTTTTTAAATTTATTTTCTCGGGTATTTTTCACGGGTAAAGTTTTTGTGTGGCTAATATCAGGGTGTGACATGAACAGGCCATGCCCTTTTCATCCAAAGGGGAAACACGTGGCAATAAATTGTTTCATACTCAAGAAATTCGTCACCGAGCAAACATCCACGTCTGGCGAGCCAAAAGACAAGGACAAGCCGAACTCAGGCCTAGCCGGCGATTACCAAGATCCTCAGGCTGGGCTCAATTACATATTCGAAGGGTCGTCAGCATACGAGTCCAAACGCAAGCAGAAGCTAACCACACGAGAAGTAAACTCGGTCTCCACTGACGCCCCCCCAATATCTACGGTGGTCTGAAGTGGCCATCATGTTTGACTGTACGGATCATCCTGACCGAGTGGCACACCTAGGGCGTTATCCACTCGTCCTAGATCTAGTTATCAGAAATATCAAGCTGAAGAAGGTTCTCATCGATAGAGGAAGCGCACCCAACATTCTTTTCCCCAAGACACTCGACGAGATGAAGATACCTCGATCTGAGTTACGGCCGAGTACAACCCCCTTCCATAGAATAATCCCGGGCCTCTCTTCAACACCGCTCGGACAGATTACTCTGCTGGTCACCTTTGGCATGCGGGAGAATTTTCGCTCGGAGAACATCTACTTCGAGATCACTGATTTCGAGACAGCTTACCATGCCATACTCAGACGACTGGCACTCGCCAAATTCATGGCAGTACCCCACTATACTTACATGCTGCTCAGGATACTTGGACCAGCAGGAGTCCTTTCCCCACGCAGTGATGTCAAGCAAGCCATTACCTACGAGAAGGAGAGCTGTGAGTTGGCCCAGTTACACGAGGCTACAGTCAGACGGACCAACATCTGACAGACGGCAACAACTTCAAAAGAGGACGACGAAGTCCCAGCAAAAAAGGCGGCCAAGTCGGGAATTTCAGCGGAGTCAGAAACAAAGAAAATTCCCCTGGACCCTTCCGACCTTACCAAGACTGCGCTTGTCGGGACTGAACTCGACCCCAAATAGAAAGATGAGCTTGTCACCTTCCTCAAGCGAATAAGGATATATTTGCTTGGAAGCCTTCCAACATGCCTGGTGTACCAAGGGAGGTGATCAAGCATTCTCTCAACGTTAAGCCGGACGCCAAGCCAGTGAAACAACGACTACAACGCTTCACACAAGACCGCAAAGATGCTATCCACGAGAAGATAACCAAGCTCTTGGTAGCTGGGTTCATCAAGGAGGCCTATCATCCGGATTGGCTGGCAAACCCAGTCTTGGTCTAGAAGAAAAATGGTAAATAGCGCATGTGCGTCGACTACACTGACTTAAACAAAGCATGTTCCAAAGATCCATTTGTTCTACCCAAGATAGATCAGGTTGTTGATTCAATTGCAGGATGCGAACTACTCAGCTTTCTCGATTGCTACTCGGGATACCATCAGATAAGTCTGAAGGAGGAGGACTGCCTGAAGACTTCTTTTATCACGTCATTTGGTGCATACTGCTATATCACTATGCCGTTCGGCTTGAAAAATGCTGGCACAACGTCTCAACATGCCATCCAGCGGTATCTTTATACTCAACTTGGGTGCAACTTGGAGGCATATATCGATGACGTGGTAATCAAGACAAAGTTTAAAGATGACCTCATCGCCGACTTAGTAGAGACTTTTTAAAGCCTTCGAAGATTCAAGATGAAGCTGAACCCGGAAAAGTGCACCTTCGGAGTACCTTCGGGAAAACTAGTCGGTTTTATCGTCTCACACCGCGGCATAGAGACAAACTCGAAGAAGATCAACGCAATCATGAACATAGCTCCCCCGACTAGTATCGGGGAGAGAAAAAAGATTCACAACTCTTCCCCAATTCACCAAATCATTTTGGCTTCCAGAAAGTGCGCCCAAACTTCACGCTCTCTGCACCCAAGAAACCTAGGGTTTCCTCGCCTCCAAGCAATCCACCCTAGATCCACAGCCCTTCTTGCATCTGCTCCAATTCCCCCTACTCCAAAGCTTCTTCTCCTTCTCCTCCTAGCACATAACCATGCCGACATCTGGATCCGAAGCTTTCTCGTTCCCTGCGAGAAGCTGGCCAACCTCAGCCACTTGCTCTTCATGGCTAGCGCACCTAGAGCGGGAGAAGTGCCTCTAGGCCAAAGAACTCATCAATTGGTATCTCTCCATAGATGAGACCATCCCCACCCGGAGACCCATGAAATAGTCATTTTTGAATCCTTTTTCGATTAGGGTTTTGCTCTTCCCACTTGTGATTTCTTCCGAGGGCTCCTTGAATACTACCAGATCGAGCTGGTCCACCTCAACCCCAATTCCATTCTTCAGATTTCCATCTTCATTACTCTCTGTAAGGCCTTCCTCAGAATCCTCCTGTAACATACCCAAATTTCGACTTTCAAATTTAAACTGAGTTAACTCAATAAAAATCCCTGAAAAGTAAAACCTCACAGTTTCTACACAAGGGAGTGGACTAAGAAGTAGATTAACTAGAATACATCTTAAAAATGAGTACACTAAAACTCTTGTGGTCAAAATTCTCAACTTACTCTCAAGTTCATCGTAGGTCCCCAAAATAAACATCTTAAGGAAGATACATGGCACAACCCTAGGGGCCATGAAACTAATCTCTATAATCTACTGTAAACTAAATGAAATGGAAGTAATTCATCCAAATATGTACAAGAGATTTTATCAAAATACCTTAGGGTTGGGTGCATAAGAATCTTAAGAGTTATATTACCAAAAATAGAGAATGCAATATGACTAAAAGTGTATAAACAAAAGTGTAACATAGAAATGTGCAGATAAATAAAATCATTACCATTTCATGTGCATGCCTCCTTTTGATTGTTTTTGAACCTTAAAGTGTATTTTCATAATAGGATGCATATGCATTTGTATAGCCTAAGGAATTTCTAAAAATAATTGGTTTAACATAAAATCATGGAAAAATTCCTATGAGCACTGTACAACCCATTTATTCTACTGTAAATTTTATATGATTTTATCGCTTTAATTGGTATTTCAATAAAATTCTTCAAATCAACAAAACTAGGAAAAACTAGCCAAATAAATTGTTTAGATCCTATTTTTCACCAAATAAAAATAGAGCCTATTGAGGCAGTGCCTTCCTACCAAAACTATGTACCATAATGTATCTTACAACTAGAAAAATTGGCATAATTTAATTCTCAAAAGAAACGCATAAAATGATAAGTGCAATGCACTAGGAATTACATGTACCTGCAGGAAAACAGAGTCACCATGCCTACTTTACAATTTCACCAAGATTAACCAGGCCACTTCTGACCATGCAAATTGGTCAGTAGGTTAAGCACATCCTCCTTTACCTCCAAAAATTTTTCTCAATTTAATAACCCTTGGTAACTTGGTAAAACACTAGTGTGAAGATTGCATGTTTGATAGCTAGCTGGACTTAGTCTCTAGAGGATTCCTCTCTCTATTTCACTTCCATGTGGGACCCACAGGACCCCTGGCCCACTTGTAAGCTTTAGCACTACCTGGGATAGTGTGTTTCACCAAGATTCCTATCCATCCTCCTCCTTTCTTCCTAGAACATCACTACATGGACCCACTATTTAGTGTCTAGACCTAGCCTAAACTATATGACACAAGATTTCTTGTAAAATGGGACCCACCAAGGCCACTGTACAGGTGGAAGCACCTTAGCTTGCATGACAAACGTGTCATTCCCTCCTTCCTCTTCCCCTCTCAGCCTACAGAGCAAGCCTAGACCAGCTCCACTCTAGAAAACTTCGGCCATTTCGTCTCAGACCACGCCAGCCACTCCTCCCTCCCTTCCTCTTCATGTTCCCACCGAGAAAACCGAAGAAGACCCCTAGGATCATCAGAGACAAGAGCATTTTCTCTGCCACCAACAGTGTTCGATCGAGCCCAAGCTAACTCTGGTGAGCACCATCCTTTCCCAACCATAGGAACATGATGTGCACCTCCTAATCATTCCATTTTCGTATTACACGGCCCTAGGTTCGCTAGTCAAAGTCGCCGTGCCACCACTGTCCTTGCTCTCTGCTCTGCTGGACCGCTGTGACAACGTTGCCGTTCTGGCCCGATCCAGGACGCCACAAGCCAAACCATCGCGCCAACGTCGTTGCCTCGCATCCAGGAGCCCGCTAACCGAAGGAATCAAGCAGTGGTGCCGCAAAGCTCGAGATCAGCCATTGTCTTCCCCTGCTCTGGTGTGAGTCACCGCCGTCAATTCTGCCACCCTTGGTAGGTCTCAGTTCGATTCCTTGCACAGGAGCCATCCTTAGGAAGCCTATAACCTTGTAGACACTTTACCTCGGCCGCAGATCAACTACAGCAAGCCGTCGTCGTGGAGCTAAGAGATCTCACCGCTGCCGAGCTGTCTCTGACGTTGCTACTGCTGCGCCGACCCTGCCAAATCCCGCCTCCTAGAGTCTTTTAGAAACACATGCATGCACTAGTTTGCCCAGAATCCGACCATAGTTTGGATTGCCTCAGCATCCCGAACTGCTTCGCCGCTTGCGCCACCACTGTGCCTAGCTCCAGCCACCATCGGCAACGAGACCGCCACCCACAGCTTCGCCGTAGTCTCCTCTACCTTTTCTCTGTTGGCCGTAGCCCAAGCCGAACCGCCATTCACCGTCGCCGCCGCCAAGAAGTTCGCCAGCGCTGCCAATCTACTCCTCCCCTTGCTCTGTCCCGCTGATAGACGGGGCCCATGTCGTTAGATCATGAGGGACTCGATTAAAAGAAATTAAAACTTGTAAGGCTATGTAGTAAAATATACACTCTATGACATGTGAACCCGATGACCTATGCATGGGTTCTATTTCTAGAAACCCCAAGGGCCTTGTTGCATATTGGCTCTCACTGACCAGTGGACCCATGTATTTAAAATCTGGAAAATAAAGGAAAATGCTAAATTCCATTATTTGCTCCACTGAAAATTGTGTAAACTTCAAAAATCCATAACTAATACATTTTAACTCCAAATTGGATGAAACAAGATTTATTTGAATCACAACATTATGTACTTTATTTCTGTAGATTAAAATCTAGAAAAACTAATACTTAAAATACCTCAGAAATAATATATAATATAGAAGTGCATAAACATTTGCCATTTCACATTAAATTTAAATTTAGTAAATCAAGAGTTTTTAAGGTCACAAAGTGATGCATTTTGCTGATGTAAACCGTAATTTGATAAATCTTGTACAAAAGACATTTTTATAAATTGGAGCATAGGTAAATACCCTAATTAGTATAAAAAATGTATTAACTTCTAAAACCTATAGATAATTCATATGAGCTTAAAAAAATAATGAAATCAATTTTGTTAGCTTTAAAATGCTTTGCTCTTTAAATCGGAAAACTGAGGATTAACTAAAACTAGTACGAAAAACACCTTTATGATTTATGCAAAAGGTAAGTGTTTTGTATAGTATATAAAAGGGAAAATAAATTCTAAAAATCATAGATACTCTATTGTTAACTCTAGAGGAATTATACCCAAATGGAAATCAGTTCACAGCACATCCTTCCCTAAATATATAGAGTTAGATTTCATAAAAACTTAGTCCTCGAACACATATGCTAAATACACGTATAAATACCATATACATGCCTAGGATTTACAAAATTCATATCTTCTAAATAAAAGTGAATAAAATGAAACCTTCTTCACAATAATTCATCTAAGACCGGCACCCAACCACAGTATAAATTCCACGCACAATAAAGTAATTTGAATATTTAATGTTATTTTGTAATTAAACGTATTCGCGTGTAAAAGCTCTAAATACAACATTTTGCCAACTACCAAGGGATAAATTGAAAACTCTTGCACCACACTTCTTTGAAAATAGTACCTTTAAAACTGAAGATAAGAATTTGACAAAACTACCTATTAAGGTAACCATAAAATCCATCTAGAGTGCAAACACCCTATTTCACGCGTATAGCTTCTAGAGTTTATATCTCCGAAACACCAAGTGGTAAAATGGAATTTCCCTTACTAAAATTCAACCGAGACTAATACCTATCCATTGTATAAGGGTCACACTTGACAAAAACACCTCATAAAGTATCTCTAAAATTTATATAGAGTACAAATGCCGTAGCATGTATATAGAACTTGTAAAATTCATAACTTCCAAACGAAAAGAGATAAAATAGAAATTCCTTCACCTAAATTCACCTTAGATTAGTAGCAACCTACTGTATAAACCTCATGCATATTAGAGTATTTTGTATTTTTCACATTATATGCTATTTATTCGATCGTATGTTAAATTCCTTTCTAGAGGATGAGTTCAAGGTCGGTAAAGGAGTGAAGTAAAGGTTGCTCTAGGTATTCAAGAGTAAGGCAAGTATTCTCCCCTCCTCCTTTGAACAAGTTGAATACTATGTTTTGGGGAATGAAATGTGTTATTTATAAAGTGCATGCGTATTTGTGAATAACGATATTTAAATTGTGGTAATTGCTAGCTATGACCTATTTGTTGCATTATCCACCTTGAAACCTTGTACTTCTTGTTGTTTGTAGCCCTAGTGATGGTTAGAGCACTTAACTTGTGCTCAAATGGGTTTATACTTGCTTATTATAATTTCATATGCTTAGCCATGCTTAAAACATGCTAATAAATATAATGGTCACCTTATACTTGTTAAAATGGGAATTTTATAACTTTTGACCAGAGGTGAAGCCTCTGGTTATTTGTAAACTAAAAAGATAAAAAAATGTTTTTAGACTTGGGTAGCAAGTGGTGTGCATTTGGAGTAGTTGCACACCGATAGGGGGAGTGTTCACCTAAGTCGATTAAGGACTGAACTCTATGTCTCCCTCTATTATTTATCGTACAACCACATGTGCTAGTATGGGATGGCCTTAGCTCATTAAGCTGTTCAATGCTTAGCCTTGCATATGGTAGGCCGAAGTAGTATAGGCTAAGTCGCGCTATTAGCTCATAGGAACTACCTAATGGCTCGTAACGGCGTTAGGCATCTAAGTCTGTCCAATACAACGGTATAGTGCCTTGCAGGGAAACAGAGGGCTTACTTTGTTTGCCGCCACGGCACTAGGTTAAGGCATGGGCCCGCCACCTAGCGACATAGAGGTAGCCCCTCGGTGTGGATTCCCACTTGCCGTCGCTGGTGCAAGGCTAGGCATTGAACAATGTAAATGCTACGTTGTGACCTCTAGACCGCACTCAACGTGTAGAGTGTGGTAGTGCTCTGGCCAGCACAAGATAAACTAGAGAATTTATATCATGTGGGTAAAGCTGTACAAACTCTGTAGAGTCAAAACTAATCGATTAGCCGTGCTCGCGGTCATGAACGACATAGTGAAGTATCATGAGTATAGATTTTTGCTTTACAAATATGCTTGTGAACTTGGGACTTGGTACGGGTGAATTTTTGAGATGATGAGATTATGGATATGGAAATGGTGGCTTGAAGCCATGTAGGGCAGCAAGCATGATGATATGTATTTGATAAAATATATGACCATGATTTACCTATGTACTTGTTTAAATGCCTTCTAAATTACAGTTGCAAAATGGTTGTGAAATAAAATTTGCTTTATGCTGAAAATGAAACCACGAACAACCTTTCTTTTGACTTAAGCTTGCATGTAGTATATTAGGTTTGCCTTGCAGTACATTATTTCGATAATGTACTGACTCTTGCTTTGTTATATAGTGTTGCCTTAGGCTTTATTGCAGGTGATGAGTTGTATAGGATGAGTGCCGTGGGATCCGTTGCTTCTGTAGGAATGGTTCTATCAGGGGCCAACCCCTAATCGGTTGCTTGTGCGTATGGGTAGATAAGCTTCCGCTGAACCGTATTTTTTTTTTGGCCGGTCAGCCTATGTAAACTCTGATTTGTAGATTTTGTTATTTACTTGTACACCCACTTATTGTATACCATCGCTTGAGATGAACATGTAAGACTAGTACTTTTTCTAGGAGCTAGTCAAACACAAGTATGAGCTTGAATAATTGAGATATTTTCTTAATAGCTGGTGTGGATCGAGTTCTCTGTGATATGTAGTCTCTTGGTCACCACCATCGTGCAGTTTGACGGGCATAACTAGGGGAGGACTGGTAAAAACTATTCTATTGAGTATCTCATTTATTTCAAGTTCGGCATCATGAGTTTGTAACGTATTTGTGGTTCGTGACGTCAAGTCAGTTTTGAGGTGTGGTGGTTATTGTATTTATCTGGTTTTATTTGAGACCCCACCACTCTAATAGTTAGCGTTGACGTGGCGAGCTGCAAATAACGGTACAAGTCTCAGGGTGGCCCTCGACACCTCCCCTATTTCAATCTCTTCCGCTATTTCTACCATCTCAAGCCCCAGCCATCCCAATCCCAGCCGCAGGTAATAGGGGGAGCCAGCCTTCAGCTCCGGAATGGGATGAAAAAGATATACCTCCATCTCCCCCTAAAAACCTCCTTGATAGGCTGGCATCAGGAGTGGTTTTACTGCTCAAATAAAGAGCCCTCCTTGCCTCCCTATGTCAAGAATGCCCCCAAGGTGCTCGACAGCTGGTCTACACTCCCTTTCGATGCCGACATGGTCCAAGTGCAGGTCTTGCTTGAGAAGCTGGCCGCCTTGGAGAAGAAGGGGTTGACTGGGGTCTGGGCAGCACGTGCATTCCTCAACCGAAGAACCTAGCCCCTGAAGGCCCGAGTGCACCCTAGTTATGAGTACCAAGGGAAGAACAACCCCACTTGGGAGAGCTCCGAGTTGGTAAACAAGGATATAGTCACCAACAACCTCTGTCGGTACTTCTGCAGGGCGTTCCGGACACCCATGACCCCGAGAAGTGCTCAAAGCCGTACTGCTTGAAGAGACCCCGGCCGGTGGTAAGTTGCCTAACCCATGATGTCTTCACTTGATTGTTGGTGAAATACCAGTGATGATTGATATGATTGCAAAGTATGAACTATTGCCATATGTCTTGTTTGCAGGAGAATGCTGACTTTGTCTTCCACCCCCCCTAGTCAGCAGACTGGGGGGTCGAAGAAGCACCCAGCTAGCTTGTCAACTGACCAGCCCATCTTCAAGAGAGCTGGGAAGCAGCTAGTCCAGGACCCGGTCAAGAAGAAGCACGTGCCAACTAGGCCATCCAACGGTCTGAAGATAAGAGACGTCGGCGCCGCGACCCCAACACCACTGACTGCCGCAATCATAACGCCAGCCGTGACGCCAACTACCGTGCCGGCTGCTGCACCGTTCAGCACGCCGACAACCACACCAACCACCACGCCGGCTACGACACCAACCGCCGCGCCAACTAGCCGCCCACCACCCAGGCCACACCGACAGGCCTAGCACTAGCTAATGCGGCATTCGGCGATAAACCCTTGGGCTCACCACCAGCCACTTCTCCCTTTGGTACACACAGGTTGAAGTTTAAAACGTCCAACAAGTATTCACCTTCTAATCATTTTCAAATATCTCAAAGTCATTGCCATGTCTTGAATGTGATGGCATTTTGCAGGAAGCCCAGTGACATGGACCCCAAAGGGCCACCGCCGCCAACCTTTACTCTTGACACCACCCTAACTGAGGTTGAGGCCGAAGCCCAACAAGCCGAGCCGAGTGGTGCCCTAGCCCCCGAGGGCGAGACAGAGCACTCGTCAACTCAACCTGCCTTACCTAGCGGAGAGACAGCACCATCGACCGCCAAGCTAGCTCCCCCAACAGATTCCAAGCCTCTGACTCCCTCGCCGCCTTCTTCGCCATCCTCCGGAGACAACTCAAATGGTGGCTTCCCCATACTTGGCGCGCTGCCCCGCAACCCACCAAAAGTGTTCACCTGGATGAACCTAGACGGGAGCGTGGACACGCTCACGCCGACAAGGAAGCTTCCAACAAGGAGAGGATTGAATTGTACAAGGCTACAATCAAGGCCTCGCAACAAGTCCAGGTAAGCAGTCTGACTCGGATCGAAACAATTATGTTGTCTTCTATGTTATCACAATAACTGACACTTGTCTTGTGCAGAAAATTATTGCCTAGTTTGAGAAGCTAAGCCGGGCGTTTGCTAGGCTCACTCCTCAGATCAATTAGCTGACTCGGATTCAGCAAGAAAAGGAAGAAATCTAGCACAAGGGCAAGGAGAGGGGAGAACTGGCTCCAGGGTGCGGTGATAAACCTCAGGGATGAGAAGTTCAACTTCATGGGGACCATCCAAGGTAAGCTTCATGGTCTTTCGAGCAGCTCCCTGTTATATCTTCCCCTTACTCATCTCTTATATATTGCTGTTGTAGTTCATGAAACTACAATTCACAATCAGTCCCAAGAACTCAACAGCCTGAAGAAGGAACTTGAAGATCTTGGAAAGGCAAAAGCTAAGCTGGAGACTGAGTTTGCTGGTATGCCGCTGTGCTTCCGAATATTTGTTGGCTTGCTTTGTTTGGCCTTCTTATAGCCTGCCGTTTAGACAAACTACAAGACCAAAGTGCACTCGCAATTCGACTCTTTCAGCGAGCAGATCTTAGTGGTTGAAGACTCCCGCAGTGCTATTGTGGATGCTGCCAAATCTCTGATGGATATAATGCAACAAGAGGAGGCCAGCCCCAGCACTGCTACACCTGGTCACATTCTCCAACGCCTTCAAGCAGCTCCGGTGTAACATCCTGAAAATTTGAAATAAATATCGGAAACGAAAAATCGGAACCAATAAAAACTTTTGCGAAAAGCTGCATCATGCTGGGTTTTCTTGAATTTATTTTATTATTATTTTTGCTAGTGCCAAAAGCTATCTTGCGTAAATACCAAACCTATGGCAAACCTAAAATAATTAGTATGAATACTAGGGTTTTTCCCCTCCCTAAAACTATTCTTCTAAAAGGAAAATATTAGAGAACCAAATCTCAGATTTTTGGGCCAAAATAGCCTCACTGGGCCAGCCCTTTCCCCTCTCTTTCTTTCTTTTCCTTTCTTTTCCCCAGCCCATAGCAGCGGCAGCAGTACTAGGCCACGGCCCGGCTAGCGCTGAGGCAGGCCACCGCCGCCGCCTGCTACCCCACCCTCGTGCGCACGCCTGCCCCTTACCCCTTCCCTCTGGCCCCACCTGTCAGCCACCGTGCCTATCCGATGGGCGCCCGCACGGGATCGGCCGCGCGGTCGTCTCCCCCAATCCGCCGCACCTTGCCCGGGCCAAGCCACACTGGGCCACGCCAAGCCCCTGCACCATGCCACCGGGTCAGTCTACCCCGATGGGGATTAGTCATCACCGCCGCCCATGCCGCTACCCCCTGCCTGCCCCGTCGTATCAGTGCACGCACTAGTCAAAATTATGGCGGCCGAGCCGTCCAGTCGCTCGGCCGGTCACCCGCACCAGCCACGGCCCCCTGTGCCCCTCGCTCGGTGGCCATCGGCCGTTATGGCGATGGAACCCAACAGGCCATTCCCTCCGCCTACGCCTAATCTACCCCGCGCACGTACCGGACTCTAGCTGCTGACGCCACCCATACCCCGGCCTCATCACGTCTCCCATCCCTTCAGGCCCCATGCATGCCGTCCCATTAAGGCCGAGCCGTGCATCTCTCCCCCCGACGCTCCGCCATTCGCCTGTCGTGCCATCTCGCTCGAACTGTCAGACGGAAGCCTGCCGCGCCATGGGAGCTCGCTCGGACCGGCGGGTAGTCAAATGCCTTCGCCCTCACGCACCGCCTAACCTTGCCACCAATCCCGTCCTCGCCCTGCCACCCTGTCCCCACTACCGCAGAGCCTAACGGCTCCGCCGCTCGTGCTTATAAAAGGCCGAGCCAACATGCTACCCCCGATCACCCTTGGATTCCACCCCGCCTTGGTCCCAGTACTCCTCCACCACCGCTCTTCGTCGTTCCACCGAGCGGAGCTCGCCGCTCCACTCCAGACCGGACTGCCGCCGCCCGCACCACCCTTCCACCGCATTGCCATCACTTTGAGAGCACGGGAGGACCACGACGCCGCGTTGCCACTCGGAGAGGAGGCGGCCGCTGGGACCGGAGGAGACATCATCGCCGCCGCCAGACGATCCGCGAGCTCGACATCGCCTCGCTCGGACCACGCCTCACCGCCGTGCCCTGCTCCATCGCCGCCTCGACCACAAACCGGATTGTGCCGCTTCCTGGCTGTCGCACGGTGAGCCCTCTCGCCGGCTACTCCCTCCCTTCCCCTAGTTCCTCTGCCGGCGGTATTGCGCCCTATTGCGCTGCCTCGCCATCGCAAACGCCGCGCCACTGCCGCTCGGCCTTCCGCACCTTAGCATGCCACCTCTAGGGCTTAATCCACCATGCCACCGTAGGTAATCGGGGCACTGGACCTTGCCGCCAGTGAGGACCCAAGCCCCAGAGGCTAGCAAACCCGTTCGAGCCCTTGCCGAGCCGCTGCAGCTGCCGGCGTTGCGCGCCAGGTGCACAGCCTCGCGCTCGGCACGAGGAAGACGACCGAGCGCCACCGGTCTCTGACATGTGGACCCTACCCTTTATCTAATGACCCCCATTAACTTAATTAATCCCTTAACACCTCCTCTGACATGTGGGCCCTGGTCGCTAATTAAAAACCGGTTTAAACCTTGTGCCACTAACAAGTGGGCTCTAGGCCACTAATTGGCCAGGCTAATCCCAGCCAACCAAGACCTCGGCCCCACTTGTCAGTGACAGAGGGCGGTCCCCCTCAGGCCCACCTGTCAATGACAAAGGGCGGCCCCCCTCGGATCCCTTTTTTTATTTTATTTACTCTGGACCCACCTGTCAGTGAGAAAACCATATTTATATTAGGAAAAATAATTCGGATAATTGAGGGAATATTCCAACCGTGCCCATTTTCATTTAATTCGATTTAATTCAAATATGAAACTTTGAAAGCCCATATCTCCCTCATTTTAAGTCCAAATCAAGTGAAACTTTCACCAAAATTCTTCTAAAATCAAGATCTACCCAATGGCACTTGTTTGTCATTTTTCTCATTTTTATTTTTATTTATTCCTTATTATTTTGTATGGCCTAGAGGATTAACAGTTGCCACATCCGATTAGAGTATATTTGCGACAACGAAAACCCTGACGCAGAGGAGGACATTGTTGTAACTGAGCAAGGCAAGTCATCACGCCCTTCTCCTTGAACATGTTGTACCTATTGTGAAAATATTTGTTTACAAATAAATTGCATGCTATATTGAAATCGCGTACCTAAATTCTCATTTTAAGCAATTCCTTGATATTGATCTATATTCCTTGATGCCGTATATTATTTTACCTACGCAAGTCATGTATTGACAAGGCTTAGTGTTGCTTATTAGAATTTCCACATTTCTATGATTAATATCTGTATGGGGACGATTGTTCTAGGTAGAGAGTGATCGTCATTTCATGTGAGTGGAGACATGAAATGCCACTCGCAAGTCACATAGGGAACTGTTTGTGAAAACCAAAAGCTAAGAAACAGAACTTTTTTTGACTGGAGCGGCATGGATTGATTTGGGTGGTTCTGGGAAAGGCAAGCTCCGACCCTGGTCAATTAAGGACCGAGTCAAGAAAACAGGCATGAAAAACTGAGTACAACCTCATCTCTTTTATGGGAATAGACTTGGAGGAGTAGGTGACTGAGTAGGGCAGCACCCCAGTCACGGTTGGTGCTGCACACGAATAGTATGATATGGTAAGTGTTGAATTATTGGGAATATGTTTGATGTCTAAAGTCAAAAGCACACCCTAAGTGTATATATATATATATATATATATATATATATAGTGTACTTCCTAGATTTCTCGGGTTCTAGGACTCCTCTCACCACTAGCTCGAGGCGTTAGGTGCTAAGGGTGCATAAGGGCTCACAGTCCTTGGAGCGGGTGCCGCAACGCTAGGGGAACTAAAAGACCAGGCCGTGGCAAGTCTCATGTGTTGGGTGAAGTCACGGTTTGCGGGTAAAGCATACATCCACTGCAGTGTGAGTAAAACTAAACTATTCGAATAGCCGTGCTCGCGGTTAAAGGAGCATCGAGACTTGTACTAGTCTTGACTAGACTCTGAATTATTCTTAAAACTTGACTAGGCAGGGATTGGATGGATATGGGAACTTACCTGGATTATGGTAAAGTAGCTAAGACACGGATAAACAAGCAAGCACGGGGGTAAACCGAACCAAGTGAGGATTGGTAAGGTGGACCTAGCCCCCGTGGCAAACTAAACAACTTCTCTCCAGTACCGTGTTTTGATAAAATGGCTATTACATAGGTTTGTGAAAAGAATTGTGAAAAATGGCTTTACGCAAATTACCCTTGGCCTCCTTTGAACCCTATGTGCATAAAATCATGTTGTAGTGGTGGCTTGTGAGTACTCTATGTACTCACCGTTGCTCCATCCCCTTTTTTTTAGAAATAGATGTCGGTGATCAATAGTCCGAGATCGGTCAGGAGGATGAAGGACCAAAGGAGGCGCAGTAGGATGCAAGTCACTAGTCGAGTGCCTGTGGACTAACGCAGGGCCACTGCCACTTAAACTTCCGCTATCATACCTAGTATTTTTCTAGTTTACCCTATGTTAGTCGGTTATGTTTGCTTGGGTCCCTACTCGGGAAATCCCCCTTTTGAAATCTCTATATGAATGTAAGACTCTATGACGTTGTATGCAATGGTACTGGTTCTGTTATGCGTGTGTCAAAATACCGATCCAAGGATTTGGCACGCAATGCATGAGAGCTTTCCGGTCTCAAAAACCGGGGGCTGACATCCGGCGGCCTTGAAGACTTTTGTTACTGAGCATGCTACTCTGGGCATCACACAGGCACTCACTATGACCAAGTCCCTCTATCCCCGAGTGGATATCGAGGCGGTCAGAGAGGGGTTTGCTGATGGCACCACTCCTGAGCAGGCACTGGAGCTGATCAACCAAGCCAACAAGACTGCTAAAGCCATCGCCGAGGAGATCCCGATGTGACTACACAAACAAAAACTCTAAGTACTCCATGTATGTTTTGTTGGGTATGTAAAAACAACATTATGAACTTGAGGTTGTACAAACTTTAACTATGTTGGTTGTTCTTTTGCTTTGAGAAAATAGATCGAGTACTTGTGTTATCATAGTCGTCCTTAGACTTATCCGGCTAGCTACATGTACCTAGCGATAGGAATTAACTTTAAAAGGCGTTTAGTCCGTTAGAACTATACTCGATATAACTAGCATAGTCGTTATAAGACTTCATGACTTAGATAAAAAACATTCGGATTTGAACTAAGCAAAGTGTCGATGTTTTATATCGTCAATAATTATATGGGGCTATTCACCAGACCTAAACTCGATGGATTCGAAAGGACACATGAGATTTATGTTGGTTCAGGCCCTCGGGGTAAGGTAATACCCTACTTCCAGTTGTGGTGTATTGCTTTCGCTATATTCTCTGGTGAGATTGTCATATGCCCCAAGGGGCTCCTTACCCCTCCTTATATACTGGAAGGATGAGGATTACAGGGTATGAAACCTAGTCAGATACGACCAAGGGCTTGTACATAGAGTATCCCGCTAGGACTATATCCCTTTCCTTGTCATGCAAGGCAATATGAAGCCAAGTCCTACTCTATCTCCAATTGTAGGGACCGGCCTAACCTCTATTCGAGTGGCCGTAATTGCCCTCCTTGAGGTACCTGGGGCCCATGGCCTCCACAGTAGCCTTAGACCTTCATAGTTGAGTCACAGCTGATGCCGAGTGCTCATCCTCCACGGTGAAGAGATTCCCGAGTGCTTTGCTCCCGAGTACTCATTTTCCGAGTGCTTCTTCTCCCGAGTCCTGCTTCATGTCAGTTGGCAACAAGGCTATGAAGGGCTTCATAGATGAATAGTGTGCACCGAATAGGTGGACCTATTAGGTGTAGCCCCTGACTTTGTGCTTAATTGGGAAACAATTAAACAAAAAGTCAAAGAGATTTAACCTTTAAGTCTTTCCCGAGGGATATGTTTCTCAGAAATTGGACTCTTCAGCTATATATTAGCTAAAAATTTTGCTCAAGGCAATTTGGCTAAGCATGTAAGCCGAGTGTTACTATGGAGTAAATCCAATGTGTGATGAGGTGTATTTGAGAGATACATGCATCCCTAATTTTAATGGAGATCAGCTATTGATCCTTGTAAAGATATATCCTCAATACCTTAAAATAATCAAGATACCCGAACGTATACACCCGGCTGTAGGCTTAGCATGAAGTGTATCTGATTATTTAATCGGTTCTTGTAAAATAGCACCTGCATAGCGATTTTAACGTGACCAGTGGGCGACCCAACAGGGCATGCTATTTAGGAACTCATATCTTCGACCTACTACTGAATAAGCCGGCCTAAATCGACCTACCCAGCACAACCCTATAAAATCTAGAGATTTTGATCATTACTCAACCTGCCCATTGCTTTCGTAGCAGATTTTAATGCCGAAATCATCGCAGAAATCTTTGAATATGCCGCCCGTGAACTGAGCACATTGCCTGTAATGATGCGATTAGGGACTCCAGATCTATAGATTATACTCAGTATGAAGTCTTTTTCCTAGTCCGCAGTAATGGTGGTAACAGGTCTAGCCTCAATCCACTTTGTGAACTTGTTCACTGCGACGAAAAGATGTGTAAACCTTCCTAGCGCTTTCTTGAACAGCCCAACCATGTCGAGCCCCTAGACTGCAAAGGACCACAAAATTGGGATAGTCTACAGCTCCTGTGCTGGTAGGTAAGTTTGTCGAGCAAAAAATTGACATCCCTTGCATGACAGGACGAGTGCTTCAGCACAGGTAACCACAATCGGCCAAACGAATCTTTGTTTGCAAGCCTTTCTGACTTATGTTCTAGATGTAGCATGGTTGCCACAGATGCCCGAGTGGATAGATTGCAGGATCTGCTTGCCCTTCTTAGGTGTGACGTAGTGCATGAGAACTCCGGATGCGTTTTGACGATATAGGTCTTCTCCGATTATGATAAAGCTTTTGCTCCGTCGCTTGACTTACTCGGCTTCGTTGTGATCTTTAGGAAGTTCTTCTTCAAGTAGGAATCGAATGATTTGGGTCTTCCAGTCTTGAAAAATAATGAGCACCTCCGTAGGTTTTGGGTTTGGTGCTACCTTCGACTGAAAGCTCCAGTAGTGGCTTGTTTCTCTGTTTTGGCCAAATAGGTATCCGAATGCTGTGCTAGCGCAGGATTCGGCTAGCGACCCTCTTGGGGCATACCCAACCTGGCAAAATTATAGCTGAATAAGGTACCCGAACCTTGCATTAGTATAGGATTTGGTTGGCGACCCTCATGGGGCGTACCCTACCCAACAGAGTTATGGCCTAATAAGGTACCTGAACCTCGCATTAGCATAGGATTTTGCTGGTGACCCTCATGGGGCGTACCCTACTCAACAGTGTGGTACTCGAGCCCCGATTGGTGCCAGAAGTTGGTTATTAGCCTCTATGGGGCGTACCAAGGTAAAGGTGACATCCGTGTCCCGACTGGCGCAAGTACTCGGTTAGTAGGCCTAATGGAGCATTCCGAGTGATTCTTAAAGCGTTGCACTACAAGTGTGTCATGGCAGACTGATCCAGCCCCCGAGCGTAGGAGATAGGCTCATAGCCATGAGTTCCTATTACGCGTATCTGGAACTGGCCCTGCATTATAAACATATCGGATGAGTAGCATCTGATGAAGAAAACAATCACCCAAAGAACATTTATGTATTTTACAATAGATGTAAATATGTGTTCCTCCTCTTACTGATATTAATTTCCTAGAGTAGTTGACCCCTTACGTTTAAACACTCTACCCGACTAGTCATAGCCCCCGAGCATCGGGAGTCAACTCATGGCCCTTTCCCAGACATGCATTTTGGGTGACTTGAGTTCGCCTTTCATGGAGTGTGGAGGCCATGGGCCCCGGGTACCTCATCACAAGCATATGGGCCACTCGGATAGAGGATGGGCCGAATCTTGTAGTTAGAGATATAATGGCACCCGGTAGGCTTTGACTTGTATAATAAGGAATGTACAGTCTTAGCCGGGTAAGATCTATCTCTAAGAATGAAATCCCTTGGCCGAATCCAGCTGGGATTCCTATCCTGTACCCCAGCCCCCCAGTATATAAGGGGAGGCAGGGCGCCCCATGAGGGCAAGAACAAGACAGAAGATCATTGATCGACATAACTCCTCAGAGAAATAACACCACAACTGGACGTAGGGTATTACCTCACATTGAGGGCCTGAACCAGTATAATCTTCTTGCGTTCCTCTGCAATCCACCGAGTTTCCCCTTGCCGAGTAGCCCTATAGTTATATTGCCGGTGTAAAACATCGATAGTTGGCGCGCCAGGTAGGGGCTCCGGCGAGTTTCACATCTACAAGCTCGATGGATCCAGCAACCAGAATCGATAGCGACAAGTTCTCCCCCGGAGACATAATTTCTTTCGGAAGCCTCGATTTCATCGCCGACCAGATCGGCAACCATACCTTGGCCGAAACAGATCCAATCCAACCAGCCGAGGAGCCAGCCGACGTTGCTCCAGTCGGCCCACAGGACGCCACAATCTCCTTCAACAATCTACTGTGGCAGTCCTTCACTTCGCCAAGCATTGGGACAACTCTTTCCTTCAGCGTCCGACTTGCGCTAGGCCTTGAGCCAGCCCGGGTTGGGCCAAGAATGGGAGAGATCGTCAATCTCCCGCACGGATTCGGTGACGCTGCGGATCTACTTCCCGCGCAACAGACCCGACCTCCTGCGATTCAGTTTGGACACGGCCGAGTGCCGTTTTAGATTGGATCTAGAGAGGTCGGAGTCGTTCTTACTCCGATAAACTACTCGGAGTCTGACTCCAAGTCGGATAATGGTTCGAATGCCAGTTCGGACTCCAGTCTAGCGAGTTTCCTCCTCCCCCGTGAGATCTTCATGGCTTCAACACCACCACCTGAGGTGCGCCGACTACAAGAAGAGCAACAGGAGGAGGCGCGCCAACTGCGACAATAGGAGGAGGGTGACCGCGAGGCTCGCAATGACGGGCTACGAAAGGCTGGGCGAGCAGCTCAGCAGCAGATTCTCCAGACTAAAGTCGGCGATCATGACGTCTTCGTCACGCAACAACAGAATGTCGTGGCCGTTGCAACCTTGCTGGACACGCTCCAGCTCGGGCCTGATCACCAAGCCACCCCAACTATCGCCAAGATCAAGGCGATGATTACGGCTATTGCCTGCCAGCAACAACAATAGCAGTCGGGTGACACCATAGTTCCAACTAACCGGTCGGGATCTCCAGCGGCGGGTTCATCTACATCAGCACGGCGCCAGGTGGCCGGCTCAAGTCGGCCACGCGAGGAGTCAAGGCAAACGTCACTCGGCAACACCAACAACGACAACCGGCGGCATCACCAGTATGATCGCCGGCCCAACCAAGATCTCTGAGAACGCCTACAGCACGGCCTCCGCTACACCATCAACGCCCGGCGCCACAAACAACAAGAGGACGAGCGCTGCCGACTGGAGGACAAAAACGAGCGCTTCGGTCTCCATCACGAGTGGTTTAACCGCCGTGGTCAAAGCCCGAGCCCTCATGAAGACGAAGGCATTCCAGCTTTCACCCGGGAGCTATAGGACGTCAACTGGCCGACTGGCTTTAAGCCCACAGGAATTGAAAAGTATGACGGCAAAACAAATCCCGAGTCCTGGCTCACCGTATACACCCTGGTAGTTCAAGCTGCTAGGGGCAACCACAAAGCCATGGCTAACTACCTCCCAGTCGCGCTAGCCGACTCGGTGAGGACATGGCTGACAGGGCTCCCGAGACGGTCGATCAGTTCCTGGGGAGAACAGCGGTTCATCGCTAATTTTCAGGGAACCTATGAGAGGCCATCTTCTGAGCACGACTTGTATCAACTACACCAGAAGAAGAACGAGTCTCTATGTGATTTTATCAAGAGATTCTCCGAGAAGCGCAACAAGATCCCAATGATCAGAGACGAGGCCGTCATCACCGCCTTCCGCAAGGGAGTAAAGGACGCCCCGTTCATCGCGAAATTCACTCGGAAGCCACCATCCTCTGTCCAGGCTCTTTTTGACATGGCGCACAAGTACGCCGACTCGGCTGAAGTGGTCGCAGAAGCCCTCGACGAGAAGAAGGAGTCCCGATAGAAAGAACAAAAGGCGAAAGCTGACGAGCCATCTCAAAACAAGACCGGCAGCCGCAAGCGGAAGTCGGACAACGAGGTGGGCAACATGGAGCGTACTCGGTCGCGGCCCCAGCAGAATAATGACTACCAGAAAGTTATGAGCGGGCCATGCCCCTTCCACCCTAAGGGCAAGCACGCGGCCAAAGACTGCTACATGCTTAAGAAGTTTGCCTCCGAGCAGGCTTCATCGTCTGGCACCGACAAGGACAAGGACAAGCCAGACTCAGGCCCAGCCGACGATTTTCAAGATCCTCAGGCCGAGCTCAATCACATCTTCGGAGGGCCGCTCGCATACGAGTCCAAGCGAAAACAGAAGCTATCTGCATGCGACGTTAACACGGTCTCTACGACGGACACCCCCCAGTACCTGTGCTAGTTAGAGATGGCCATTACATTCAATCGCATAGATCACCCAGATCGGGTCTCGCACCCGGGACGCTATCCACTCGTCCTGGACCCGGTTGTCAAGAATATCAAGTTGAAGAAGGTGCTCATAGACGGAGGCAGCGCGCTCAACATCCTATTCGCCAAGACTCTAGATGAGATGAAGATTCCTCGTTCAGATCTGCGGCCGAGAACGGTGCCCTTCCACGGGATAATTCTCGGCCTCTCTTCAACACCACTCGGGCAGATTACTTTGCTGGTAACCTTCGGCACGCGGGATAACTACCGCACAGAAAACATCTGCTTCGAGGTCGCCGACTTCGAGACTGCGTACCACACCATACTCGGATGACCGGCGCTCGCCAGATTCATGGCGGTACCACACTATACATATATGGTGCTCAAGATGCCAGGGCCAGCAGAAGTCCTCACCCTACACAGCGAAGTCAAGCAAGCCTTCACCTGCGACAAGGAGAGTTGCGAATTGGCCCAATCACAAGAGACGGCAGTCGGGCGCGACAACATCCGGCAAGCCGTCACAGCAGAAGTCGAGCAAGATCCAATTCCGGCCAAGAAAGCAGCGAAGTCAGGAATTTTAGTGGACTCGGACACAAAGAAGATCCCCCTGGACCCTTCCGACCCCTCCAAGACCGCTCTAGTCAGGACTGGACTCGACCCCAAATAGGAAGACGCGCTCGTCACCTTCCTCCAAGCCAACAAGGATATCTTCGCGTGGAAACTGTCCGACATGCCGAGCGTACCAAGGGAGGTGGTCGAGCACGCCCTAAACGTGAAGACAGACGCCAAGCCAGTCAAACAATGGCTGCGCCGCTTTGCTCAAGACCGAAAGGATGCTATCCGGGAGGAGATTACAAAGCTTCTCGCAGCCGGGTTCATCAAAGAGGTCTATCACCCGGACTGGCCGGCAAAGCCAGTTCTGGTCCGGAAGAAAAACGGTAAATGGCACATGTGCGTCGACTACACTGATCTCAACAAGGCGTGCCCCAAGGACCCGTTTGGTTTACCAAGAATAGACCAGGTGGGGGACTCAACTGCAGGGTGCGACCTTCTCAGCTTTCTCGACTGTTACTCGGGATACCACCAAATCAACTTGAAAGAGGAGGACTATCTCAAGACATCTTTTATCACGCCGTTTGGAGCATACTGCTACATCACCATGCCATTCGGTTTGAAAAACGTTGGAGCAACATATCAACAGGCAATTCAGCGGTGTCTACACACTCAGATCGGGTGCAACGTGGAAGCCTACATCAACGACATGGTGATCAAGACTAAGTCCAACGAAGACCTCATCGCTGACCTGGAAGAAACCTTCCTCAATTTTCGAAGATTCAAGATGAAGTTGAACCCGAAAAAATGCGCCTTTGGTGTGCCATCCGACAAGCTACTCAGCTTCATCGTCTCGCATCGCGGCATCGAGGCCAACCCTGAGAAAGTCAACACAATAATGAACATGGCTCCCCGACTAACCAAAAGGACGTCCAGAAGCTGATAGGCTGCATGGCGGCACTCAGCCGGTTTATTTCCCGACTGGGCGAACGGGGTATGCCCTTTTTCAAATTGTTAAAGAAAGCAGACGACTTCCAGTGGACTCCCGAAGCCCAACAAGCCTTCAAAGACTTCAAGAAATTTCTCACATCACCCCCCATGTTGGCGTCACCCATGCCCCAAGAACCGCTAATGCTATATCTGGCGGCAACTACTCAGGTAGTCAGCACGGTGCTGGTGGTTGAGCGATCCGAATCGGGTCACATCCAAAAAACACAACGGCCGGTTTACTTTGTCAGCGAGGTCCTTGCCGACTCAAAAATGAGATATCCGCAGGTCCAAAAGCTACTTTACGGCCTACTCATCACTGTCCGGAAGCTGGTGCATTATTTTCAAGCACATCAAATCACGATGGTCACATCGTTTCCACTCGGGGATGTCCTACACAACCACAAGGCCACCAGCCGAATCGCTAAATGGGCGCTCGAGTTGATGGCGTTCGACATCACCTTTCGGCCACGGACAGCAATCAAATCACAAGCTCTAGCCGACTTCGTGGCCGAGTGGACAGAAGTTCACCTACCTACATCAAAAGAAAAGCTAGAGTACTGGACAATGTACTTTGAAGGTTCTCTACGGATCAGCGACGCCGGGGCTGGCGTCGTACTGACGTCCCCCACCGGCGAAAAACTCAAGTATGTTCTACAAATCCACTTCCCAGCTTCCCAAAACGTCGCCGAGTATGAGGCACTTATCCACGGGCTCTGCATCGCTATATCACTCGGCATACGTCGACTGGTTGTGCACGGGGACTCCCAGCTCATGGTAAATCAAGTAATGAAAGACTGGACGTGCCTCGACAATACCATGGTGGCATACTGTCAGGAGGTCCGCAAGATGGAGAACAAGTTCGACAAGCTGGAGATCACACATGTCCTACGACAATACAATGATGCTGCAGACGAGCTGGCAAATATGGGATCCAAGCGAGAAGCGGTCCCAACTGGAATATTTGTCGAGCAACTCATGGAGCCATCAGTCAAGAAGAAACCGGCGCCGGAGCAGTCGGGAGGCGAACCTACCTCGGCTACAGATTAGGTGCTGCACATATGTCAAGACCGGTGGACTCCTGTTCTCAAATTCCTCCTGGACAATGAACTCCCAGAAGATCGCAGTCAGCCCGAGCAAGTCAAACGTCGAAGCAAGGGCTTCCTGCTAGTCGGAGAAGACCTGTACCGAAGAAGCGCATCCGGTGTCCTCATGCGCTGCGTCACCACCGAGGAGGGCAAGCAGATTCTACAGTCAATTCACTCGGGCATATGTGGCAACCATGCCCCATCCAGGATGTTAGTCAGAAAGGCTTACCGGCAGGGATTTTTCTGGCCAACAGTAGTAACAGACGCCAAGGACATTGTTCGCACATGCGAAGGCTGCCAGTTCTACGCACGACAAACCAATCTCCCAGCCCAAGAACTCCAAACAATACCTATCTCTTGGCCATTCGCAGTATGGGGGCTTGACATGGTCGGGCCTTTCAAAAAAGTGCCAGGAGGGTTCACACATCTATTCGTCGTAGTTGACAAGTTCACCAAGTGGATTGAGGCTAAACCCGTTGCAACAATAACAGCGGCACGAGCAAAGGACTTCATCATGAGTATACTATACCGGTTCGGGGTCCCTAACCTCATCATCACCGACAACGGTACTCAGTTCACGAGCAGCGTATTCCAAGACTTCTGTGAAGATTTCGGCATCAAGATCTGCTACGCATCTATGGCACACCCACGGAGCAACGGACAGGTTGAACGAGCCAACGGTATGGTCTTACAAGGTATCAAGGCCAGGATATTCGACCGACTACAACCATATGCGGGCCGGTGGGTACATGAACTCCCATCTGTTCTCTAGTCTCTTAGAACCACGGTTAGTCGGGCAACAGGGCAATCCCCTTTCTTCCTGGTCTACGGTGCCGAGGCTATGCTACCTACCGAGTTAGAGTTCGGCTCCCCACGAGTTTGGGCTTACTCAGAAGACATCTCCAATAATACCCGACTGGTCGAATTAGATCAGCTAGAAGAAGCGAGGGACATCGCAACAATCCAGTCGGCAAGGTATCTACAAAGTCTGCGTCACTACCACAATCACAATGTCCGTGGCCGCACCTTTTTGGTCGGGGATCTCATCTTGGGGAAAATACAAACCACCAAAGACAGACACAAATTATCCCCAATTTGGGAAGGGCCGTTCATTATAGCCAAGGTCACGCGGCCAGGCGCCTACCAACTAAAGACCGAAGACGGTGCCCTTATCAGCAACTCATGGAATATAGAACAGCTACATCCTTTCTATACCTGAGTTTTAACATTTTCCCATGTGTACAGTTCTCGACTCACTACGCCACTTGTCCCAACCGAGTAGTGAGTCGGGGGCTGCATGTATCATATGTGCTTTGTCAATAATATACGAGCCTGCGTTACTTAAGTTATGAAGTTTTACTACGACTCTATTACATTTGCCCGAGTATAGCTTCCTAGTGAACGATTTTTACTAAGTTCCTATAGACTAACTCGGCGTAGACCATATAGTCGGGTAAAACTAATGACAACTGAGTAACAACTTAGGGCTCGGCGGCATTGCACATATATTTACCCATGTACTTACAAAAGTTCCTGCATACCGACTACAGAATATATTGCTCTTACAGACCCAGGTCTCGAGTGATTATCTCCGTAGTCAGCCTTGCTTTGGCCATCAGCTCCAAAGCCTCCTCAGGTGTCGTCTCCTTGGCAAACCCCTCCCCGATGGCCTCAATGTCTGCCCTTGGGTAGATGGATTTGGTCATCGCCAGGGTCTGGGCCACGCCGGCAATAACACGCTCATCCGAGTACCTTTTCAGGGCACTCGGTGCATCTTCAAGGCGCGCCTCTACCTGGGGGATCCTGGTGCAGCTGGTCCCCACGGGGCAAGGATCTATAAGGTCAAGGAGCCCTTTCACTGACTCGACGAGGGCCTCCCGTGACCACCGGACAAGTCTTATCTCCTCCCTGTAAGCCTCAAATTGGGCTTGGGAATTGACTCTTGCAGCTACCCAGGTTCACCGACGAGTAAACTCGTTAGGCAAAACGGCAGACGGAGCAATAAATGGATTGGTTAGAGTCACTGTCAGGGCGGAGGCTTACTTTTATAGTCGGCCTCCCACTTGGCTGCGGCCTTCTCCAGTTCGGTTTTTTCGTCTTCGAGCTTGGCAGCGGCCTTCTTCAGATCGGCCTTTTCTTGCTCGAGCTCGGCATTGGCCTTTGTCAGATTGGACTCACTTCTTTCAAGCTCGGCCCTGGCTTTCTCGGCCTCCTCCAGCCGAACTTTCTCCTCTATTCAGGCCTTCAACTCGGCCTCGAGGGCTGCACATCAAAACAGTCAAGTACTCGGCATGGCAGTCAAGATGCAACTGGGCAGTCGGGAGACAACATAGCTGGAGGAATCACAACAAGGGCTTGGTTAGGAAGGTTTATGCGGGGAACTTACCTCTGATCTTCTTGGCTTGGTCCCACTTTTCGGTCCTGAGCTGAGCAATGGCATCCCTCAGCCAAGTCTCCCGCCCCTCCAATGTGGTCTTCAGCTCCCGAAGCTGGTCCAATTCTTGGAGGTGAGGGGCGACCTCGGTCAGGACCTCGTTCATCTTCTTGGCGCGGTCGATGAGTTTATGAGAAAAGCAAGTTGGAGCAAAGTCAGTTGTCAGGACTCTACACAAGGAAGACTAGCAAAACCCCAGCACGACGAAGACGACACCTGAATCCCCTGGGAGGCGGTGATTGTGGCCTGGAGCAAGCCCTCAAGCTCCTTTCTCACCGCGGTCTCATCATGTTTGTACCTTTTCGCGGTTTCGTCGGGCGCCGTCTAGCGGAATGTCCTGGCAAACTTACGCGGCGGCGCCTCAATCCTGGGAAGGTTCGGCACTTCAGGCGGCGGCAATGACGATGACGACGAGAACGACCATGGCGGCGATGGAGTTCTGGCCCCTACCTCAGCGGCCCTTGCAGCCTCGAGGGCTGACTCGGGAGCTCCGGCAAGGGCTTCAACAGCAGGCGTTGGCTCAGGGGCTAGGTCGGCAGCTTCGGCAACCGCCCCTTGGTCGAACGGCGCCGGCGGCCCTGCAGTCGGGACCATCTCGGTCTTCGCGACTGAGACGGCCTCTGGCTCGGCAGGTATGCTCACGGGCGCCGGCTCAGCTGGGGCAGGCTCAATGATCGGAGCGGCCAGTGCGATCTCCTTAAGATCGATATCGACGTGTTTCCTGCATAACAAGTCGGACATTAAAACACTGCTACAGCGGACAAGAATTCCAGAAGATCCAACACAGCTCACCTCTTGGAGAACTAAAGTTTCCCACCGGGTGATCCAGGCCCCGGCAGCACGCTGCGACCGGCTGCCGAGCCAATCGGCGCGGCAGTCGGTGGTGGCGTTCTCTCCCGAGTCGGCCTCGTTTGCGGTATGGCCGGCTCGGGTGCTTGGGTACTCGGCGGCGCTTGCCCCGGCCGCGTACTCGGTGGCACCTTTGACGGGCTCGACCACGTTGAGCTCAACTGCGCTGGTCTCGGTCTGGGACTTGATGGCCTGGGTACCGCGCCGACTGTGTCCCTTATCCTCAGGCTTCCTGCCGCGGCACTCGGCGTCACGGCCTTCTTGCCCCGATACGTAACTGGTCTTTTCCCCGCTCTCTTTGAGTCGGGTTGGCCAGCAAGACTCCTCGGCCACTTCTTTGACTTGAAGGTCGACAACGGGCGGGAGTCATCGTCAAACTCCTCGCACCACTACAGATGATTCAACAAAGTACATCACACAATGCTGGGTAATCATAGATACAAGTCCACAGGCATTCATTACAGAAGAAAGATGAGGGTTACCTGGGGACGGGGCCGATTGTGGCTATAAGACGCGATGCGGCGTTTCTCATCTTCGGTCTCGACCACCCCGCTGGAGAAATAACCGAACAAGGTTTTGGTCACTTTTTGCTCGTTGGTCGATTCGTGGCTGACCCGGTCGGGGTCATATTTTCCTAGGTAATCCCAGCCAAACGCGCCTCTCAGTATCAGTGGCTGGATGCGCCGAGTCAGAAAATGCCTGGCCACCCAAGGTCCGGTCAGGCCGGCTTTCTTGAAGCTATCCAATTTCGCCAACAATTGATGCACTTGGCCCATCTCCTCAAAGGTTGGATCTGCTGACCAATTTGGTAAAACCACTGGTGGCGAGCCGGTGAATGGACGCAAGGAGGGTGTTAGATCTGAACAATAGAACCACTCCTTGTGCCAACCTTTCAAGGAAGATTTCAAAGGAAGATCGATGTATGTTTTCTTCCTCTTGCTCCTCAACTGAAGACCAGCCTCCCCGATCACTTGTATGTTACTCTTGGAGGGCTGGGGTTTAATGTGGAACAAATGCCTAAAGAAGTTGAAGTGGGGTTCCACACCCAAAAAACACTCGCAGAGAGTCACGAATATGGAGATTTGAAGGATCAAGTTGGGATTCAAATTCACCAACTCCAACCCGTAGAAGTCAAGGATGCGGCAAAAGAATGCAGAAGAGGGAAGGAACAACCCCCGATCGAAAAAAGAGGCAAATACTACAGTTTCGCCGGATTGGGGATTTGGAACCGACTCACCCTTAACCGGCCACCAATGAATCACCTCCTGGCTTTGCAGCTTCAATTGATTATATAGCAGCTTCAGCTTCACCGTGCCACAATCCGAAGTCGGCCAAGCGCTCTCCGACGCACCCGCAGAATCTAAAGCCTTCGACATGGTCAAGGACGGAGAAGTTTGGGGGAAATGCGATTGGTGGCTTGGAATAGACGAAGAAGATCGGAATCGCCCGAGTTCTAGTGGGGAACCGCGAGTAGCAACGAACCCTAGCAAAGCAAAAGGCAAAATTTGGGCGCGGAGGCAGAAAACGAAACGATTGGTCGCTTTGGGGAAGATGAAGGAATCTTTTTCTCTCTCCCCGTCTTTTCTAAAGCCTGTGCCGACTAAATGGGCTTGGGCCTACACAGTCGGCACTGGGCCACCAAGATATGAGTTTCTACAGTAGCACGCTCATAATGGGCCGCTCACGGGCTGTGTTAAAATCACAGTGCTGGTGTTACCAACGGGAATCGATGAGGTAAACAGATATGCTTCATAAGAGCCTTATTGCTGAACATATATGTTTGGGTATCTGTTTTATCCACCAGGTCTCGAGGATATATTCTTACAAGGATCACAAGCTGGTCTTCATTAAAATTGGGGATGCAGGTATCTTTCTTGAGTACACCTGACCACGCAATGGATTTATTTTCATACAGTGATACTCAGCCTACATGCTTGGCCAACAGTTGCCATGAGCAACATTATTCCGGCTGATATGATGCGGAAGAGTTTAACTTCTAAGTAGTGCACTACTCGGGAGAGACTATAAATATCTTTTCCAGCTGACATGACACTGAGGAGTCTAACTTCCGAGTGGGACGCCACTCAAGAAAGACTATAAACCCCCTATTCCAGCTGACATGAAGCTAAAGAGTCCCATATACGAGTGGCATGCTACTCGGCAAGACTACAAATCATATTCCGGTTGACATGATACCGAAGAGTCTCATATACCAGTAGTAATCTACTCGGGAAAGACTGCAAGGTTAAAGATTTTTGACTTTATGTTTAATTGTCTTCACAATTAGGCACAAAGTCGGGGGCTACACCTAATAGGTGCGCCTATTCAGCACACACTATTCATTCATCAACATGAAGCCCTTCATAGCCTCGTTGCCAGCTGACATGAAGCAGGACTCAGGAAGAAAAAGCACTCGGACAAAGAGTACTCGGGAGCAATGCACTCGGGCAATCTTCACTACGGAGGACGAGCACTCGACATCAGCTGTGACTCAACTATGAAGGTCTTAGGGGCTACTGTGGAGGCCATGGGCCCCGGATACCTCATCACAAACATATGGGCCACTCAGATAGAGGATGGGCCGAATCTTGTAGTTAGAGATATAACGGCACCCAGTAGGCTTTGCCTTGTATAATAAGGAATGTACAGTCTTAGCCGGGTAAGATCTATCTCTAAGAAGGAAATCCCTTGGCCGTATCCAGCTAGGATTCCTATCCTATACCCCGGCCCCCCAGTATATAAGGGGAGGCAGGGCGCCCCATGAGGGCAAGAACTAGACAGAAGATCATTGATCGACATAACTCCTCAGAGGAATAACACCACAACTGGACGTAAGGTATTACCTCACATTGAGGGCCTGAACCAGT
Source organism: Oryza meyeriana var. granulata (assembly GCA_003991445.1). NCBI lineage: Eukaryota > Viridiplantae > Streptophyta > Magnoliopsida > Poales > Poaceae > Oryza > Oryza meyeriana. Next base: position 60,674 of record RYFJ01002464.1, read on the forward strand.
ATAATCTCTTTGCGTTCCTCTGCAATCCACCGAGTTTCCCCTTGCCGAGTAGCCTTGTAGTTATATTGCCGGTGTAAAACATCGACTTGGAGCAAAGCTTCACGGATCAGAATTTATGCTACTCGAGTACTTTTGCAATCATTAAGAGCAAAAACAGAAAATGCGCAATATGTACACCTATTAGGTGTAAGTGGTTGCGGCATTAGCGAGGCCAAGTGAGGAATTAACGATCTCATCCCCCTAGATCTGATCCTGACTAGCACTAAGCCGTATCCGAGTCATACCATAAGGAAGTGAGTTACCTCCTAGCCCATTTAGATGAGAATATCATATAAAGGAGGAAATATATATATCAAAAAACGACTTAGTTGTTCGGTATTGCACAGGTTGGGAGTGGGGATGCCATCCTTGCATTTGAGCTTTTGAGCCCCTGAGCATGTCACTTGTCGTTCTGATAATCTTCGGTTTTAGGAGGTCGACGACGGTTGCGATCGACTGCCGCAATTAAGTCCCCAGATTTCTGCTTGCGGTTCCTAGGCTTGGATAGGGCCGCGTCATCCATCTCTTGTCGCTCCTTCTATTGGGGCTTGTCGTTAGGTGCCTCTGCCACTGCGTCGGCTGAATCAGCATATTTTTGTTGGCTATCTCAAAGAGAGCTTTGATGGAGTTGGGTGGCTTCTGAGTGAACTTGGCGATGAACGGCGCGTCTCTGACTCCCTTGTGGAAGGTGGCAATGATGTCCTCGTCCTTGATTTTAGGTACTCGTTCTTTCTCTGGTGGCACTGATATAGATCGTACTCGGAAGATGGCCTCTCATACGTTCCTTGGAAGTTCGCGACGAAATGTTCACGGAGTTCCCCCTAGGAGCCAATTGACCGCCTGGGAAGCCCTGTCAGTCATGTCCTTGCCGAGTCAGCCAAGGCGACTGGCAGGTAGTTAGCCATGGCCTTGTGATCACCTCCAGCCACTCATATCGCCAAAGTATACACGGTGAACTAGGACTCTGAGTTGGTCTTGCCATCGTACTTCTCTATACCAGTCGACTTGAAACTGGATTGCCAATCGACTTGTTGCAGCTCATGGGTGAACGCCAGAACTCCTTCATCTAGGTGAGGGCTCCGACTCCGACTGCAGCGATGGAACCATTCATGGTGGAGGCCGAAGCATTCATGCTCGTCTTCAAATCGGCAACATTCATCTTCCTTGTGCTCCCGGCGTTGAGCATTGATGTCATGGCAGAGATCCCGTCGTAATCGTCCCTGAGCGTCCTAGTCATCCCGACGCTCATTGTGATGGTGCCACCGTCGGTCGTCGTTGCGGTGGCCAAGTGACGTGTGATGGGACTCCGAGTGGTGACGACCGGAGCCGGCTGCTCGACGTCGCGCTGAAGCAAATGAAGTCGTAGCACCCGAAGCTGTTTTGTTAGACGGTATAAACGTATCTCCAAATCGCTGTTGTTGTTGACAGGCTGTAGCGGTTATCATTGATTTTTGCGATAGTCGGGGTAGCCTGGTGGTCGGGCCCGAACTGCAAGGTGTCTAACAGCGTGGCAGCAGCCACGATATTCTGTTGTGGGGTCACAAAGACATCATGGTCATCTACTCGGGTTTGGAGGATCTCTTGTTGAACAGTCCGCCCAGCCTTGCGCAAGTTGTCATTGCAAGCGTTGCACTCGGCTTGTAGGCGTTGCGCACCCTCCTCCTGTTGCTCACGCAGTCGGCGAGCCTCCTCCTCCTGCTGATCGTGTAGTCAGCGTGCATCTTGTGTTGGAGTTGATCCCTTTGACGTCATAAAGACCTCATGTGGTGGAGAAAAGCTTCCTGAGCTGCTGTCCGACTGGGAGTCATATTCAGAGTAGTTTAGCGGTGTGATGATGATCCCAACCTCCCAGGACCCGATCTTGAGCGGCTCTAGGCCATATCCGAGTCGAATTCCAGAGGATTGAGTCTGCCGCATCATATTGGAATTGAAGATCGCTACGGCGTTGTCAAGTCCGAGTGGGAAATTGACGATCTCGTCTCCCCTGGACCCGATCTCGATCAGCTCGGAGCCAAATCTGAGTCGAATATCAGGAAAGAGAGTTGTCCTAGAACTCGTAGATCTTGGGTGTTGCCGAAGCAGGATGTTGTAAACTGCTGCGGAATTAAGTAGGCCAACCGGCACTGAGTTGGCTTGGTCCCTGGCCGATTGGGTTGAAACTGAGTCGGACAAGGTGAGATTGCCAAGATTGTTGGCGATGAAGTCGAGGCTCCCGAATCTGATGGCTTATCCAGGAGAGAAGTTGATGCCGTCAACTCCGGTGATCAGATCCATTAGGCTTGTTGATGATGATCTCGCCGATGCCTCTACCTGGCGCGCCAACTATCGATGTTTTATATCGGCAATAATTATATGGGACTAAACGTCGGACCTAAACTCGATGGATTCGAAAGGACACACGAGATTTATACTGGTTCAGGCCCTCAGGGTAAGGTAATACCCTACTTCCAGTTGTGATGTATTGCTTTCGCTGTATTCTCTGGTGAGATTGTCATATGCCCTAGGGGGCTCCCTACCCCTCCTTATATATTTGAGGGATAAGGATTACAGGGTAGGAAACCCAGTCGGATACGACCAAGGGCTTTTCTTATCTATAGATAGAGTATCCAGCTAGGACTATATCCCTTTCCTTGTCATGCAAGGTAATATGAAGCCAAGTCCTACTCTATCTCCAATTGTAGGGACTAGCCTATCCTCTGTCTGAGTGGCCGTAATTGCCCTCCTTGAGGAACCTAGGGCCCATGGCCTCCACACAAAGCAAAGCTATGATATTATCATGTAGCCCCTAACTCACTACTCGGTTGGAACCAATCGGCGTAGTGAGTCAGAGTTTAAAAACTTTATTCATATATGTATGAGCTGGAGATAATATAATGCTTAGGTATAGAAAAGACGTAGTTGTTCTATATTCCATGAGTTGTCGATCAGGGTTCCGTTCACGCTTCAATCGGTAAGCCCTCGGGTGTGTCACTTCGGTGATAATGAACGGCCCCTCGCATAAGAGAGATAATTTATGCCTATCTTTTGTGGTTTGTATTTTTCGTAATACAAGATCTCCCACCAAAAAGGCGTGGCCACGAACATTACAACTATAATAACAACGCAAGCCCTAGAGTTATCTGGCCGACTGGATAGTAGCGATCTCCCTTGCTTCCTCCAACTGATCTAACTCGACCAATTGGTCTTTGTTGGATTTGTCTTCAGAGTGGGCCCAAACTCGCGGAGAGCTGAACTCCAACTCGGTAGGTAACACGGCTTCAGCACCATAGACTAGGAAGAAAGAGAATTGCCCTGTTGCCTGGCTGACCATGGTTCGGAGTGACCACGGAACAAATGGGAGTTCTTGTACCCACCGTCCTACATATGGCTGTAGTCGGTCGAACAATCTAGTCTTGATGCCTTGTAGAACCATGCCATTTGTGTGCTCCACCTGCCCATTGCTCCGTGGGTGTGCCACAGAAGCATAACAGATCTTGAGGCCAAACTCGTCGCAGAAATCCTTGAAGATGCCACCGTGAATTGAGTTTCATTGTTCGTGATTATTCGATTGGGGACTCCAAATTAGTATATGACATTCATGATGAAGTCTTTTGCCCTGACCGCAGTGATCGTAGCAACGGGTTGGGCCTCAATCCACTTTGTGAATTTATCCACAGCGATAAAAAAATGTGTAAACCCTCCTGGCGCATTTTTGAATGGCCCAACCATGTCAAGGCCCCAGACTGCAAAGGGCCAAGATATTGCGATAGTCTGCAACTCTTGAGTCGAGAGATGTGTTTGCCGAGTGAAGAATTGGCACCCCTCGCATCTCTAAACAATGTCCTTGGCATCAGTAACTGCAGTCAGCCAGAAGAATCCTTGTCGATAAGCCTTCTCGACTAACATTCTTGATGCAGCATGGTTGCCACAGATGCCCAAGTGGATCGATTGCAGGATCTGCTTGCCCTCCTCAGGTGTGACATAGCGCATGAGAACTCCAAATGCACTTCGACGATATAGGTCTTCTCCGAGTATGGCAAAGCTCTTGCCCCGGCACTTGACTTGCTCAGCTTCGTTGCGATCTTCAGGGAGCTCGTCATCCAATAGGAATCGAATAATTGGGGTCCGCCAGTCCTAAGAAATGTTGAGTACCTCCATTGGTTCTGGGTTTGGTGCGGCCCCCGACTGCATAGGTTCAAGCTTTTTCTTGACAGATGGCTCCAGTAATTGCTCAACAAAAATACCAATTGGGACCACTTCACGCTTGGATTCCATGTTGGCTAACTCATCCACGGCTTCATTGTATTGGCGCAAAACGTGTGTGATTTCCAGACCGCCAAATTTGTTCTCCAACTTCCACACTTCTGACAGTATGTCATCATGTTGTCGTCCAAGCACATTCAGTCTTTCATGACTTGGTTCACCACGAGTTGGGAATCCCCGCTAACCACCAACCGTTGGATACTAAGCAATATGGGAATACGGGGCTCATGGATGAGTGCTTTGTACTCGATGTGCGATGCTGGAAAATGAATCTGAAGAACATATCTGAGTTTTTCTTCATTAGGCGATGTTAACACAGACACTAGCCCCTGCTCTGCTGATCCGTAGAGAACCGTCGAAATACATTGTCCAGTACTCAAGTTTGTCCGTAGGCATAGCCGACTGAACTTCTGTCCACTCGGCTACGAAGTTGGCGAGTGCTTTAGACTTAACTGCTATCCGTGGTTAGAAAGTAATGTCGAACGCCATCAACTCGAGTGCCCATTTAGCTATTTTGCCAGTGGATTCGCAATTGTGCAGAACATCTTCGAGTGGGAACGACGTGACAATTATAACCTAGTGTGATTAGAAATAGTGCACCAGCTTCCGGATAGTGATGAGTAAACCGAATAACAGCGTCTGGACTTGAGGATAGGGCATCTTAGACTCTCCTAGGACCTCGTAGACAAAGTAGCCTGGTCGTTGTATCTTTTGGATGTGTCCTGGCTCTTCGCGTTCTACAACCAGAACCGTGCTAACCACCTGGGTAGTCGCCGCAAGGTATAGCATGAGTGGCTCTTGGGGCATAGGTGATACCAGCACAGGTGGTGATGTGAAAAACTTCTTGAAGTCTTCAAAAGATTATTGGACTTCGGGCATCCACTAGCAATTGTCAACTTTCTTCATGAGCTTGAAAATCAGCATGCCACGTTCTCCCAGTCGGGAAACAAATCAGCTGAGTGCTGCCATGCAGCCAATCAGCTTTTGTACCTCCTTCTGGCAAGTCGGGGAGCCATGTTCATGGTTGCGTTGATCTTCTCTGGATTTGCCTCTATGCCACAATGTGAGATGATGAAACCGAGTAGTTTTCCCGAAGATACTCCAAAGACGCACTTTTCCAGGTTCAACTTCATCTTGAATTGTTGAAGGCTTTGGAAAGTTTCTTCTAAGTCAGCAATAGGGTTGCCTTTTAACTTGGTCTTGATCACCACGTCATCGACATATGCTTCCACGTTGCACCCGAGTTGAGTATGAAGGCATCGCTGAATGGCGCGCTGATACATTGCACCAGCGTTTGTCAACCCGAACGGCATAGTGATATAACAGTATGCACCAAACGGCGTGATGAAAGAAGTCTTCAGGCAGTCTTACTTCTTCAAGCTAATCTGATGGTATCCCGAGTAACAGTCAAGAAAACTGAGTAGTTCACATCCTGCAGTTGAATCGACCACCTGATCTATCCTGGGTAGACCAAATAGATCTTTGGGACACGTGTTGTTTAGGTCTGTGTAGTCGATGCACATACACCATTTACTGTTCTTCTTCTGGACCAAGACTGGGTTTGCTAGCCAATCCGGGTGGTAGACCTCCTTGATGAACTCGCCTGTCAGGAGCTTTGTTATCTCCACGCAGAGAGCATCCTTGCGGTTTTGTGCAAATTGCCATAGTCGTTGTTTGGCTGGTTTGGCATCCGGCTTGATGTTGAGGGAATGCTCGATCACCTCCCTTGGTACACTAGGCATATCGAAAGGCTTCCAAGAAAATATATCCCTGTTTTCCTGGAGGAAGGTAACGAGCTCGTCTTCCTATTTGGGGTCGAGTCCGGTCCCAACAAGCGCAGTCTTGGTAGGGTCGGAAGGGTCCAGGGGGATCTTCCTTGTTTCTGATTCCGCTAAAATTCCTGACTTGGCCAATTTTTTGCTAGGACTTCCTCGTGTTCCTCTGAGGTTGTTGCCACCAATCGGATGTTCCTGCATCCGACTGAGGCCTCATGAGACTGTGCCAACTCGCAGCTCTACTTGTCGTAGGTGAAGGCTTGCTTGACATCACTGCGTGGGGAGAGTACTCCTGCTGGTCCTGGCATCTTCAGCGTCATGTAGGTATAATGGAGGATTGCCATTAATTTGGCAAGGGTCGGCCACCCAAGTATGGAGTGGTAGGCTGTCTCAAAATCAGCGACCTCGAAACAGATGTTCTGCATGCGAAAATTATCTCGCGTGCCAAAGGTGACCGGCAAAGTAATCTGGCCGAGTGGCGCTAAAGAGAGGCCAAGGATTACCCCATGGAATAGAGTTGTACTCAGCTATAACTCAGAACAAGGTATTTTCATCTCGTCGAGTGTTTTGGCAAAAAGGATATTGAGAGCACTCCCGCCGTTGATCAGAACCTTCTTCAACTTGATGTTCTTGATCACTGGATCTAGGACAAGTGGATAACACCCTAGGTTTGCTAGCTGGGCCCGAGTCCAGCTTGTCCTTGTCCTTGGCTTCACCGGATGTTACGTTTACTCAGTGACAAACTTCTTTAGCATGAAACAATTTTTGGCCGCGTACTTCCCTTTGGGATGGAAAGGATAGGGTCCATTCATGACTTTTTGTTAGTCGTCCGCCTTGGGGGCTCATGGCTGGTTGTGGTCGACTGTGGCCACGATGTCCTCCGACTTGCACTTGCGGTTCCTAGGCTTGGGTGGGGCAGCGTCGTCTGTCTCGCGTAGTTCCTTCTGTCGGGCTTGTCGTCAACTGCCTCAGCAACTGCATCGGCTGAGTCGGCATACTTGTTGGCCATCTCGAAGAGGGCTTTGACGGAGTTGGGTGGCTTTCGAGTGAACTTGGCGATGAATGGCGTGTCTCTGACTCCCTTGTAGAAGGGGGCAATGACTACCTTGTTTATCTTGGGGATAGAATTCCTCTTCTCGGAAAAGCGCTTGATGAAGTCCCAGAGAGACTCGTTCTTCCTTTGGTGACACTGGTATAGATCATACTCGGATGATAGCCTTTCGTATGTGCCCTAGAAATTGGACACGAAACGCTCGCGGAGTTCCCCCCATGAGCCAATAGACCCTCTAGGAAGCCCCGTTAACCAAGTTCGCGCCGAGTCAGCTAGGGCAACTGGGAGATAGTTTGCCATTGCCTTGTGGTCGCCACTGGCTACTCAGATTGCTAGGGTGTATACTGTCAACTAGGACTCCGGGTTGGTCTTGCTGCCGTACTTGTCGATCCCAGTCGGCATGAAGCCTGATGGCCAGTCGACTTGGTGTAGTTCGCGCATGAAGGTTGGAACTCATTCATCCGAGTGAGAGCTCTAGCTCTAACTGTGGTGGCAGAAATGCTCATGGTGGAGGCCGAAGCACTCGTGTTCATCTTCCATTCGGTGGTGTTCGCCCTCTTCGCATTCATGGTGTTGAGCGTTAATGTCATGATGAAGATCCCGGCGTAGTCGATCTCGGGCGTCATGATTGTCCCAGTGCCCTTTGTGTTGATATCATCGGTGATCGTTGTGGCCTTGTGATCCGCGATTGTACTCCGAGAGGCGGCGGTCGAATCCCGTCGCTCGGCGTCACGCCGCAGTTGATGATGTTGCAGCGTCAGAAGTTGTCCTGTTGGAGGGGATTAAAGTATCTCCAGATACCTAGCGTTGTTGTATCGCTGTCGCTGTTATCATAGCCTTGATTCTGGCTATAGTCAGTGTTGCTTGGTGGTCAGGTCTTAGTTGCAGGGTGTCCAGAAGTGTTACAGCGGCCACAACGTTTTGTTGTAGAGTGACAAAGACGTCGTGGTCGCCTACTCTGGTCTGGAGGATTTCTTGTTGTGCCTACTGCCCAGTTTTACGCAGCTCACGGTTGAGAGCCTCTCGTTCGGCTTGCAGGCGTCGATCTTCTTTCTCCTTTTGCTCACACAGTCGGTGAGCCTCTTTCTCTTGTTGTTTGCGTAGTTGGTGTGCATCTTGACTTGGGGTAGAACCCTTGGACGCCATAAAGATCTTGCGTAGAGGTGAGAAGCTTCCCAAGCTGCTTTCCAACTGAGAGTCGGAGTCCGAGTAGTGATGTAGCGTGATGATTACCCCAATCTCCCTAGACCCAATCCTGAGCAGCTCTGGGCCATATCCGAGTCAAATTCCACAGAATTGGGCTTGTCGCATCGTATTGGAGTTGAAGACGGCTGTGACGTTGTTGAGTCTGAGTGGGGGATTGACGATCTCGCTCCCCTAGATCCGATCTTGACTAGCTTGGGGCCGTGTCCGAGTCGAACACTAGGAAAGAAAGTTGCCCTAGGGCTCGCAGATCTTGGATATTGCCGAAGCATGTTGTTGAAAACTGCCGCAGCGTTGAGTAGCCCAATTGGCACGAAGTTGGCTTGATCCCTAGCCGATCGGACTGACAGAGTGAGATTGCCGAAGTTGTCAGTAATGAAGTCAAGACTCCCGAATCGGATGGCTTGTCCGGGAGAGAAGGTGATGCCGTCGACTCCAGTGATTGGATCCATCGGGCTTGACTATGATGATCTTGATGAATCCCCTATCTGGTGTACCAACTGCCGATGTTTTGTATCGGCAATGTTGAATGTAGGGCTATTTGTCAGATCTAAACTCGATAGACTCGAAAGGACACAAGGAATTATCCTGGTTCAGACCCTCAATATAAGGCAATATTCTACTTCCAGTTGTTTGTGTATTGCTTTCGTAAGTTGCAGGATGCTAGATGTCGATGCCCCAGGGGGCTCCCTACCTCTCCTTATATACCAGGGAGGTATGGTTACAAGATAGGATCCCAGTCAGACTCAACCAAAAGATTTCCTTATCAAAACATAAAGTAACCGGCTAGAACTATATCTCTTTCCTTGCCATGCAAGGTTATATAAAACTAAGATCTACTCTATCCCTAATTGTATGGGCCAGCCCTCCCTCTATTAGAGTTGTCGTAATTGTCTTCTTTGAGGTACCGGGGCATATGGCCTCCACGATAAGATCCAAAATATTGACTATGGAACAAACGACAGATAATATCCTTGAAACGCTTAATGTTTATTGCAAATATATCTTTCCTCCAATGAAGATACATAAGCAAAGGAGATGCAGCCCTTGTAAAGAAAGCAACAGTTATCATTTCCAATCAAGAGAATAGGAGAAAAAAAACTCATCAGAGCAATAAATCAGCTGATTGGGCATCAACAGAACAATGAATCATGCCAGTCAGTGAATAAATGTAGTAATTATTTTGTATAAGCTAAAGTGTAATAAAAAAACTATGGATAAGACCATTAAATGCATAGATTAATAGCAGATCGTTAATTAGCTAATCCACAGAACAGGCAGATAGATGTCACGAAGGTATTCCATGTCTAATATGGATGGAGTAACCATGTCAGAGGATGAATGGGAAACAATAGAACCTAATTCACTGATTATTTTGAAGGCCGAAATCTTTGCTCAACAGTTGTTTCTGACGGATATTGGCCAAATTCTTAGTTAGCAAAGTGAAAACAACTAATTTTAATAATAACCTGCCATACGGCTGGCTAACTTTATAAATGGTTGGCTGAAGGTGTTTCAGTGTATGCCTACATTCTGAAACAGTATGGAAAGAAACTCTCTTTTTGCAAAGCAAGCATGACACTTGCCTTTACTAATTCCAATTGATGTAGAGCTAAGTTGCATTCAGCAAAGATATAGCTTGATTTTGTTTGTCTGAACATTAGCACTATGATGGTGTGAGCTTTTATTTGTCTGAACATTAGCATTAGGATGGTGTGAACTTTCAGATGTTCATAGTAGTTGCTTTAATTTGGGAGTGTTTGAAGGCGAGGGAGAAGAAAAAAAAAGAAAATCACGTAAAACAAGATGAGCCATTAATGTATGATTAATTGAGTATTAGCTATTGTAAACTTAGAAAATGGATTAATATAATTTTTTAAAGTAACTTTTAGATAGAAAATTTTAAAAAAAATATACCGTTTAACAGTTTAGAAAGCATGCTCACAGAAAATGAGAGGGGTTTTACCCAACCCTTAGCTACGACCTGTGTCTTAGTAGTGACCACATGGAAGCACTATTGAAAATTCAGACTTCGAAACTCCTGTACACGTTTAAAGGATATGGTACAATGTGGCTTTTGCAGTCTTACAATTAACTATGTATTATATGCCAGTGATGTGTTCCCTATAAGCCTAACTTTTGTGTCGGAAATTGATGTGATTAAGTAATTAACCACAAACACGTAGCTAAGCTAACAATATGTATGTAAAGTGGCCATTAGGTTCAGCATTTGTTTCTCATCCACCAGGGAAGAAACTTGGAATGATTGTTGCTGTTTTGCATGGATGGTAAATAAGCATAGCCAGAAAGAAAACCCAAAAATGCGACAGATCAATAATCAGAGAAATCAGAAAGTGAATCATATATATACCTGAGGTGAAAAAGAGGTTGTCATATTCTATGCTGTTCGAGTATTTCAAGCATAAGTTCCATTTAGAGTCCCTCCTCAATTATGATCAGTTATCCACCATAGCAGAACTTACTTGAGTGATTCATACCTGTCGAGTACATCAATAATAAGTCTTGAGAAAAAAATACTATAGTCAACCTAAAATTCAGCACCACTAACTGAGATCCAAAAAACAATTTGTAGACAACAAAGAAAGTAGTAATTGATTGCAATGTGACTATGAGAGAAACACGTGTGTTATGTGGAGAACTCCTGAAGAATTATGTTTCTCTCAAATTGAATGAATGGACTTCATGATGTCGGAATCATGTTGGAGACCCTACAGCAAGTAGTCAGATGTGATACCTAAACTCTACAGTATAAGGAAAATATGAAGATTAATTAGGGGCCACCCAGCTCGACTATGTGAGAAAGATGACATACGGATTGAGAATATCCTTCATAGCTCGATTATATCAGCATGTGAAGGATATAAAAATAGAGAATAAAAGCGGAAGTCACCAGGGCGACTGCGCCGATGGACACGGTCATGGCATGCTTATATGCTGACCTTGACTGTGCAACAGCACTCAACGTGGTCACACACAACCGTGCTGTGCCATACTGCTTGGTTGCTCCACTGCCCGGTGCACCACCGCCGAGACCATGCATATTACGCCACTTCTCCGGGAAATCCCTCAAACTTTCTCATACCACGGCAACTACACACTCAACCGCACCACATGCGCCAACTCCCACTCCGCCATGCCTCAAGTAGCCATCTGCGCAGACCACAGCATACTGTGGCCGAACCCGAGCATGCAGACGTGCAAGGTGAGTGGCAGCCATGGCGTTCCGGCCAGTGGAGGAACCATGAGCTTTGTGAAGCCTGAGCGGTATAAGAGATTATATTGATTATTAGCTATTTTATGAAGAATTTTGGTATATGATCGGCGTGGAGCCCGAGCAGTCGCCCACAAGCTCGAGAGGTGGCTCCACCATTGGTTCTGGCTCCACAATGATGTGATCAGTGCGCTCAACCCAGTAACCCTCTCCTGTTCTTAGTGCCCATCCTTGGCGCGTGACAACAATGACAGCAGCGAGTGCGATCGCCACCTCTCCTCACCGGCCATTGCGCTGGGATGGTCTTTATGACTTGAGTTAGGCTATATAATTACTACCCTTATTCTTGAAAGGATGGCTTCATAGAATACGGGTAGTCAAAATCAAAATCTTAAATCGTTAATAGATGCAAAAATATTAAGATTTAAAATGTAAAAATTATAATCTTTCATATAGTTATATTTTAATATTTTTTAAATATATAGTTTGAAAAGGTAATGATAAAATATAATTATTAGAGAATATGTCGATATCCAAAACATAATCATTTTTATGGAAAAGTTAAAGATGTGCGCATCTGTATTAATGGCCAATTACATTATCTGTTTTTTCTTCATAGTTCTACTTGCTCAGCTTCTCACCTATGCAGAGAATGCTCTATTGTCGGAGTAGTGTTTTAACGCAACGGCTGATTGTGATTCTTGATTAGGAATAGGCTAGGCTTAGAGCTTTATACCACCTTTCACAAAAGGACTGATACTTGCATTTGGCACAGCCATGCACCGATTATAAGAAACGACGACTTTATGCGACCATACCAATGGTCGATCAGAAACACAGTCCCTCAAAACATTCACCTTGACTAAAGAAGTACAGATCCGTTTACACACAAGCACTGAACTTTCATGATGAACAATGTTCGAACAGGGTACACAACAGCTTGAGATGTTCAAGATAGTACTGAGGTGGTTAGGCTAGTAGTTTGATCTTGCCTTGGATAGCAAACTGCTACTGAACCTAAGTTCCAGTAGTTGTAACACTGAGCCAAACGGAAGGCAACCTCAATCTTCGTCTCTCTCAGGAGGGAGACCACAAGGAAGAAGCATTTTCTGCAACACCAGAAATAGTGAATCAATATACAAATTTACACCTGTAATACCTCATTTAAATGATTGCATACTTAAAAATGGCCACAAGTGCAATGAAGACTGTGATCATCCATGAACAGCTATTTTAAAAGTGGCCATCTCTAATGATGGTACAATTAGAACACTTCAAGCTTGCTAAATCAGACGGAAATTAAGGCATAGGAGCTCATATAGGAAATTGCACTGCAAGAGGTTATCTTCTTACATTAAATTGATTTGAGCACAAAAGTTGATTTCAAAGCTTGGGTGCAAGTCTGCAGCGCTATAACTATAGCCATATTTTCCTTATTAGATATTCATTTGTGCCCTAGCATATTTTCTTAGCTAATGCTGTTGCAGAACAGAGATGAATCATACATAAATACAATCACCAAAACAGTGGACTGCTAACATGACAAAACTGCAAAGGATAAATACTATGACCTCAATAAGATAATGATCTACACATTTCCTTGTCCATAGCACATATAATAAATAAATCTTATTATACTGTACAGCTGAAGCCTATTCAATATTAGGTGAATAAACAAAAAACATAGCCATAAATCCTGGTTTGTGTCAGCCTTAAGGCCAAAAGCAAAACTTAAAGCTATATTATCAGGGAGAAGTCAACAAAATATATTCTGAATAGTGCACATTTGGTATGTATCACCATTAAATATGATAAGAAATCAGCTTTTTGCCACCACATTTCATTAGGTAAACATTAACACGGATTGCCCAAGCTACTAAAAGTTTGAGGACAGAGGACAAGTGGAAATGCACAGGTTATCTCCTTTAAGATGTCAATGCTTTTTAACACTGTAGCTTTTTGCCCATGTGTTGCAACTGATGGAAAATAAATAAACTAAAACACAAAAAAACTTAAATCTAAAAAGTGTATCTATCATCGCATGAAATTATTTAGAATTAAATTTGTACTATGCACAGATCCTACGCATAAATCCAAGGAGACCCATGTCTCTTCGCCGGTCTTTGCGTCAGAAATCTATTCTTCCAGTTTGACAGGAGACAACACAATTCAGTGATTATGCTGATTTTGGTTGTGTACTTGTGTGACTGTGTCCGCACACGGAGTAGTTGGACTCAAGTAATGGTTATGCTCCATTTCGATGAGCTGCCATATGGCCAGATGCAGTACATAGTCAAGATAACGACTTTCTTTCATTATTCCTATTTTAGGAGCAGTTCTACATTAGTATTTATAGACCAGATAAGTTTGACATAATTTTCAACTATTGCTCAGTACAGAAGTTATAAGAAGCAGCCTTTTAACATACCTGCATAAAATTGTAACGCTCTCTTCCAATTGATTCGTTCTCAGCAATGGCAAAATATGCCAGCATCGGATAGTGCCCAATATAGGATGCATAGCTATCCCTTTGGATGTTTACAGCCCATTCACTGCAATAAAAAAATTGTTAATAGTAATTACCACATTCCCAACAAGGAATTTTTTATTTTACAAAAAGATACGCTTACAATCGGTTCAAGTCAGCATGCCCGGTACCCACATATTTCGCTTGAAGATGCTCGAGTTGAGAATTTATGTTGAACCTGTCGCTAGCCTTTAAAAAAGGTGATTTATCATATCAACATCACGGTCAAAGTATAAAAGGGTATAACATAGTTAAGCTGAAGAAAACCTAATACAAAAACAAACAAACCCTAGCAATATTCAGTAGAGATCTCCAAAATCAGTAAATGAAGGGAAAAATGAACATGATGATATCTGATCCAAAGTATACACAGCAGGTGAGCTCTAAGACTATGAAATGACTGATAAGAACCTAATCAACGCTTATCAAAAATGAAAAGATAAATACCAATATCAAATATCTAGAAGTTTTGATTACTTGGCAGAGGTTTTACTTCTAGCAAACTACTATGTCAAATAGTTATAATGAAAACTCAAAAATAATATTAATCAATCAAAGAATAGACTAAACAAAACGAAGTCTGTTCTCACCAAGAAGACTGATAGATCCAGTTGTTCCTATCACAAGTATTGACTTCATATTTACATCAATTTTCCCAAAAGTAGAAAACCATTATATTCCATTCCAAATTATCCTAAGAGGGAATAACTAAACCTGAACATATCAACTCAGTTCACATCGTAGCAACACAGGAATGTAATAAATAAAACAGTGGACCATATAAAATGGTGTTGCTCTTAGGCAAGGATGGCATTTTGCGATATCAATATCCTTTTATTGAGGAGGCATATCAAGACCCTAATACACTTTAATGGCAACAGATTTATACAAAACCAGCAATATCAAGAAAAAAATAATATAAGTTTAGGAAGATTAGCATCATGGCGAACAAGCTCAAGTATATAATTCCATGCAGCA
Source organism: Oryza meyeriana var. granulata (assembly GCA_003991445.1). Classification (NCBI taxonomy): domain Eukaryota; kingdom Viridiplantae; phylum Streptophyta; class Magnoliopsida; order Poales; family Poaceae; genus Oryza; species Oryza meyeriana. The sequence continues at coordinate 75,721 of RYFJ01002464.1, forward strand.
GGGCACACGCACCCCTGTAAATTGATAACGAACCAGATGCTATAATGATTATCGAACAAATCAATGTAGAAGCAGTTGTAGGGACATTTTGATACCAAAATGTCCCCTACCAACTAAATGCTAGCTTGAGTAGTAACTATGTATGTTTGGATTAGAGCCAAATCATTAGCTAATGGCAATGCCCAAGCTCAATTAGGTAGTACTCCAAAACTTTTTTTTTAATCCAACATGAATTTGACACCTAATCGGTAGCAAACTAAACATATCAACAGCTCTACCCTACCAAATAATTGTAGAATTGGCAGGATAGGGAACTAAAATAGCCTGTAGATAGTCGATGATTCAAGGTCAAAATAAAAACATCTCTTCAAACATGAATCCAAGTGTTCTGGTTCTAAATACATTGTACTCCAAACAGTTATGTGTCAGCTGGGCACCAACAAAAAACAAGAAGAAAACTGCAGTAACATGATGAAATGGGTCAGTGACTACTAACCTGCATGATGGCTGATGGGTTTGGTCTTGATCCTGGACAGGAAAGTTGAGATCCCCAGAGTCAGAGCCAACCTAGAATTAAGATAAAACATGCATGAATTGGGACATATTCCATTGCATATCGCTGCTAAAAATCAATTGGTATGAGCCACAATCCACATGAAAAACAAAATAGCCAAAGCAGGCAATTGATACAGATATGCAAAAAAGAAGAGCAGAAGTCAAGTGGCAGAAAGTGCAAAACAGAACTATGGCAAATACTTCATAAACAAGATATAGTAAACTACAAGTACAAACCCAATAAGAAACTTTCCAGGTTTGGTATTTGGTACGGCGGTACCAATCATCAACTACTCCTGATCAAACTGTTTCTATCTGGAATATCAGGATACTAATACTAGTCAATTAACCATACATCTTATTGATATAGTGCCCCTGTTGCAAGCTTAATGATGGTAGGGCTTCTAAAAGCACTAAAAGATTACTGTCCAATTGTTGGATCACACTGGGCATAGCATAGATTGAAAAGATACAATGGGTAGACATATTGTAGACAACCTAGTCAGGAATTGTCATTGATTAAATTTTGCAGTAAAAAAATACAGCCCACTAACACCATGTTCGACCTAAAGAGAAACTAGAAGTCGTAAAAGAAATATCTAAGATGTCATGCCATGCACTTGGTTCATTCATCAAAGAAAGGGAAACTAGCCTTATTCGCACTACTTCATATCAGTTCTCCTATCATCCACGTGACTGCAAATGGCCCCTTCTCTCTGCATCTGGAGTTAAAATTGTTGGAGTTAATTTCGGATTAAGGCTAACTAACCGAGGGAAATAAGGGAGACGCGTCCAACGGCGCTCTCCCCACGACCGATTCAATCCCGCCATGATCAGAGGCGCCCCAACAGCATTTGGGATCGGCCCCGATCGTGCAGCGCATATTAATAGGGCCACCAGCACCTGGAGTGTGAACCCCATCGCTCTCAGGTTTTGCTACGCCCTAACATTCCCTAAAACTCCCAATCCTAATTGCACGCTGCAGCGATTGGAAGCTCGATTCCAGTAGTACAACGACGCTCGGCCAGTGCCAGTGAAGACCGGAAGGGCGGCACTATCCTCAGCATCGCTGTGCCGATCAACGCACATCTTCGCCAACCCGTACCACTACACCGAGCAGGAGACCTACTCCGACGAACCAGAACAACAAGATCATGGCATCATCCTCCAATTCCGGTTGGATTCCTAGTCTCTCTAATTCTGCATTAAGTAGGTGTTCATGTCTTAGGTCAAGATAATGTTCATGTTTAATTTCTCTCCTTAGTTTACTTACAAAAATTACCCACCTTGCCATCCAGTCTAGGTTCTTTACTACTTTCATGGTGGTCACGGTACATGGAGCCTTCCCATAAAAATACTAGTACTAACAAGGTCTTCCTTCTCACAACAACTAATTGCTATAATGAGGATACGATCGAGTATTCTAACATCTACTAATTGCTAGAATGAAGATATTTGTTCATTAGACAGCAAGGAAATATAGAAGTATACAGAAAGTAAAAAAGGTTTTATATATGATTAGCATAGACATTCTTGCTGTTTCTTTATGCTGAGTAGGATACAACTAAAGCATAACCTTCCATGTCTCTTATCTAACACACAATTTGTTTGGTGTACATGTGAAACAGGGAAAGGATCAATGCAAGCTTAACAGATGCTGGCATCACTTGTTTCGTTTCTAGCTATTAGATAGGTTGATTCCAATGTTGACATCTCTCTACCTATTGACTAAGACCAATATTGACATCTCTCTACGTATGGACTAAGACCAATATCAACATCTCTCTACAAACAAATTGCATCACTGGTCAGGACTGCATGTTTATTCTCAGATCTGAATTTGTACAGTTTATTAGTAGAATAGCAACTAATCGGCCTAACAATCATTCGTTCCCACGGAATAATACTACAAATTCTTCGAATTCAGCAAAAAAAAAAAAGGTGCAAAATTGAAGGGAGGAGGCAGGGAGAACTTTTAGGGTTTCGGGAGGGCATACCTGGCTTCGAAGTAGGGACTGGACCGGAGGGGACGGGAATCGGGAGCCCTCCGCTCGCAGCCGCAGACCGGTTCACCGTAGCTCCGTGCACCGGGGCCCTTCGCGTGCTCCGCCGCCTAGGCTCCTCCCCTCGGAGTGCGCTCGCCTCGTCCGTCTCGACCGCTCTCTCCTCATGGGCCATAAATGGACTCACCGACGGCCCATTTTCCAGGGAGCCCAACCATGGTGTCCCACCTGAGGAATTTTTACTGTTACTAATTTAATTTTTTTTTTAATTTACAAAACTAATTTTCGATTTGGATCATTTACAGAACTAGTCTTTTGTCGCCGTGGGCCACGGCGGGATTTAAAAACCGCCGTGGCCCAGGGCGGCGAATGGCATCCCGTCACCCGGGGCTAACGGCTCCGGCGGTCGTTAGCCGCGGGGAGGCCACGTGGATTCGCCGCCCTGGGGGACGGCGGCGAATGCCCCCAGGGGGCCGAATGCAAAATTGCATTCGCCGCCCTGGGGGACGGCGGTTTTGAGCATAGTTGAACGGACGGTCCGTACAAGGATCGGACCGTCCGAATCCAGGGGGCCGCCTGCAAAAATTTATTTCTTTTTTTTGATATTTTTTTCTCAACTAGCAACACGAGAATAGCAAAATCTCGTGAAGGTGTAGCTTAAACCGATGTAAGATGTGGCCTGTAGAAAATTACGAGTGTGCTTTAAAAACCGTGCTGAAACTTCGGACCTCAAAAACTCAATCTTCCCGGCCGAATTTCGTAAAATTTTTTTGGACAAACCCAACAAAGTGGGGGGGAAGCGGATGTAAAATTTTCTGTAGATGTCCGTAGAGTACTTATTTGCCCGATTCCGAGACCGTATGCGAAAGTTATGACTGTTTTAAGGTAGTTAGCGCGCATTACAACAATTTGCCGTCGATTCGGACCGTCCGATCGCTATGCGGACGGTCCTATGCATTCGCCGCCCTGGGGATGGGGGCGGCATTCGCCGCCCTCCCCAGGGCGGCGAATGTAATTTTGCATTCGGCCCCCTGGGGGCATTCGCCGCCGTCCCCCAGGGCGGCGAATCCACGTGGCGTCCCCGGGGCTAACGGCGACCGGCGCCTTTAGCCCCGGGTGACGGGGATGCCATTCGCCGCCCTGGGCCACGGCGGTTTTTAAATCCCGCCGTGGCCCACGGCGGCAAGAGACTAGTTCTATAAATGATCCAAATCGAAAATTAGTTTTGTAAATTAAAAAAAATAAATTAGTAACAGTAAAAATTCCCCACCTGAGCATGGGAATTTTTTTACTTTCATATTTTTTTAATAAAATATTTACAAAAGTATATTTTTGTTTCAAAAATTTACAAAAATATGCTCCCAACGCCCTCTGGGCTCCTAGAGAGCGTTTTTGGTGACGTGGCCGACGGCTGTCAGCAATTTTGCAGGCGGCTCCCTAGCCGCCCATTGGGAGGGTGGCAAGGGGGCCACCCACAAAATGGAGGGCCGGCCATTTTGCCGCCGGCCCCCTAGCTAGTAAAAACCGCCCTCTAGGAGGCCGGTGACACGCCTAGAAATTCACCAGAATTTTCAAAGCTAATTTGTGCAATAAATCCTCGTCCAGAAATCAGTCGAGATACACAAATCGACAATTTGATAAATATAACCAAAACAAAAAACGATATATACTTACAATAGAGGCGCTTAGTCCTCACACAGAAGAAAACAGCAGCGAAATCGGATCCAATGGATCGGACAGTTGAAATTAGTTGAGGGTTCTAAGCTTTAGGGCCCCACAAGCAACTCAACTGGGGTATAAACCAAACACCAAACTTCTCCTCCTTGCAAAGCATCACTCTAAAGATTGCAATAATGCAACACTGAGTACCGCCCACCGTACTCAACAAGCCACACTAGGGAATGTAAAATAATACAATAGGGATTTCAAAGGAAATGCATAGTATGGCTTATTTGCGTAAACAGCATTTAAAACATTTACATTTAAAATCATTGAAAACCATATAGTTTAATTAATATCAACATTAAATCCATCTCTGAACAGCGCTCCAACGCAGTTCAGACCCAAACCATAACTCTCCAAACAGGAGCCATCAAATTCCATCATTTATCATCATTATTAAATAGTATGGGACTAATCATAGAAACATTACTAGGCACGCTCATTAATCGCGAGCAAGGCTATTTGAATAGTTTTACTCTGGCCAGAGATGTACCAATTTACCCACAAGACACAATCTCAACATCATGTCAGTCATGCGTCGCGATACCCGAAAGTACTCGAATAGAGATTGTGACAAGACCATCATATAACTTGCACAATAGGAGAGCCTCCCGCCAAGCCTCCGGTGGAAGAGGGTGGATGGATGTGGTGGCTGATGAGGTGGACGACGACTCAGCGGCTAGGGCTAACATGACATCTGGATGAATTATGGAGATCCTAGGTTGAAATCGGATCCAATGGTTCGGACAGTTGAAATTGGTTGAGGGTTCTAAGCTTTGGGGCCCCACAAGTCATTCACAGAAGAGTATCACCGGTGGGGCCCGCATGTCAGCAGCCCGGGCTGGGGAATCGGTTCCCTGTTTTGACCATGGCATCGGCGCGGGTGGTGGAGGACAGGAGCGGCGGAGGACGGCGAGGTTCGGCTCGGTGCAGATGGCCGACGGCAGACCGGAGGCGGCAACAGAGAACCGGCGAGGGGCGGGGCGACTCGACGGCGTCGATGGCGGCTGGAGGTCTCCAGCGATGGCCACGGCGACCGGACGGCGGCGCTCTACAGGGGTGGTGGCGGCGCTGTGCAGGAGTGGCGGCGGCAGATTGGGGACGGACGAGGACCGGCGTTGGGCGAAAAAACGACAAGGAGCAGGAGGAAGCGGCGACGAGGAGAGGCGCCATTGGGGCAACACGGCCGGGGAGGAGAGGGCGCGGCTACGAGGATGCTCACCGGCGACGGCTTGCAGGAGCAGCGGCGGCTGAGCGACGGCGGCGCTGGGGCAACAGCAGGAGTGACGGTGGTGCACGGGAAGTGAGGCAACGGCGCAGCACAGAGAATGGCAACGGCGGCTGGTATTTATAGGGGAAGGAGGAGATAGGGCAGGCAGGTGTGGCGGCGCGGGAGTCCGACCTCGGCACGGGGTGGCGGCGCCGAGAGGAGGCGACGATGCCGATTGGAGCAGAACGACCGAGGCGGTGCCGGGGCAGCACAGCGATGCGGACGACGGTGGTAGGCCAAGAAGGAGCGGGCGACGTCTGACGCGACAAAGAGGATGGCAGGCGATGACGCCGGGTTGACGATGAGGGTGGCGGCGGAGAAGGACGACTTGGCGGCGGATCTGGATGCTCACCGGTGACGGAAGGGAGGCGGCGTCCGATGGCTTGCCGATGTGGGCAGAGACGAAGACGGCGACGACCCCACGGCAACGTTGGCACAGGATGCAGGAGCGGCGGCTGGGGCGCTGGGCGGTGCGACAGGGTGGCAGCGGCGCTTGCAGGTGGTGGCGCTCTGCCTCGGGGCGGTGCGGCAACGGAGGAGGCAGCAGCGCTAGCGCGGCGGCGGCGTGCAGAGGCGACGGCGGCCTGGCACTAGCGGCACGGCGGCGGCTGGGCGAGGTGGCGTGGAGAGGAGCCGAGCCGACTAGGGCACGGGGCATAGCAGCTAGCTTTATAGGGACGAGACTCCGGCGGCGGCACCGGAGCGGCGGCGCGGCGGATTCGGCAACAGCCGTTGTGGGGCATCGGCACGACGTGGGCCGAGCGGCGGTTGCGGTGGCGGGCCAGGGGAGAGCGAGGCCGAGGTCAGGAGGCAGTGGGCCATGGCCTAGCTGGAGCAGGCGCGGGAGGCCGGGGTTGGAGCAGGCCGGCTTGGGCTGGCGGCGTGGAGAGGCAAATGAGGGAGATGAGAAGAAAGAGGAGGCCAGGAGCAAGAAGATAAACAGGGAAAGGGAAAATAAAATAGGAAAGGGAAAAGGAAAAAGGAGAGGGGTTTTCTAGAAAAACCAATTTGGAAAATTGGAAAATAAGAATTCGAGGAATATTTTCAAATCAAAAATTATAGAAATATTCAGAATTTTGGGAATATTGGAATTTAGGAAACATTTTGAATATTTTGGTTTTGTTTTCGGGAATGGAAATCTCGGGAATATTTTATGGGATCCAGGAATTGGAAAAACTCTGGAATATTTTAGGATTTGGATTTATTTCAAAGGACCTGGGTTTTTGTGGAGACCAAGGAAATTTAAAAAGGAACTATGGATAATTTATAAAAAGGGAATGAATAGATTCGAGACGCTCGGATTTAGAACTTCGGGGATTTTTCCGGAGTCGGACTTTTCAGGGAAGATTCGGGAACGACAACCCAAGAAAGGCACAAAGGGATTTGATAGAGAACGACCCGAGAGAAAGAATTGGGAATTATTTAAATAATTACTGAAATTGATCTTTGTGGTATTAAAATTATTTCTGCAGCTCCGAAAAATCTGAGAAAATTTCAGAGAGTGTAATTACACGCAAATGATTTATTGAAGAAATTTTTATTTCCCTTTTTACTTTACTTAATTATTTTACTTTATAATTTAATATAAATTCTGGTAAATCAGTTATTAATTAATTATTTAATTCCCGAAAAGTCGGGCTGTGACAAACTACCCCCCTTACAAAGAATCTCGTCCCGAGATTCGGAACGGCTAGAAAGAAGAAGGGCATTGGTAGACTAAGGGCTGACTTATTCCATAATTCTGCATAAACATTCTAAGGGTAAGGTTTACTGCTCTTCTGATCCAGATGGCTCATCTGCATCACTTGGGGGAGTAACTGGCACTGCATTGGCTCCAGTGATGACGATGTTGTTTACACGTCCCTGTTGTTGATGACGCTTTGGCTTGGGACAATGTTTTGCAAAGTGGTCGGGCTCAAAACAGTTGTAGCACACAAATGTCTTCTTTCCATTGTTGTCCTGTTGAGGCTGGTCTTGCTGGGCTAGTGCAAATTGAGATCCTTGGGCGTTGTCCACTTTGTTGCTCTTGTTATCTTTCTCGTGACCATTGGGGTTGGCATCCAGAGAAACTTGTGGTGCCGAGGATGATCCACCAATTTGAAGCAGCATGGTTCGCTGTCTCTGGTTACTACTCTGGAGTCCCTTGTAAGCAATCATTCGCCTCTTGCGGCTCTCAATCCTGTTTTATTTATCTTCCTGGCGAATTGCTTTATCTACCAGCTTCTGAAAATCTTCATAGTCCCTGGAGATCAACTGAACTGATAACTCATCATTCAAACCTTCTAGAAACTTTTCTTGCTTTTCTTCGTCGGTTCGCACATCTTCCGGAGCATAACGTGCCAAGTGGTTGAACTCGTGGAGACACTCCGTCACGGTGCGGTTACCTTGTCTGAGAGCACGAAACTCCCACTTCTTCAAAGCAACTACTCTAGCAAGAACGTGGGCTCTCTTGAAACCATTAGTAAACTCTGCCCAGGTAATCTGCTGACCTTCTACTCTGTTTGCCTTGAAGTGATTCCACCATTCTGAAGCAGGTCCATGAAGCTGATGTGAGGCAAAGGCGACCTTCTCTTGATCTGTACACTGAAGTAGCTCTAGCTTCTTCTCGATAGCGTGCAACCAATCACTAGCTTCCACTGGGTTGGTAGTGCTTGAAAACGTAGGTGGCTTCACACGAAGAAACTCAGACAGCTTGGAATGGGGTGGAGGAGCTGGTGCTTGATTCTGAGCTTGGTTGTTCTGCATCCGTTACATCATCAAGGTCATTAACTGGGTCTGGTTAGCTAAGATTTGAGCAAGCGTAGGGTTCTCCGGCATGTTGGGGTTATAGGTGACTGCTTCGTTGTTCCATGTGCTGGAACCACCCCTGTTATTGTTGTTCTCTGTATAACTTCCGTTCCTACTGTCGACCATCTGTGGTAGGTGCCAGGGGGAGAGAAAGAAGAGGTTACTCTATAGAAAGGACCTTAACCATACTACTGATGTGATGTGAGTAAGCAGTTACAATTCAGGTTGATTAGGCAAACAACCTAGTATGATTACATCCCTAGATGTAGACCATACCTACACACAAGCAAACAACACACGTGCTATTACTAACGTCATTACTCTTCAAAGGTCTCCGGGGAGGTCTGGTTTAGGATTGGTTCCTTGCACGAAGTCTTCATTACGGCAAGACGACTTGGATCCAAGAGTCTTCCTTGACACACTCCAATGCTTGAAACGACTTCAACAGGTTGACACCATCAACAACTTCTAGCATCTTCATTGTTGTAGTCACCAGGTTTAACAACTAAACCATTTGAAAGAGGAAGGGGGATAGATGAAAACTTTGCAAAGAATTTCATCGATAAGAGGAGAATTTTTCGCAAATAGGTTTTCAGAAAAGATGTCCTTTAGGTCTGACCGTTTGGCTTATCCTACAGTCAAATTTGGCTCTGATACCAACTTGTCACGCCCAGAAATTCACCACAATTTCCAAAGCTAATTTGTGCAATAAATCCTCGTCCAGGAATCAGCCGAGGTACACAAATCGACAATTTGATAAACATAACCAAAACGAAAAACGATATATACTTACAACAGAGGCGCTTAGTCCTCACACAGAAGAAAACAGCAGCGGAACGGCAACTAGCATAGCTTTAGCACCAAGCCATAGGCAGCTCAACTGGGGTATAAGCCAAACACCAAACTTCTCCTCCTCGTAAAGCATCACTCTAAAGATTGCAATAATGCAAGACTGAGTACCACCCACTGTACTCAACAAGCCACACTAGGGAATGCAAAATAATGCAATAGGGATTCCAAAGGAAAGGCATAGTATGGCTTATTTGCGTAAACAGCATTTAAAACATTTACATTTAAAATCATTGAAAACCGTATAGTTTAATTAATATCAACATTAAATCCATCTCTGAACAGCGCTCCAACGCAGTTCAGGCCCAAACCATAACTCTCCAAACAGGAGCCATCAAATTCCATCATTTATCATCATTATTAAATAGTGTGGGACTAATCATAGAAATATTGCTAGACCCACTCATTAACCGCGAGCACGGCTATTCGAATAGTTTTACTCTGGCCAGAGATGTACCAATTTACCCACAAGACACAATCTCAACATCATGTCAGCCATGCGTCGCGATACCCAAAAGTACCCGAATAGAGATTGTGACAAGACCATCTATATAACTCGCACAATAGGAGATTCTCTCGCCAAGCCTCCGGTCTCCGATAGGGGTGATCAAGTACCTTCCCGCAAGACAACTCGACATCCAAATGCATGGACTTATTGTCACTGCCATGTGTGGACTTATACCAGCCACAAACTTGCCCTGGTGCCTCCTATTGAACTCGTCACAGTTCAAGTCCTGCTATCCCATTCTAGCTTGTGGTTAGCACGAGTAATGCATTCTAGCCAGGGTACATAGAACCAAGTTGCCATACAGAGTGTGTTACAAATAGAGTAAAGTCATAATACAAAAATGCAGCAGAAAAGGTAAAACGTAGACTATAGACAGCGGGTCCATCGGCAGCGTCCATCCCACAAGCACCTTGACGGCGGAGTCAGCCTATTCCTCGGGACGATCCTCGTCAGACGCGTCCTCCAACACTAGGGGGGGGAATGGAGCAAGGCTGAGTACCACCCACAGTACTCAACAAATCACACCCACAAGTATGCATATGTACAGGGTACAAAAATGAGCTAAGGTTCACTTTGCGTAAAAGCAGTTGCAAAAGGTAGTAGTTCGCAAACAGTAAAAAGTTAATTTATTTAACAGTATTAATTCTCCACTGATTAACGTTATACCACATTAACTAGGCCCAACCATTCCCAACTGATTGACGCTACACCACGTCAACCAGTCTCCACTGATTAACGTTATACCACGTTAACCAGACACCTCCGGTTACCGTTACACCACGATAACCGGTCTCCACTGATTAACGTTACACCACGTTAACCAGTCACCACCGGACAACGTTACACCACGCTGACCAGCTTTTCCTGATCAACGCTACACCACGTTGACCAGGCTACGCTGATGGAAGTTACACCACAACCACCAGGCGTCACTGATGAGCGTTACACCACGCTCACCAGGCTTCACCAATTAGCGTTACACCACGTTAACCAGTCACCCCCGATCAACTCCACCACATCGACCGGACTCACACCTTCCACCACACCATTTTCATAAGACCAGATTAATTGTCTAAAGGTGAGACTAATCACGGTGAGTCTTGGCCAATGTGCCCATGACCGCGGGCGTGGCTATTCGAATAGTTTTACTCTGATTAGAGGTGTACAACTGTACCCACAAGACACAGCCCCACACACGTTCCCGTGTGCCAGTACATCACCACGATGTCCCGTGAGAGGCTGTGACAGGACCATTCACGAAACCCCTCCCTAACCATCCACACCACGCTGAGGTTGCACCTGCCGACAGGGCACACCATATTGGCCAGGCTACCCCTCTTGCGCCACGGTGAATCCGGTAGCCGATCAACCCTACTCCGGGCCGACCCAACTCCATCCCGCTCACCCTCTTCTTCGGTGCTAGGAGAGGGAGAAGAACCGCTTCAAGCCTAGCCGTTGCCCACGCTGGCTTGTGGAAAGTATGGGAAGTCGCCCAAGTGGTTCCCGTGAACCGGTCCTTAATTGCCATAGGTGCGACAAGCAAAACCATACACCCACAGTCCACCATTTAGTTCAAATTTTAATCATTTAACATCAGCCTATCCAAAATTCCATTTTTGCGACATTGGGTCGAAACATATGAAAAGGTAATATTTAATCCCCATGTGAGCTATGTTGCTAAGCATGGCTAGGCATCCTAGAAATAGTAACCTAATCATGTTATTACCCAGGTGACAAGGATTCAGGTTTCAAAGCTAAGGCAAGGTCCTAACATTGCATAGGTTATAACCCACCCATATGAAATATAGAAATAATGCAGTTTATTTAAGTAAACAAGGCAATTTAGCGAAAAACGGGTACAACGTAATCAAGGGAACAGTGCGACTTGCCTTGCTCTGGCTCAAGGTATTCTGCAACAGCCTCATAATACACAGGAGAATTACTGGCGTCGGTTTCTACAACAAACAATGCATAAACAATTAAAAACAGTACATGTGGGCAAAAAAACATGGGCTGAAAGTATTTTTAATGAATTCTTGGCATTTTTCTGGATTTAATAAAATTTGAATGGGCTTAATCGGAGTTCGTATGAATTAGTTATGATTTATTGAAGTTTTACTGTTATTTTCAGTGCAAATATAATTAGCCAGCGATTTATTGCGCATTTAACCGATTTATGACGTCACCAGACCGGGAAGCCGGCGCCGACAGGCGGGCCCCACCGGCCAGTGGCGCACGGTGGACCAAGTCCACCGCTGCTGAGGGCAAGCGCACCACGTGGCGCCACCACGGGCGACCACGCGGGCGAGTGAGCGGGCGGCCCCGATCTGCCACCCGGCAGATCGGACGGCCCCGGGGAACGGCGGCCATGCCGGCCATCCCGAGCGGGAGGCGGCGGCACGTGCACGACCCGATGGTCGCCGGCGGCGACCACACGGCGCGGTGGCGACCACATGGAAGGGCGGAATAGAACGGGAAAACGGAGGGGGTTCTCACCGACGGCTCGCGACGGCGAGCGACGGCGTGAAGACGACGGTGGCGATGAAAAAGCGGTGACGGCTTCGGGACGGAAGCGGCGGTTGCCGAGGCGTCCTGGAGGATGAGGAGGACGGAAGAGGAGTTAGGACGGAGAATGGAGACGCGGCGCGGCGGGAATTGCCGGCCGGAGAGGAGACAGAGAGCCATAACCCACCGTGCGCAAGGGCGAGGCGTTCCGGCGAGTCTCGGCTTCCACGGAGTGGTGGCCGAGGTGCGGCGCGGCACGGCGGAGGTGATGGCGGTGGCGGTGGGGCTCGGTGGCGTCCGGAACGGCGATGCGCGATGACCGGAGTCAGCAAAACATGGCGGAGGTTCGGGTGTGCGGTGGCGACAGGGTTCTAGGTCACGGGGAGGCTCGGTGTGTTGGGGAAAAGGCGGAGCAGAGGGCGAAGAGGCTTTTTAAGCACGCGGGCGAGAGAGATCGAGGCCAAACGGCTCCAATCGTGCACGGGAGAGAGAGCGGCGATGTGGAGATCGTGCGTGTGATTCGCGAGGGAGAGGGGATGTGGACGCCGGGGAACTCGGGGAGTGGGCGCGGACTCAGTCCCACCCCGTTTGAACCAGAGGCGAGCGTGGGAGGCGGCGCTGGATCGGACGGCAGAGGGATTTTTCCCCTCCGCCTGATTCGGACGGAGGAGGGAGACGATGTTGACAGGTGGGCCCGGCCTGTCAGCGGGAGGCGCGAGGCGCGCGGGCGAGAGACGGCCTGACGAGCGGGTCCCGGGCGCAGAGAGAGAGAGCGAGAGGGAGAGAGGCAGGCACACGAGAGGGATGGGCCGGCCCAGCGCCGAGGAGGAAAAGGCCGAGGAGGAGCAGGCCAGCGGGCGCGCGCGGGATGGCGGCACAGGAGCGGGCCATCGGCCCAGAAGGAGAAAAAGAGAAAAGAAAAAGGGAAAAGAATTCCCAGGGTGATTTTAATTCCAGTAAACGTTTTTGATTTTTTAAAAATAGCTCCAGTGCTCTGAAAATTCCACTAAAAATCCAGTTAACGTATTTTTGCATAGGGAACACAAGAAAAATATTCCCAGCCACAATAATTTATTATTTCGCATTTTACACATTTAATTAATTCTTGTTGCCATTTTTAAATTCATTTTCTTGGGTATTTTTTAGATATTATTTAGTGTGGCTAATATCAGGGTGTGACAAACCTACCCCCCTTAAACAGAATCTCGTCCCCGAGATTCGAAAGTGCTGGCGAAGAGGTGGGGATAGGCGGACTTCAGTTCGTCTTCTCGTTCCCATGTGGCTTCTTCTTCCGAGTGATGGCTCCACTGTACCTTGCAGAATCTGATTACCTGGCTTCTGGTGTTTCTTTCACTGATCTCCAGGATCCGAATCGGCTTCTCCACATAGGTGAGGTCTTCCTGGATCTCGATCTGTTCTGGATCTGCCTATTCCGCTGGTATCCTCAGACACTTCTTCAGTTGTGACACGTGGAACACATCGTGTATATCTGTCATTGAAGCTGGGAGGCTCAACTGATATGCCACTTCACCTTTACGGGCTAGCACTTGGTAGGGTCCCACGAAGCGAGGTGCTAGCTTTCCTTTGGTTTGAAACCTTTGTACTCCGCGGAGTGGTGTGACACGAAGATACACGTAGTCTCCTTCCTCGAAGCTTAGGTCTCGGCGACGGTTGTCAGCGTAGCTTTTCTGTCTGGATTGAGCCGTCTTCACACGCTCCCGTATTATGGCCACCTTCTCTTCTGCCTCTTTGAGTGCGTCAGTTCCGAATACCTGGCGTTCGCCCGTTTGATCCTAGAAAAGCGGGGTACGGCACTTCCTGCCATATAGAGCTTCAAACGGTGCCATCTGCAAACTGGCCTGGTAGCTGTTATTGTAGAGAACTCTGCGTAAGGTAAGCTCTTATCCCATGTTCCTCTGAAGTCCAGTGCGCAAGCCCTCGGCATGTCCTCCAATATCTGATTGACTCTTTCAGTCTGACCATCTGTCTGCGGATGATATGTTGTGCTGAAGTTCAGTCGGGTTCCCAATTCCGCTTGTAGCTTTTGCCAAAACTTAGAAGTGAACTGACTGCCACGATCGAAGACGATCCTCTTGGGTTCTCCGTGTAAACACATTATGTGAGCCATATACAGTTTCACCAACTTTTTATCCGAATATGTTGTGTGTACCAGGATGAAATGTGCAACCTTGGTGAGTCGGTCCACGATCACCCAAATTGAGTCATGCCTCGATGATGTGGCGGTAACCCGGTGATAAAAATCCATCCATCTCTTCCCACTTCCACTCTGGGACCTTGAGTGGCTGTAACAGTCCTGCAGGCCGTTGGTGTTTTGCTTTGACCCGTTGGCACACATCACAAAGCACCACGAATTCGGCGATTTCTCTCCTCATGCTGGCCCACCAAAACTTCGTCTTAAGATCTTGGTACATCTTTGTGCTTCCGGGGTGAATGGAGTACTGCGTCTCGTGGGCTTCCCGGAGTATTAGGTTCTTGAGTTCTTCATCCTCTGGAACGCACAAACGTTCCCCCATCCATACAGTCCCGTTTTCATCTTCCACAAAACCTTGAGCTTTTCTGACTCTCATATTATTCTTAAGTTCTTTTAATTTCTGGATCATTCGCTTGTGCCACGCGACTTGATCAAAATCGTGGGTTTGAGCCTCTAGGGCTTACCACAAATCCATGTTCGACTATGCCCAGATTCAAGCGTTTCAAATTCCTGCTGCATTTCCTTGCACAATGCCTCCGCTCGAGCAGTGGTTCAGTAACTTTTTTGCTCAAGGCATCTGCAACGACATTGGCTTTCCCTGGGTGGTAATGTATCCCCACATCATAGTCCTTAATCAATTCTAGCCATCTTCTTTGGTGGAGGTTCAGATCAGGCTGGGTGAATATGTACTTCAAGCTCTCTGTGGTCCGTATAAATCTCACTGGGTTACCGATGAGGTAGTGCCGCCAGATCTTTAGAGCATGGACACTGCGGCCAATTCCAGGTCATGCATTGGATAGTTGCCTCATGGGGGCTTAATTGGCGTGACGCATAAGCTACAACTCTCTACCTTGTTGCAATCAACAAGCACCCTAATCCTTTTGGTGGATGCATCACAGTATACTGGGAAATCTTCTTGGGACTGGTAAGATCAGAACCGGCATGAAACACTTCTTCTTGAGTTCTTCAAAGCTGTTGATTGGCACTAGAGGTCCAGACAAACCTTCCATCCTTCTTCAGTAATTGTGTCATCGGTCTGGCAGATCTTTCGAGAAATTCTCAATGAACCGGCGGTGAGAAAAACCCGCAAGTTCCAAAGAAAACTCCTCACTTGTGTTCACTGTCTTAGGCGGTTTCAATTTGGTGACGGGATTCCACATTCGTTGGGTTCCCAGCGATCCCTGGCAGTGATGATGTGACCGAGGAACTACACTTCTTTCAGCCAGAAGTCGCACTTTGCTGAACTTGTGTGTACAACTAGTGCTCTCTCTCTTCTCAAGAACCAAATTGAAGATGTTGCCATGTGCTCTCCATGACTTCGAGGTTTAAATCAAGATGTCGTCGATGAAAACTACCACAACTTGTCCAGAAACTCCATGAATCCTTGTTCATCAGATTCATAAAAGGCAGGTGCATTTTCAGGTCCAATGACATAACAGTACACTCGTACAAACCCATACCGCGTGGGAGGTTGTCTTCGGTAATATCCTCTTCTCGATTTCTCGTTGATGATAGCCGATCGCAGGTCTATTCTTGGAAGAAAATGGTGGCACCCTCCAATTTGGTCAAAGAGATCATCAATCCTTTGGCAGAGGGTACTTGTTCTTGATGGTGACATCGTTTATTGCGCGATAGTCCACGCACATCCGTTTTGTCTTATGTCCTTCTTTTTCCACGAAAAAATGACTGGCGCTCCCCAAGGTGATGTGTGCGGATGCAACCGTTCTTTGAATAACAGATCGTTGACCTGCGTCTTGACTTCTGCCATCTCGTTCGGTGCCATTTTGTAAGGCCTTGTATATGGCGCATGTCCCAGGTGCCAAATCGATCCTGACTCAATCCCCTGCTAGGTGCATCCCTGGTAGCGTCTTCCAATGGAAACACATCCAGTATTCCCTGACTATCGGAATGTCCTCCATTTTCCTTTCTGGCTTCGTCCCATCTTTATCCAACAGTTGCTCTCTGCGACCCGATTCAAGTGTTGCTATCCTGATGCAGCGGCACAAATGAACTGAAGATAACCACCTCCTTCCGCGTACTGTTAATTCTGTACGCGTGCGGTCCGCACACAAGTCGATCACCCTTGTGTCGGGTCAACCAATCCATCCCTAAGGATACATCTTAGGTCTTTGGATTCCAAAAGAGATGAGATTGGCTAGAAAGTGATCCTGATTTCTAGACTCCTGAAGGGCCTATAGTGACGATTTACCATGGTCCCAGGTGTATGAACCCTCATGGATTTTAAGTTCCACTACTTTTTATTCCATGTTTGCCCCCACAATTTCGTGGATATAAAGGAATGTTTGTTGCACCAAAATCAAAAAGTACGGTTGCAGGTATTAGTTCATAAGAAACGACCCAATACCCACTTCCGGTGCATTCTCGCCTTTTCCGCGGAGACATGTTGACACGCCCTTTATTCACCTGCTAGTTGGCGTGGGGTGCTGGGGAGCTTGCTGGCCTAGTTCCCCCCGCCCCGGCTCCCTCGGACACTGTCGGCGAATTGACCCGGGTTCATGCAGTTGAAGCAGACGTAGTTCTGTGCCCCCGTTGTCTTTCCTTGGCTGGCCCTGCCTGTACGGGCGCCATTGGTGGGCGTGGAGCGGTACTGACGATTGGTATTGCCGCTGTGCTGCATGCTTCCAGAGTCCCAGGTGGAACGGGTGTGTTGTGACGAACATCATGGTGGCTGATCCACCTTGCTGCCCAACATCAATCCGTGGCGCTGATGTGTCCTTGGTTTAGTCCGGAACTGTGCTGCCTTCCTCTTGTGGTCACCTGTTATGTGGCTCCCGGCGGATGGCTTTAATCACCAGGCTTCTCGAAGTCTGGGTAATCACTTGAGAGGAGTTGACGGTCAGCTCGTCGTTCAATCCGTCCAAGAAACCTTCTTGTCTCTCCACGTCGGTGCGGACATCCTCAGGCGCGTAATAGCGCGCCAAGCGGTAACTCGTGGAGGTATTCTGTAACCGTTCTTTGTTCCCTGACCAAGTCTTGAACTCCCCTTTCTTCTGTGCCACAATCCCGCCGGAATTTGTGACTCCGAAATGTAGCAGAATTCAGCCCAAGTGACCTCTGTGGTAGCGGTGCAGGTTCACCAGGGGAAATTGTCCCACCAAGTTGATGCGGGGACCTTGGAAGCTTGGTGAGTAGCGGAAAAGCGACCTTTCTCTTGGTCGGTGCACTGTAGAGGTTGGAGCTTCTTCTCGATTGCCAACAGCCACGTCGTTGGCCATCAATGGGGTTGGGGTGCTGGAAAAGTTGGCGGCTGACCTCAGGAACTCGGGAGTTTGGACTGAGGGCAATGGCCGGGTGTGCGGTTGCTGGTGTGCTGCTGCAGGTTTTTCTGCTGCATCTGTTTGCATCATTCATGGCCAACATCTGGTTCTGGTTGGTTATGACCCTTGCCAACGTCGGGTTCTCCGATAGTGGTGTGGCACGTGGTTTGGGTCCATGGTTCTGAGGTGCTCCTTCACGCTTGTTAGTAGCGCCTGGCGTCGCTAGCAGCCGGGCACCGCTCCCTTGTGTTCCACCATCTGAGGGGGAAGAGCAAAGGGAGAGAAGGAGAAAAACAGGTTGGCTTCAAGAAGAAACAGGAGTGATAATTAAGTGGTTGAATTAAATAGGCTGAAATTCCTGGTTGGAAACATGGAGAAACAACGAATTAATCCTAATTACCGGCAAAAACCACAAACATACCACAACAGACGGTATGCCACCCACTAACCCCAAGCAAACAAACATCCTAAACATGTACAACTAACAGGAAATCAAACTGAGGAAAACGACAAAACTAAAGGTGGCGCTGGTTCTAATACTCCGAGCGGTCGTTGGCGGTCATCTAAGTGTACTCCGGCTCCTGTTCGATCGCCCCCTTCGTCGTCGGTGTGGTCCTATAATCCGCCCTGTAATCCACATTCCGTGGGCCGAGAAAGAACTGGCCTCGCTGTGTGGTGCACGGACTGCTAGAGGAGCTGCTGTCATCGAGTCGAGGTGAAAGCCCCCGTGGATGCGTGTGCTCCCTGAGAGCCATTGTCGCCAGACGACGCGCTGATCCATCGGCCCGATCGGTGCTGGTACTAGGGCTGGAGTTGCGTGCTGGTTGCTGGAGCTTGGTGGTGCGTGTGGCTCGTTCCTTGGGGGCCAACTGAACACGCACAGGAGGAAGGGCCTCTTCTCTCAGAGTCAGCCGGATCCTAGCACCACCGGGTGGCGGCTGTCCCTTGAGTTTCGCG
>RYFJ01002465.1:0-41545 GCA_003991445.1 Oryza meyeriana var. granulata
GGAGCGGGCGACGCCGGCCACGACGAATCAGGGGGATGCAGCGGCGCTTTGGCGATAGACTACGACACGATACCTCGCAAACGGCGAACGAGAACCAGGAGGCAGAGGCGGAGGCGACGATGCCGATTGAAAGAACGATGGCAGCGATGAATCAAACGAAGAACGCTTCGGTCCGAATTCCTCACCGGGATGGGAGGTTTGGAGTCTTGACCAGCGGCGAGGGGTCGCAAGAAACGACGCGACGGCGACGATTGCCTGGACGGGAGCAGCTGTATCGGGAGGAAACAAGAGAGAGAGAGAGCGGAATCAGGGGTAGGAGAAAGATGAATGGCTGCGCTAATGTGCTAGCGGCGACGGTGACGACTGGGCACAGCGTGCATCTCACGCTGGGGAGCAGAGCAGGCACAGCGGCCAGGAAGTCGAGCGACAGCGATGCCGACGGCAGAGGGGGAGGCGGCGGCCTGGGCGTGGTGGAGGACGGCTTGATGCAGGGACGGCGCAGCGGCGAAACCGACGAAGAGGGGACGGCGACGACGGCTGGAGGAGGACGGCAGCTCGACGGCGACGCTAGACAGTAGATGCCAGGGACGACGCGACGACGACGGCGGCTTCCCCGATCCGAGGGCGTCGAAGGAGGAAAAAGCAGATGGGGCATTGGGGACACGGGGTGGATGCTCACCGACGACGGGCGGTAGACGGGGGTGACAGACGACCACGTGGCGACCTCTGTCGGCGGCAAGGCAGAGACGCCGGAAGGGCGGCGGCTGAGGCAGCGCAGACGCCACGCGGCGGCAGGTGTACGACGGCGGCGCGGCACGGGGCGAGCTGGCGCGTGTAGATGGAGACAGCAGGGCAGCGCGACGTAGGGTGGCGGCGGCGGCTGGCGGCGTGGAGAGGAGCAGAGCCGGCAGGGCACACGGGGAAGGCGGCTGGCTTTTATGTAGGGGCGACGTGGCGCGGATTCGGCGGCCGGCCGTTGCGGGGAGAGGGCGCAGGCGCTGGCCTGGGCCGGGCGCGGCGGTTGCGGGGGAAGGCGCTGGGTGGAGGTGGGACGAGCGGCGGGCCCAGGGAGGCGGCGGTGAGCGGAGCGCCGAGGCAAGCCGGGGCGGGCGCAGGCCGGGAAGGCCTGGGCGGCTCGGGACAGGACCCAGCCCGAAAAGAGGAAAGGAGTCCAGAGGAGGAAGAAGAAGGAGAGGAAAGGAAAAAGAAAAGAAGGAGGAAAAGAAAAGGAAGAAAAGAAAAGGAATAAGGGTAAAATTGAACAGGAAAATCAGGAGTCTATTTTTTAGAAAATTCAATTTACAGAAATTGGAATTTTGGGGATATTGATGGAATCTGAGTCGCGTTCTGGAATTTAGAATTTCGGACCATATCAGGAAATTGGGCATTATCTGCAGTTAGAGGATATATATATATATATATAACACGTATATAATATTGGGAATCGAAGGGTAATTTGAGACGAATGTACAAAACAAAAGTACATTTAGTGGGATCCAAGAAATAGAATATTTTGTGGGATTCGAGAATGGAGAATATTTCTGATGGAAATTGGGGAACCAAATATCGAATTATCCATCAGGTTGGGACTAGAGGAGATTTTTTCCAGGAAATAATTTATATATCAAAATAGATGAATATCTTGGGGCTGCGGGAAAATAGAATATTTCCGGGAACTGGAAAAGTGGAATAATTCCAAATAAAATATTATTGGGGGTTAGGAATTGACAAGGTGTTTATTGGGACAAGGACTTTAAGATAAATCTCAATGATTGGAGATTTGGATTTATTTTTAACAGAAAGGGTTTTAAAGAAATATTTGATTTAATCCTCAAAGAAAAATATAGCATATTTCGAATAGAAAGGATCTCGAATTTAAGGAGTCCAAAAGAGTTCTAGGATTTCAAAATGAATAAATCTGAAATTCGAATTAGTTTTGAGGTGACTTTAGGTTCTGAAAACGACACAAACCCTAGAGAGAAAGGGAGTCAGAGTTACGATGAACGGGAGATTTTCAAAGGACTGAATTAGAAACGGACTCCGAACAGGGGAAAGGAAAGGAATTTATTTATTTTATATTAATAATTGACTTTAGTGATCTTTATAGTATAAAATTAATTCTGTAAGCTCTCGAAAAATCTCAAGAAAATTTCAGAGCGTTTTATTAAATCACGGGAATTTACCAGAAGTAAATTGCCAACATGAAACACAGAATTTATTATTGGTAAATATCAAAGCTTCAATACTTCCGACAAAACCCCAGGAATATAAAAGCATCCAAGTATTTTATTTAAAGATTAAAACACGGGATTTTTTATATTGGAAATTTCAAAATTTAGGAATCTTTCTCAACAAAGATTTTCTAAGTGTGTTCTTGTCAATTTTCATTTAACCCACGATAATTTTTAATTAAGACGATTTTCAGGGCGTTACAAACAAGCCAAGACTTGGGCGCAGCCGGCGACTATGAAGATCCTCAATGCTGAGCTCAACCACTCTATCGGAGGGCCATATGCATCACGAGTCCAAGCGAAACATAAGCTAACGGCCTCGAGGGGTCCTCGGTTCGTCAGACGCCCCTCAACTACCTTGCTGCGTTGGTCTGAGATAGCAATGCACTTTCGACCGCGCGATCACCCGACCGAGTAACTCTCACAGGACATTATCACCTCATGCTGGATCCGGTCATCAAAGCATCAATTGGAGAAGGTTCTAATCGATGAGAAGGAAGTGCTCTACATCTTGCTTGCCAAGATGCTCAAATGAGATGAAAATTTCTCGATCCGAGCTACGGCCGATAAGCTCCCTTCCACCGGGGTAATCCCTGGCGGAGGCCTCTTTGTTCTACTCCCACTCGACAGATCACTCTACCAGTTACTTTTGACACGCGGGAGAATTTCGCAACTGAAGAACATCTGCTTCGAGGTTTGCCGACTTCGAGACCGCTTACTGTGCATTCTCGGGCGGTTTGCAAAGCCAAATTCATGGCAGTGCCTCATTATATCATACATGGTGCTCAAGATGCCAGGACAGTAGGAGTACTTTCCTTGCGCGCAGTGATGTCAAGCAAGTCTTCACCTACGACAAGGAGAGTTGTAAGCTGGCCCAATCCCAAGAAGCGGCAGTCGGACGAAACAACATCTGACTAGCTGCAACACCTACAAACGAGGATGATCAAGTTCCGGTGAAGAAAGCAGCCAAGTCAGAAATTTCAGCGGACTTAGAGACAAAGAAGATCCCCTAGAGACCTTCCGATCCCACCAGGACTGCAGTTTGTCGGGACCGGACTCGCCCCAAATAGGAAGACGCACTTGTCACTTTCTCCAGGCGAACAGGAAATATATTTGCCTGGAAACCTTCCGACATGCCTGGTGTACCAAGGGAGGTGATCGAGCATTCCCTCAATGTTAAGCCGGACGCCAAACCAGTCAAACAACGACTAGGAGATAACCAAACTCCTAGTAGCCGGGTTCATCAAAGAGGTCTACCACCCGGATTGACTGGCAAACCCAATTCTGGTCCAGAAGAAGAACGACAAATGGCACAATGGCGTCGACTATACCGACTTAAACAAGGCGTGTCCCAAAAATCCATTCGGTCTACCTAGGATAGATCAGATGGTCGATTCAACCGCAGAATGTGAGTTACTCAGTTTTCTCGACTATTACTCGAGATACCATCAAATCAACCTAAAGGAGGAGGACTACCTAAAGACTTATTTTATCATGCCATTCAGGGCATATTGCTATGTCACTATGCCGTTCGGGTTGAAAATCACTGGCGCAATGTATCAATGTGCCATCCAACGGTGTCTTCACACTCAACTCGGACGCAACGTGGAGGTATATGTCGATGACGTGGTGATCAAGACCAAAGTTAAAGAAGACCTCATCGCGGACTTAGAAGAAACTTTCCAAAGCTTTTGGAGATTCAAAATAAAGTTGAACCTAGAAAAGTGCGTCTTCGGAGTACCTTCGAAAAAATTACTCGGCTTCATCGTATCACAACGTGGCACCGAGGCAAATCCAGAGAAAATCAACGTTATCATGAACATAGCACCCCCGACTAGCTAGAAGGATGTATAAAAGCTGACTAGCTACATGGCAGCACTCAGCCGATTCGTTTCCCGACTCGACGAATGGGGCATGCCCTTTTTCAAATTACTGAAGAAAATTGATAATTTTCAATGGATGCCAGAAGCCTAACAAGACTTCGAAGACTTCAAGAGGTTCCTCACATCACCACCTGTGTTGGCATCACCAATGCCCCAGAACCACTCATGTTATACTTGGCGGCAACCACTCAGGTAGTCAGCACAGTGCTGGTCGTTGAGCAGGCGGAGCTAGGACACGTACAAAAAGTTCAAAGACTAGTTTACTTTGTCAGCGAAATCCTAGGCGAATCCAAGATGAGATATCTCCAAGTTCAGAAGTTGCTATATGGCTTGCTCATAACTATCCGGAAGTTTATGCACTATTTTCAGTCGCATCAAGTTACAATCGTCACATCATATCTACTCGGGGACGTCCTACACAACTGCGAGGCCACTGGCAGAATCGCTAAATGGGCACTCGAGTTGATGGCGTTTGACATTGCCTTTCAACCACGGACAGCAATCAAGTCACAAGCTCTTGCTGATTTTGTGACCGAGTGGACGGAGATCTAGATGGTCACATCAACAAACAAGTTAGAATACTCGGCAATGTACTTCGATGGTTCTTTACGGATCAGCGGAGCAGGGGCTGGCATCGTCCTGATGTCACCCACTGGAGAAAAACTAAAATATGTCCTTCAGATACACTTTCCAGCATCCCACAACGTCACCAAGTACGAGGCACTCATCCATGGGCTCCGCATCACTATATCACTAGGTATCCACCGACTGTTAGTACGCGGGGATTCTCAACTTGTGGTAAACCCGGTCATGAAAGACTGGACATGTCTGGACGACAACATGGCGGCATATTGTCTAGAGGTACGGAAGCTGGAAAACAAGTTCAACGAGCTGGAGATTACACATGTGCTACGACAATACAATGAAGCTGCAGATGAGTTAGCCAACATGGGATCCAAACGAGAAATGGTCCTGACTGGAATCTTTGTCGAGCAATTATTGGAGCCATCAGTCAAAAAGGAAGCCAGTACTCGAGCAATCGGGGGCTGAATCTACCTCGGCAACAACAAAAGTGCTAATTATCTCTCACGATTGGCGGGCTCTAATCATCAGATTTCTCGTTGAAGACGAGCTCCCAGAAGATCACAGTGAAGCCGAGTGGATCAAACGTCGAAGCAAATGTTTCCTTGTAGTCAAAGAAGATCTCTATCGTCGAAGCTCATCCGGAGTCCTCATGCGCTGTGTCACACCCGAGGAGGGCAAGCAAATTCTGTAATCCATCTACTCGGGTATATGTGGCAACCATACTACATTAAGGATGTTAGTCGAAAAGGCTTACAGATAAGGAATTTTTTGGCCGACTGCAGTTACAGACGCTAAAGACATAGTTCGGACATGCGAGGGATGCCAGTTCTTTGCTCGGCAAACACATCTTCCAGCTCAAGAACTACAAATAATTTCAATATCTTGGCCCTCTTGGGGCTAGGTTAGGCTCCTGAGGGGCTGGCCAGCTGTTTTCTAGCCCCACTGGCTGACGGGCTTTGTGGGTTAGAATCGAACTTGACGAATTCTTGCAAGTATCAAGCATCAAGGAAAGCTCAATTGAGCAACATTCATACCACACATCACAGACAAATATCAAGACGAACATCACACAGGACTTTACCTTCGGTCGAGGCCTATCTTTGCAGTATGTCTTAGGGGCTCTCTCGGCGTCTAGAGTCTCGACGACTCGATTGATGAAATAGCCAAGCAAAGTGTCGGTGACGACATCCTTGTTGACAAAATCGTTGCACTCCCGAGTCGGATCGTTCTTCCCCTGATAGTCGCAGCTGAGGTGAATCCTGGCCTTCAGGGGTTGAATACGATGGTTTTGGAATGTCCTAGCCACCTAGGGCCCGGTCAGCCCCATGTTCTTCAACGCATCGATCTTCTCCAGCAACAACTACACCTAAACCATCTCTGCCTGCGATGATATGGTAGTCCAGCTCTCCAGAACGGCAGGAGGATTTTCAGAAAAAGGGGGCAAGGAGGGCTCAAGATTGGAGCAGTAAAACCACTCATGATGCCACCCTTTTAGTGAAGTCTTTAGGGCAACATGTAAGTAGGCCTTCTTCATCTCGTTGCGGAGTTGAAGACCTGCTCCCCCAATCACTTGGATTTTGGATTCGGAGGGTTGCGGCTTGACGTGGAACAGAAAGTGGAAGAGGTTGAAATGGGGATTGATACCTAGAAAGGCTTCACAGAGGGTGACGAAGATCGAGATGTTTAGAATGGAGTTGGGGTTGAGATGGTAGAGCTCAATCTTATAATACTCAAGGAGCTCGCAGAGAAAATTGAAGGAAGAAAGGGCGAGGCCGCGGTCGAAAAAAGAAGCAAAGACTACGGTCTCAAGAGGACCTAGAGAGGGAATCGACTCACCGGTGGCCTCTTTTGCTTCTAACCTCAAGTAGCCTCAAAGACTACCGAGGCGGCCTGGCGTGGCCAAACGGTTCATTTTTGAAAATAAGTCTCGGCTGGGTTTTTTTAAATAATAAATAATAAAATAGAATAAATAATAAAAAAATTCCTTAAACGTATAGAGATTACGGTCTTGTCTTCTCCACTTTTACATTTGCACATAAATTCTTTTATATTACGTCATAAGGAAAGCAGATGGAGAAATTTCCTAGCTTACAATGCCAGTTAGTCACCTCACAACATAGCATGTTTACCTTTCTGGTAATTTGCTTTCATAAAGAAAAATAAGCACTCAATAGTACCAGCAAAAAGCACAACTAAATTGACAAGTCGGAGGCAATGGAATTAAGATATTACACTAATGTCATGAGAAAGTGTTATATTGGTCTCTTTAGAGATTGGTACACCTCCAACCATATTTAAGTATATTCAAATTTCTCGTGCAGTCGTCATCATACTTTATTTCCTAGTTTATGTGAAAATGGAGCTATAATCAGAGAAGCACGAGTGATTTGATAATGAAGTAAGCAGGTGACTCCATTTCTCAGGGTTTAGATCCTGGTGCGTATGAATATTATACATATGCAGGTGTTTTTTAATAGAATTTTAGTTTGATAAAGAAAATATTCATTGGTCTTTGTTTCTTTGAGCATGTGACGTAGGATGTATTAGTGGATATGTATATATAGTGTATGTATGTCTTCTGTATAATTAAAAAAGAAAAAAGAAAATGGAGCTATAATTGCTATGCACTTAAGTGTATTTCTGAAATGTACTCCGTATTTCTTCTTATGTAGTTGTAGCAACACGATTAATTGGACATGCACCACGATTAGGCATAGATCTTCTATTTTTATCCGATTAACGTGGTAACCAAGAAATATATGTTGGTTTCATTTAACATTAATTATGTTAATAATATTCTCCCTCTAGTAAAAGATATTTGACGTTAGTTCTTTGACTAGAGGAAGTAGTACGATGTTATTGGAACACCTCCGTTGTAAGATGCACATGCTGGATGATCATGTAGCTACTGGTGAATAGTAAGGGTAAAACAAGGGGACGACACGGTCAACCCACTAGTTGAACAAACCAAAAGAAGAAAAGTCGCTGTTCAAACCACATAACGTACGCACTGAATTGTACTAGTACTATCTAAAAACTTTTTCCTGCATAATATCTAGATTGCACATACAGCACAAAAAAGTCGCATGGACCACGTCCCTTGCTCTATGACCAAAACAGAGGTCAATACACCCGCAAGTCCCCACTACACGCGTACGCCCCCACAACCCTGCCAAGTCATCCTTGCATTACACCAATCCATTTGGCATCATGTTCAAAAAGTGATATTCACATCACACCTCATGTACGAGTCATTATTACATGAAATATTCGAATAACCAGCAATCATAAATCGTACATACCTTCCACGTCAGCATATTGCCCAAGTGACATGAAGCATCCAAAACAGAACTACAATTAAAAGAAGGCAGAAACCATCGGTTACCACCACGCCCCCCCCCCCCCCCCCCCAGTTTTGTACGGACAGAACTGCTTCCAGAGTATTTCATTCCATGGGCCACCAATTTCACTTGCCGCTTATAACATCATGCAGATGACTGCTAATAATTGCTAATAATACTGCACCCAGAATAAATAACATTTTGCGCCACAGCCTTACTTGATCTCTAGACTAGCAGAGAATATGTACTCCGCAAGCTATTAATTAACAGTGTATTTTCAACATATATGCATTTATGCCTATAGTTAGTTCTGCAAAGGTTGCATAAGTTTCCTCTCCTGCTCCACTGCACAATAACACCGGCTTCAGTTGACGTATAAATTTCAAATAAACTATGGCTTGACCATAGATATAATTGATCGTGCCCATAAAAATAATAGATCGACCAACAGAAGTAACTCATAAATCATCAAGCCCTTGAAGAAAAGATGGCAATACTTCATCAACATCAAGAAAAAGTTTCAAAGCCAAACATCTCTATTATTAAGACGAGTAATTAAGGTGTAAAGTTACAGATGGAATTTTAGGTTTTCATGGAGAAAATAAAGGAAAAGAAACATTAAAATTTTGAATGCTCTCTCTCTCTCTGCATTGTTACAACTGAGCAACAAGTACAAAACAGATTGCTTCTTGAAAGAACAAGGTAATCTCCAGGAAATTATGGTAAAATAACAACAAACCACCCTCTATGGTGCAAAAGTTACTTTTGGGGGCATATACAATGCAAACGTTTAGTCAGGCTCTATGTGCAGCTTTATTTTCTCTTCTTTGAATAGCATGTTGGTTTCTCTAGTGTTAGCCTTTTGTATGCAACTTAAAGAGAGATGTTGAATAACATGATGTATGAGCTGCAACCAAGTTTGCACAAGAATTTGACAGATCATGTTATCATCAAATGATTTCACATTGGTTCCAACACGGCAACTTGAACGAATTCATTTTTTCAACAAAGGTAAATGCAGTTTATTACTTGCATATGTTTATTGGTAACTAGGAAAATAAGAAAGGAATGACCAAGATTCAGTCCATGAACAATAAATAGAACATTTATCAAACAAAATGACATGAAGGTCACTAAATACAACTAACTAAATAAAACACAGATTTTAAACCAGAGAAAATAATATAATGTATAAATTGAACATCCCGAAGTAGAATTAGTTTTAAGGATTATCAAGCTAAAACAACAAATTTGTACTAATAAAACATATTATAGATTTAAACCTATTTTCTAACAGCAGAGACTACAACTTAGATGAAGAGCACTGAATTGTACTTAGTGGTCACATTCTGGTTCAAATTTCAAGTGTATTTCCACCATTTTTCATAATATATATCATTCCTTTGTTGCAAATTACCAAGTTCATACATGACTATCTAAGCTAGGCTCCATAATATACTAGCCACAGATCAGAACGAGGGAAAACAGTTCTCAGTTGCAACGAACAGAGAGAGGCATGAATGCTACGAAGAAGAGAACAACTGCAAGTTATTATTGTTTATAATGCAAACTGCTTAAATTATCTCATGTTCCCCTGACATCAAGGGAACACATGAACTCATTTAGTACAAAAAAGCTATTTGAATTTTACCTTGCAGGGATTTCTCAAAGTTCTCCAGCTGAGACATGAAGCCCTCATTAGGAGCTACCTGAGGTCGTTTGCTTCTAACTAGCGACAACGCACTCTCAAGGCTCATTTGATGCTTCTTCATGAGATATGCAACAACAATCGTGGCACTAGGCATTTGGAGAAGATCAGTCAGTAGGACCAAAATAAATAATGCACACACATCTGCTCTCAGTGAATTCAAATATTCTGTACAAAATATCTATAGATTAAGAAACACGTAATTAATCAAGCGCGATCTCACTTAATGGAATGAAATTGAGCATTTATACACATTATGAAAATCATCATAGCAAAGTCAAAGCTAACATCTATTAGAGTATTTTGCAAATAGCCACAAGCAATTCCTAAAATACAGAAAGCACAATAAAATGGATCACAACTCTTGTATGCGTATATGTCGTATTGTCATTCTTGGTAGTGCATAAGGTCTTCAGATATTGTTTTTATATAGTCCATCACAAAGTATTTAGGTTGGTTGGTACTGGTTTGCCATCAAAAACAGGCTTTGTCTTGGTCTGATATAACATCAGTAAATAGACAGCATAAGTTGCATTTTATGTTGAGTGACATACTATTATTGGGCAGCATCAATCAATTGTTAACAGAACATATTTTTTTAGAGTAAAGTGCATGGGCGGTACCTAAACTTGTCCAACTGTGTCGTCCAGGTCCCCGAACTCTCAAAATGGCATCCTGGGCGCCGCCATCACTGGTCCAAACCAGCCCCAACCCGCTCCACGCACCGACGTGGCATGCCACGGTGGATCCCCCACGGACTTGGTCCTGACATGTGGGTCCCACACGAGGGTAGGGCCCATATGTCGGTTTCTCCCTTCTCTCCCCTACCTCTCTCTCCCCCAACTCACCCTCACCTCTCCCACAGCTTGCCGGCCTCCTAGAAGACAGTGGGCGAGTCAGGCAAGGGAGAGGAGTGTGAAGGTGGCGTCATGCTGGTAACTGGCGGCACCGGGTGGATCTAGAGAAGAGGAGTGACCATGGCCGGCGTCCACAGCAGCGGAAGAAGAGGGAAATTGAGGAGTCCATGGCGAGGACGATGGCGCTGCCGAGGGACAGCAGTGGCAGAGGCTGCCCCCATCTCTTCGGCTCAACGATGCCCACGACTTTGTTGCAGGAGGTGGAAGCGGGGAGGCCAAATCCCCGGCGCCAAATTCACCGCCCATGGCTACCGCATCCGGCAGCAGCACCAACGAGGGAGAGAAGATGGGAGAGAGGGTGCCCCCATCTCCCCTATCTCCTCCGCCATGCCAGCTAGCTCCGCCTGAGCCACAGTCACCGAGGCCCTCCCTCCTTCCCCTACCACTGTGCCCATGGTCCCCCAACTCGCCAGGTCGCCTTCTTCGGCCGCAACACCTCTATGCTTGAGCTCGACGAGGGCACGTTGAAGATGGCTTCGACTCGTTGGAGCCCCAACCTTGTATCATCATCCTATGCACCGCGCTCCTCTATCATCAGCCCACTGTCTTCTCCGGTTTCCCCAAAGCCGCTGCTGCCGCTGGGCTCGCACAGATCTGCTTTGCCTTCCCACAGGGCGCTGTTGCCTGAGGTGTGGTGCCGGAGCACCGCTGCCTCAACCTCTGTTGCCTCCTCTGCAGTGCCTGGCAGGCTGTGGAAGAGGTGAGGAAGGGGCCGACATGTGGACCCTAGCCTCGTGTGGGACCACATGTCAGGACCAAGTCCACGGGGGATCCACCGTGGCATGCCATGTCGGTGTGCGGAGCGGGTCGGGGCTGGTTTGGACCAGTGATGGTGTCCACGATGAGTTTCAGGACCTGAAAATGCATTTTGAGAGTTCGAGGACCTGGACGACACAGCCAGATAAGTTTAGGAACTGCCCTGCACTTTACTCTATTTTTTATTACTGCAATGCTGCTGGAGACATTGCTGCCACTAATGTTAAAGATACTAATATGATCTGCTGAACCAATCCATGATAAAGAAGAGCTAGTTTCTAGTGCTGTATGACATACCACACTATCTAGCTCTTGTTTAGCTTGTTTAAGGATTTGGGAAATTAAGGTGCCACTTGATCAAACGAATCAACTAGGCATTTCCTTGCCACCTAACTGAATGGGTACATACAAAAAATATAAGTGATTAAGGTGTCACTTGACCAAACAAATCAATTAGATATTTCCCTGCCGCCAAACTGAATGTGTTCATACAAAAAAATATATAATATAATCACTTAATACATATAATCGGGTAAATATCATAAAATTGCAATTGTTTTGTCAAATCATCAGTTTGCAAAGATATATGTCATTATATCGTCAAAAGAACTGCAATTACATTGCACTATTTTATCAAAAACTTGCAACTCCGTGAATACGAGGGCTGTCGGACATGTCAGGCCCATCCATCATAAACACATGTGATACTAGTCCAACAACCCAAGTTGGCCTGTGTGGGACAAACTTGTCAAACGATCTCATTTCTAGTTGAGTTAGAGTTTTCCAATAAAACTAGCCAAATACCCATCTATTACAATGGATTTCAAATAAACAAAATATAAATTTTAAACTTGGAATTTTTTGTATAATTCCCAGAAGAAATCATAAGTAATTTGGAACCAAACATCAGTACACAAATAACATTATTAAAAGCCACATGCACAAACATCCACTTGTCTGCAGAAGATCCACATACTCAATAAGTGGTGGGGGTTTAAGATTCACCAACACCACCAATATTAGATTCTTTTATGTAGTAGAGTTGCAGGGATCATGTGCTATCCTTGCGGTTTTTAGACAAGGAGGTTTGGTTAGTACAATCGCAATCTGCGGCAAGTTGCGTGGTTAGTACAATCACAATCTGCAGCAAGTTGCAACCATCACAAATGATAGGGTTGCAAAATACCACATACCATCCATGATCAACGAAATTTGGGAAATACATTCTCATCTCTTTTCTGTTAAAGGGTAAGAAATTGCGCCCTCACTTTTGGTTCAGAAGAAAAAACTGTGTCACATTATATATCCACTTCTGAAACATTGAAGTGCAGCATGGCCACATCCACCATTCATTGTTGGTCTCATCTGTGACAACACAGAAAATGGAAAGAAGAATAGGAGAAGGTTGAAGGGGCAATAGCATCATTTTTTCCCTCTCTACTAACTGGTTGTTAACAGTGGCTATCGATGGAACAGCTAATGGCAAAGGGCAATGGCATTGTCCAATACTTTTTGTCTTCATGATGGTATTTTGCAACTCTTCACATTTGTGACAGTAATTTGCAACCTGCTAGCTATTATTAGATACCAACCAAATATACTCTTTCTGAAATGTCTTGCGAAAGTAGTGAACTAATAGTATTGAAAAATAGTTGCAGTTTTGTGAAATTTAATCAATATAATCTTGTTATTGATAATATACGCAAACGACTGTTCGAAAAAGAATGATTACCTTCTTGACCGTCCAGCAAAGCAATGGACCAGAACATTGCCACCAGTGCTGATAGATTCATCTATGAAACTAAAGCATTCATCAAAATGCTTTGCCAAATCCATGTCTGGGCTGTCAAGTACTGTAAATTGATAAACAAATCATGATTTAGTAGTGCATAGGAATTTGGACAAGGGCAACAGAAAAAAGAGGGTATAATCACATCAATAAGTACAAGTCTGGTAAACTTACGACAGAACAGATGAACGGTAAATAATTTAGAAGTAATTGCAGCGCATTTCCTTAAACTTGCAAAGGTAGTTCAAATAGGTATGTGAACTTAAGCGATGCACATTATTATCCCTAAATATGCCCTTCGGTTCTAAGTTCTCAGTTCTCACTGGCAATAGATGATTAAATGGCTCATTGCTTCACTTGCATGATTTCCTCCATCCCTCTCCCTCTCTACTCTCTCTGCATCCTGCCACAACCCTGATTTAGTTGTTGCATCCCCACACAACTTACCGAAAATGTAGCTGACTATCTGGTAAGATAGAACCTCTGTGACAAGGACAATGTGACCTCAGGCACTTCGATAATGGGACCCTCAACACTCCACAGGCAGAGTAGGAGGACAAATATGAAAACGAAAAAAAAAACATCAATGCAGAAACACACTTATCAGTCACTATGAGCAGCCCTAGAGAGGAAACAATTGTGGCTTTATACTGCAGGAGAAAAAGGAGGCAAAATGGAAGTGGCAGAAGAAATGGGAAACAAGAAGTAAATGGTACTTCAAAAGTGTGGGGACAGTAACTAGCATGGGTGGGCTTTCTCACAGGTGAGCTTTGCTGCTGGTGTGGCTGGAGAAAAATGGCACATCGAGGCCACATGAGTATCCTGCTAGGCTGCTATTCCATGGTCAATTGGATTTAAGCTGACCCATATATGCAAGTATAGGAATATAAATATGCATCTCTCAAGTACATAGACCTGTTTGAACCAAACATACATTATGAATTTATGGTGCAAGCTACTTAATCAGAAAAATAAAGCTGGCATATGTGTTTACCCTCAATCTTCTTGTAGTTAAATTCAGCTGGATAGGCTGGATTCAATGATCTGGCAACAATCAAGACATGGGTCATGTTAAAGTTCTTTAAAGCATCCTTGTTCAGTGCTGCCCCAACAGATCCCAAGTAGAGCCCCTATGAAGTATGTCAAAGATATCGATCAAATAGATGCAAAGTTTTACCATAATAACACATTCTTCAAGGAAAAATATGGTAAAAGAAGCAAATATGTTGCTACTTGATTGGCTTTTCCTTGCATTCAATTGTATTACTAGACTTGAGTTTCCCAATTCCCAACTAATCAGTGTAGTTTCTCCACTCATGACACAAACACTCAACGGTGCTAAAATTAGGATAAACCGTGAATCATCCTGTCATCCATCTGTACGAGAACAAAAAGGCAATCTGTTTTTTTTCCATCCAATTCCCCAGATTTGGAAAATTTAACAAGGAATCTACTGATGCAGCGCCCAAAAGAATATCAACCTCCTCGGAGAATCCGGAATCAGATCGATCAGCCGAAACCTGACCTCCGATATCCCGCGGACGCATCCATCACCGGATTGGCAGCACGAGAACAAACGGATTGAAGGGAGAAGGGCGGGGAATGAGGGAACGAACCACCGAACGAACCTGGTCGATGGGGCATGGAGTGTTGTCGGCCTTCCGGTAGCGCGCGGCGCAGAAGCCCTGCATCAGCGCCATGAGCACCCTGGCCTGCTGCTGCTCGTAGTCGTCGTCCCGCCCTCGCCCCCGCCCCCGCTCCCGGTCGTCCCTCTCCGCGCGCCCCGCCTCCGGCATCGACATCGCCGTCCTTTCCTTGTCCTCGCCACAGGATCTCTCTTCTTCCCCGATGATTGGGGGAGCTGTGGCTGACTGAACAGGGAAAGGGGAGGAGAGGGGCGAAGAGGGGCACTGCCAAGGAAGGGAGATTTTTGATAATATACCACCCAACACGCCTTTAATTTTTTTACCACTCATATCCTGTTCGTTCTGACTTATCACTTTTGGTTTATTTCATCGTTTTCTGTTAGCACGATTTCTAAAACACAAAATATGTTTTTTTAAAACTTTCTATATAAAAGTATATTAAAAAATTAAATAGATTTATTTTTTAAATTATTAATAGTCAATACTTAAATAATCATAGGCTAAGGATGTTTTTTATTTTGCGTGTAGCTTATAAGCCAAAATAATAAGCCAATTTAAACATCATCTTAATCCGTACGCCCTTAATAAATCATCGGAATAGCGAATTATTTTATTTTGTATCATTTTCTTTATTTTTTCTATTTCTGTAATTTCTTTTGATTTTTTTCTCCACCGAACGAAATTGAAATTTTTTATTTTTATATTTTTAACAAAATATTTACAAAATTACATTTTCATTTTAAAAATTTACAGAAATATACTCCCAACGCCCTCTGGGAGGGTGTTTTTTCAAAATCGCCCTCCTAGAGGACGATTTAATGACGTGACTGACGCTGTCAGCACTTTTGCAGGCAGTCCCCGGCCGCCCAAAACCCGCCCTCCCAGAGGACGGCAAGGGGGCCGCCTGCAAAACGCCGACCGCAGGGCCGACCATTTTACAGGCAGCCCCTTGGCCGCCGAAAAGCCGTCCTCTGGGAGGGTGGTTTTTAGCCAGTCCAGTATAAAACCCTCTCGCAGACTCAAAAAATGTCAAAAAATTCACAGAAATTACAGAAAAAAAGAAGAGAGAGCTGAGAGCAAGGCTGAACGAAAGCAGCGAAGCTCTACCGGTTTACTAATTCGTCTGCAGGTAAAATCTATTGTCCCTTTGCAATTTCTATTTCTATGTAAAAATTGATGTAGTATTATACTGGTTACGTGTATAGTACTATATGAAAATAAGTTGTTACTCGTAGATGTGTAGGTTTTTAGTCAATCTGTTAGATGATTTAGTTTGTGTAGAGATGCTAGTTATTATAAAATCTCGATTACACGGTTTTAGATATGACGAGAATGTTGGTACCTGGTTCAACTGTATTTTTTCGTCAACAGATATGTCAAATAAAGTGATATTTTAGTTATTTCAAGGGTAAGGGAATGTTAGGTATGGTCCAGAAGGTGTAGATATGTCGGATTTTAGTTCAACGGCTAAGGGCATTGATAGGCCAGCTGAGAGAAGTTTCGGATCAGTCTACAACTGGCTAATGCGAGGCTTTCGACTCGACCTCTAGATAAACGCAATAATCTTGTATGTTGTAGTCAGTCGTGTAGTTGAAGGTTTTTTTTGGGAACTGATGCCGGTGGATTGCACTGCCACTTAGAGATGGTACTTGAAGAATGCATTTCAATATGGTTGGCCACTGTGCATATTTGTGTCGGTGTATGACAAGGATAACACTGCTGCTGCAATGGCCGTGCAAGATGATGAGGGTCCAAGTACGGCGGGAGGAGGTGATGCCGAAACAATGGAAGAAAATGAAGAAGGGACTGAAGGAGGGAACGAAGAAGATAGACAGCCAACAGGTGTGGTAGATGAGAGAGAACTAATCGACACCATCGTCGAAGAAATGGATAGGGAAGATGCTGAAAACGAGCATGGAGAGTATGATGATTCGTCCGATGAGGGCAACGTGATGCCTGCAGAATGGAGAAACGAGAACATCTCTAGCCTTGTTATCTCTGAGCGGCATCATGTACCATGGGAGTATAAGGAGAATGAGGTCATCTAGGGGGCTAAGTATGCATATATAAAGGATTTGAAGGATACAATAAAACAATAGGCGGTGTCACTTTAGAGGGAGTTCTCGGTTGTGAAGTCAAGCAAATCAGTGTATGAAGTGAAGTGCGTGAAGGATGAGTGTTCATGGCGGGTGCACGCATTCAAGGGTAAATGGAAGGATTATTGGCAAGTTTCAATTGTAACCGAGCATTCATGTTACTTACTCGGTGTTGAAAAATATCATAGAAACATGACATCTGCATTTATTGCAACAGAGATGTACTCCCACATTGTAAACAATCTAGGGTACGAACCAAAGTCAATTGTTAGATATATTGAAGAGAAATTCAAATACACAATTAGCTATGCTAAGTCTTGGAGGGCAAAACAGAAGGTTGTAAAGATGAGGTTTGGCACATTTGAAACATCTTATGATAATTTGCTTCGTATGTTAGCCTGTATTCTTCAAAGGAATCCAGAGACCTGCTACGACCTAAAAGCCTATCTATCAATTGACCATGGTAATAAAAATATGTTGCAACGAGTATTCTTTTCATTAGGTGCTTGCATTCAGGCATTTGTGCATTGTTGTCTAATCCTTTGCATTGATGGGACATTTCTGACCGGAAAGTACAGAGGGCAGATATTAACAGCAATTAGAGTTGATGGGAACAATCAAGTTCTACCAGTGGCTTTTGCTTTTGTTGAAAGTGAGAACACTGATAGTTGGTATTGGTTCCTAGAAAGGGTTAAGTCTGTAGTTGTACGGATGAGGCCAGACGTATGCCTCATACATGACCGTTACGCCGGCTTGCTACGAGCAATTGAGGAATTGATGTGCTGAGAAGGGATATCCACCAAGGTGGTCAGATGTCCAAAGTAGATGGTGCATGCGTCATTTGGGTGCTAATTTCTACAGGCAATTTAAGAATAAGCACCTTTTGGATCTTTTTAAGAGGCTGTGCGCCCAGAATCAAGAGAAGAAGTTCAATGAGCTTTGGAGGAGGTTGGATGAGCTGACCACTAAACAAACAGATGAACAGTCTAGGAGGACTACCCTTGTAGGGGATGAGGCTCCACAAGCTCTTGAACCTCTATTAAGTGACGGACCTCGTATGAGAAGAAGGTCGGCATCCTTGGTTAGAAAATTTTCGGAGTGGATTAAGAATGAGCCAAAGGAGAAATAGGCATTGTTGTATGACAAGGATGGTTCTCGATTTGGCATAATGATCATAAATTTGGTAGAGGTTTATAACTGGGTGATGCGTGGTGTTCGAGGGCTCCCACTTGTTGGCATAGTTGAATCTATCTTGCATGGCACATGCAAGTACTTCAGAGATCGGTTCAGAGAAACCGGCCCCTTAATGGCGGATAATAATCTTTTCTTTGGTACACTACTGACTAAGTACCTGCAAGGTAAAAGTAATAAGGCCCGAAGACATCGAGCTATACCTCAAGATATACAAGAACACAGATTTGAAGTATTGTGTGTCGACAAGGGCATGCACGGAATCTACCGCAAAAGAGTTGTGCAGGAGTGCGTGCTGAAGGAAGACGGGACGTGCAAGTGCTCGTGCTGAAAGCCTACTCTGCTCCACAAGCCATGTTCTCATGTTATTACCGCGAGCGGTGAGTGCGGGATAGAAGCATGTTATTTTGTCTCACCTTATTTTACAAAAGAAGTAATCTACAATACCTGGAGTGGAGAGATATACAGCTTCGGTATTGTGGGGACATTTATTACAGAGCATCCTCAAGCTATCTACATTCCTGACCTAACAAAATTGAGGGATAAAGCAGGTCGTCATAAGACAACCCACATCCGTAATGACATGGATGAGTCAGAATCCGGTAGAAGACATAAACGTTGTTTAAAGTGCAACCAAATAGGCCATACATATAAGAAATGCCCAAAGGATGCAACCAATCCAAGTGCGGTCCGTCGGGTTCAGGCGCTGATGGCAGTCGTCTTACGGGTGAAGGCACAACTTCAAGACGACCTCGTCTTACGTGTTCTCGAACATTTAGTGATGCTGCGGTGTAGTGTAAGTCTATGCTTGATCTTTGTTGTAAAACGATATGAACCGTACTGTTGTTTTTTATTGTCATGTAATAATGATATAAACCTTAACAATAATTTGTAATTTGGTTGTTCAATTAACTTTACGAAGTTACTATTACTTGTTGCTTTGACAATATAATTTATGCTAATTCTCTATTTACATACAGGTATGGCGTACCATACCCCGGAGCTGCTTGATCG
This sequence comes from Oryza meyeriana var. granulata, assembly GCA_003991445.1. Lineage (NCBI taxonomy): Eukaryota > Viridiplantae > Streptophyta > Magnoliopsida > Poales > Poaceae > Oryza > Oryza meyeriana. The sequence continues at coordinate 19,158 of RYFJ01002465.1, forward strand.
GGTCCTCGACCAGTCCCACCGCTCTTACCTGTCAGCCGTCGAGGGTGCCCAGCTAGGCACCTTCCGTCCACGGCCTTCACGTCACCTCCTGCGGATAGACCACCGGTTCCGTGAGAGGTCAGAGCTGTACTAATATTTGTTCACATCATTTCTACATATCTATGGTCCCCAATATTGACTACAGCGCTATATTCTGCAGGTTGCGTGAGGCTAGACTTCTTCCGCTGTATAGGTTAGTTGAGCCCGCACCGGACGAGGACCCCACTAGGCAATGGGATGCTGACCGGTCACTTCTGGCGGCACTGGTGGATCGCTGGAGACCGGAGACGCACACGTTCCACCTACCGTGTGGCAAGATGACTCCCACACTTCAGGACGTGTCCTACCTGCTAGGACTTCCCCTCGTAGAGGATGTAGTTGGTCCGGTAGACGGGATGCAAGGTTGGTCGCAGGACATCATTGATCGGTTCGAGGCCGTGCACCGTCGACCTGGACTTGGTAGGCCGGGTTCGCTAGCGCCTTACACCTTGACCGGCCCCTCGCAGGCGTGGCTGCTACAGTTCACTGTAAGTAGCGGATTCATTCAATTCACAATCATCTAATCTGTAAAACAACAGTGGTGCTGACTACAATCTTTCTTTACAGCCTGATCAGCTAGACGAAGACGCCGACCAATACTCGGTGCAGCGGAGCTTAGAGGCGTACCTGCTGTGGCTGTTCGGGTGGGTGATATTCACCAGCACGACGGGGCACGCGGTGGACAAGGGACTAATCCACTACGCCCGTGTGATCGCTGACAGCGAGGACAGCTGTGTACCGCAGTGGAGCTGGGGATCTACTGTGCTAGCAGCGACGTACCGTGGTCTTTGTGACGCGTGCACAAAGGCCGATGCAGGTGCGATTCTCGCCGGTTGCCCTCTCCTTCTGCAGCTATGGGCGGCCGAACGTTTCATGATAGGCCGCCCTCTGATTCAGCACTTTCCCTACGAGGGTGGCCTTGGAGGCTTGTACGGGCAGTCGGCCGAGGACAGTCCCACTATGGGGACGGTATGGTGTCGCCGTGAGGTACGTTACGTAAAATTCTAAGTTTACCACTTAAGCGCAAGTACTGGCGTGTTCCCTCGCCCTATTTTGCAGCGTCGTTACGCTCACACGCAGGTTAGGAGAGCCTACTGTGACTTCGTTATGGAGTTGGACCGCCTGCAGCCCAGTGACATCTTCTGGGAGCCGTATAGTCCGCAGGCCATCACAGCCCATGCACCGCTCGGACTCTCGGCTCTTTGCACGCGCGACTAGTCGTACTGGATAACGAGAGTGCCGTTGGTGTTCGACATCTTCGTCGAGCCGCACTGTCCGCATCACGTGATGTGACAGTTCGGCCTACGTCAGCTCTTCCCTATGCCCATGCAAATGGTTGTGCCTCGTGACATGCATAGGTTAGTACAGCTACGATCTTTGTCGATGACTACAACTCTTTAATGAAATCTAATGCACTCTCTGCAAATAGGTATACTCGTAGGGGACAGGCAGGCGGCACTCAGTGGTATCCGCGACTGCAGAAGTACGTCGACGACTGGTTGTTGGCGATGAAGGAGGTTATCGACGAGATTTTTCCACACACTGAGGACAACTACGTAGCATACCTCAGGTGGTACCAGCCGTGCACCCACACACGCGTGACGTTCACCCTAGAGGATCCACAGCCACACTTTGCTGCTACGATTGACACCTATCCTAGACACCGTGACCAGGACTACTTCCGCGCGGTATGGCACATTCTCTTTGCACTTTGCTATTCCCTTTGTACGTGTGCATGGTTCTAACATATATTAATGTCACATTTCAACTAGGCCGATGCAGCGCGAGAGGTTCGGGCAGATGTGGACGCAGCGTTCGGACGGTTGGATGAAGGGATCGTGCTGACTGCGGAGGAGCAGAGGACGACTTTCGGGAGGATCCGTCAGTCGATACACACAGTGATCCGTGCGCTCACTTGTCGTGCGGTTGACACGGTACCTCCCGTAGCTGTACGACAGTAGCAGCCACGCCCCGAAGGAGCTGGAGTGTACCAGCATGGTTCCAGTCAGCGAGCTGGCCCCTTTAGAGGTAAATTCCGCTAACCATCGGTTCATAATACGACATGCACTGTTTTACATCCGTATGCTTCCGTGCAGCTTTCGTTACACCGTACCTACATCCCCCCGGAGCTAGCACATTCACGCAGGGACCGTACCACATCCGATTGCACGCGCAGCAAGGCATGACCATTGCCCCCGGGGCCACCACAGGAGGTCCTTCAGGTTAGATCAAAGTTTACTTTCGCCTTGCAAAATTAAACTTTGTAATTATCAATATTTTTGTGCATAGGGTTCCACTCTACAGCGCGACCGATGTTTGCTGGCGCTGGCTCGTTCGCACAAGGCGCACGCGGCACCGGTTGGGTATAGGATCCTTTTGAGGGGGACGACTTGGAGGACGAGGACGAGGAGATCCATGATGTACTAAATACCTCGCAGCTCGAAGAGCTCTGCCACCGCAGACACAGGACCCACCAGGTGGCACACCCGTGCAGGCGACCCGCGCTGGCCATGCCGTACCACCAGACCGGCTAACATATTCCTAGGGGCAGGTGCGAGCGTAGGCTAGGAGGACGAAGAGGGCTAGAGGTTACGGTCAGGGCCCGTAGTACATTGTACCAGTAGAAGTTCGCCTCTTGTACATCGTGTTTTATTAATTGTACGTTTACTGAAGAAACTCATGTATGATCAAGATGTCGATGAAGCAATACAGTTAGCTTGGCTACATTTATCCTCAACCACTCACAAAGGAAGAGAGAATGCTCAAAGAGTGTGAGGAAGTAAGCAAGAACTCAAGTAGAGTAAATGGAGTGCCAAGAAGATTTCTCTTGTCGCGGGTGTAGGGGTATTCATAGCCCCTCCCTCAAGAACTAGCCGTTGGGGGCGAATTCCCCTAACTTAGGTTATTTCCGGTCTTACCGGAGGCAAAAGATCCGTCCGACCGGGTTCAAATTCAACAGCGAAAAAATATCAGGTAGTCCGACCGGGTGAGAGGAGACGGTCTGACCGACACCCTATCTCATTTGCGCTGTCCGTACTAGACACGGCCAGTCTGACCGGGTTGGAGGAGGCGGTCCGACCTGCCTAATGCTTGCGGTCCGACCAGCTAAGTGGAACCGGTCTGACCGGCCCACGGGGTGGGGCCCAAGACCGATCCAGATCTTATCCTATCCGACCCTATCTTCCTCCTCTCTCACTTCTTCTTTCCCCAACTCGCCTCAAACTCCTCTCTCTCTCTTTCCCTCCAACCCTAACTCTCCTCTCCTCTATCTCCTCTCGTTTGGATCGGGATTTCCTCTTCGGTTGGTCCGTAAGTGATTCTCCTCCGTTCCCTCTATCTATTCCATGGTTTGAATTTGTATTTGATTGTGTTTTTGAACTGTGGATTGGAACCCTAGGCCAAAGGAGTGTGCTTCGTCGATTTGCATCTCTAGAGGGGAGTTCTTGGTGCAAATCAAGTCGATTTCTTCTGGCAATCTAGTGGTAATCCCTCTCCCTTGCATCTAACTCAATCCCGTTCACTTCTTGATGCTTCTAGGGTTAGGGTTTGTTAGTTTTCTTATTCCTCTCCTATATTTGTGCACAATGCTTATCTTGTTCAGCTTCTATTCTCTCTAGTCTTGTGCCATATTAGTTCATCTCTTGTGTATGTGAAAAATTTTGGATGAATGGAAGCGTGCAAACTTGATCTGGCGGTGGCGGTCGGACCGGCCTGAGTCCTGCGGTCGGACCGGCCTGCGGTCCGACCACCGAAGTAGGGCCGGTCTGACCGCCCCTGCACTGAACAGCAAGTTTCAATTATCAAATCTTTTTCTTTTACGCTAATCCTCGCTGATCCTTTTCTTTGTCTATTTCTCAGTCAATGGCTCCTCCTGGCAAGAAAATTGCGGAAAGACGCTCCAAGAAGTGTCATGATCTCGTCATTTCATCAGAGGAAGAATAGATGGAGGATGAGGGGAGTCATGATCCCGTCATTTCATCAGAGGAAGAATAGATGGAGGATGAGGATTATGTGATGGAAGAGGAAGAGGAAGAGGAAGAGGATGAAGACCATCAAATAAATGAGGATGAGGATGAGGAAGAGGAAGAGGATGAAAACCATCAAATAAATGAGGATGGGAATGAGGATGATTGTCGATGTTTTACACTGGCAATAAATATATGGGACTACTCGGCGGATGGAAACTCGGTGGATTGCAAAGGAACACAAGGAGATTTTTATACTGGTTCAGGCCCTCAATGTGAGGTAATACCCTACGTCTAGTTTGTGGTGGTATTCCTTTGAGGATGTATGGTGGTGATTCTGGTGAACCAACTCAACTTGCAAGCTTATGTGTGCTCTTGCCCTCAGGGGACGCCCTGCCTCCCCTTATATACTGGGGGACAGGGATACAAGGTAGGAGTCCCAACTGGATTACGGCCAAGGGATCTCCTCTTATAGATATAACGCACCTAACTAGGACTGTGTTTCCCTTATCGTACAAGGCAAAGTCTACCGAGTGTGGCTATATCCCTAATTACAAGGCTAGGCCCATCCTCTATCCAAGTGGCACATATGCTTGTTATGAGGTACCCGGGGCCCATGGCACCCACAGTAGCCCCTGAGACCTTCATAGTTGAGTCACAGCTGATGCCGAGTGCTCATCCTCCACAGTGAAGTCTTCCCGAGTGCATTGCTCCCGAGTACTCTTTGTCCGAGTGAGTCTTCTTCCCGAGTCCTGCTTCATATCAGTTGGCAGCGAGGCTACGAAGGGCTTCATATAGATATATAAATAGTGTGCACCGTATAGGCGCACCTATTAGGTGTAGCCCCCGACTTTGTGCTTAATTGTGAAGACAATTAAACATAAAGTCAAAGATCTTTAACCTGGAAATCTTTCCCGAGTAGATTACTACTAGTATATGAGACTCTTCGGTATCATGTCAACCGGAATATGATTTATAGTCTTACCGAGCAGGGAACTACTCGTATGTAGGACTCTTCGACTTCATGTCAGTCAGAATATGTGTTTATAGTCTTGCTGAGTAGAATGCTACTCGTGTATGGGACTCTTCAGCGTCATGTCAGCTGGAAAAAGGGGTTTATAGTCTTTTCCGAGTGGCGTCCCACTCAAAAGTTAGACTCCTCCGCATCATGTCAGCGGGAAAAGATATTTATAGTCTCTCCCGAGTAGTGCACTACTCGAAAGTTAGACTCTTCTGCATCATGTCAGTGGGTAAAATGTTGCTCATGGCAACTGATGGCCACGCATGTAGGCCGAGTACCACTTTATGAAAATAATCCATAACGTGGTTAGGTGTACTCGAGAGAGATACTTGCATCTCCAATTGTAATGAAGACCAGCTTGTGATCCTTGTCAGGATATATCCTCGAGACCTGGTAGATAAAAACAGATACCCAAACGTATATGTTTAGCAATAAGGCTTTCATGAAGCATATCTATTTACCTCATCGGCTCCTGTTGGTAGCACCAGCGCTATAATTTCAACTTAGCCTGTGGGCAGCCCACATGGAGCATGCTACTGTAGGAACTCATATCTTGGTGGCTGCTGCCAAACAAGCCGGCCTAAACCGACCTACCCAACATAGCTCTATAGAAGTATCATCCATCGCATGTCAGGATGAGTTTTTTGGTGTCGATAACCGCAATTAGCCAGAGAAATCCTTATTTGCAAGCCTTTCCGACTTATGTTCTGGATGCAGCCTGGTTGCCACAGGTGCCCGAGCAGGTATGTTGCAGGATCTGCTTGCCCTCCTCAGGTGTGACGCAGTGCATGAGAACTCCGGATGTGCTTTGACGATGCAAGTCTTCTCTGACTTCAGGAGAGCCGAGCAGGGTACCCGAACCTTGCATTAGCATAGGATTCGGCTAGCGACCCTCATGGGGCGTACCTAACCTGACAGAGTTGTGACCAAATAAGGAACCCGAACCTAGCATTAGCGGAGGATTCGGCTGGTGACCCTCATGGGGCGTACCCTACTTAGCTGAGTAGTACACAGCCCCGACTGGCACCGGAGGTCAATTATCAGCTCGCATGGAGCGTAGCCGGGGAAGATGACATCCCGACTGGTGTAAGTACTCGGTCAGTAGCCCTCGTGGAGCATCCCGAGTGTATTTTGGCAGACTTGTCCAGCCCCTGAGCATAGGAGATAGGCTCGTAGCCCTGAGTTTCTGTCACACGTATCCGGAGCTGGCCCTGCACTATAAAGATACCGGATGAGTAGCATCTGATGATGAAAACAATCACCCAAATAAAACGTATTTTACAATATATGTAAATACGTGTTCTTCCTCTTACTTATATTAATTTCTCCGAGTAGTTAACCCCTTACGTTTAAGCACTCTGCCAACTAATCATAGCCCCCTAGCGTCGGGAGTTGGCTCATGGCTCTTTCCCAGACACGCGTTTTGGGTGACTTGAGTTCGTCTTTCATGAGCAAAGTTTCACGGATTAGGATTTATGCTACTCGAATACTTTTGCAATCATCTAAGAGAAAAAACATAAAAAAGTGCAGCTTGTACACCTAATAGAAAAAAGTGCAGCTTGTACACCTATTAGGTGTAAGCGACTGCGGCATTGGTAAAGCCGGGTGAAGGAATATTTATCAGGAAGCGACTTAGCTGTTCGGTATTTGGGAGTGGGGATGCCATCCTTGCGTTTGGGCTTTTGAGCCCCCGAGCTTGTCGCTTGTTGTCCTGATAATCTTCAGTTGTTGAAAGTCGAAGACAGTTGTGACCGATTGCCACAATGAAGCCGTCCGACTTGTGTTTGCGACTCCCAACTTTAGTCAGGACCGCGTCGTTGGTGCCCTCCCGCTTCTTTTGTCAGGGTGCCTTCTTGTCATCGAGGGCCTCAGCCACAGCGTTAGCCGAGTCGGCGTACTTGTTCGCCATGTCGAATAAAGCCTTAACATAGTTGGGAGGCTTTCGAGTGAATTTGTCAATGAACGAGGTGTCTTTGACTCCTTTTCGAAAGACGGTGATGACGACCTCGTCCTTGATCATTAGGATAGAATTCTTCTTCTCAGAGAACCTCTTGATGAAGTCACGAAGAGACTCGTTCTTCCTTTGATGCAACTGATATAAGTCGTACTCGGAATATGGCCTCTCGTATGTTCCCTGGAAGTTGGCGATGAAGCGTTCCCGGAGTTCTCCCCAGGAGCCTATGGATTGCCTGGGAAGTCCTGTTAGCCATGTCCTCGTTGAGTCGGCTAAAGCGACTGGGAGGTAGTTAGCCATGACTTTGTGATTTCCTCCAGCTACTCGGATCGCCAGGGTGTAGACCGTGAGCCAGGACTCGGGATTGGTCTTGCCGTCGTATTTTTCGACGCCTATAGGCTTGAAACCCGACGGCCAGTCGACGTCCTAGAGCTCGTGGGTGAAAGCTGGTATGCCTTCGTCTTCATGAGGTCTCCGACTCCGAATACGGCGGCGATACCGCTCGTGGTGGAGGCCGAAACGCTTGTTCTTGTCTTCCAGTTGGCGTTGCTCATCTTTTTCTCGTTCACGGCGCCGAGCGATGATGTCTTGCCGAAGGTGGCGTCGTAGTCGGTCTCGGAGGTCCTGATCGTCCCGACGGTTGCTTTGACATCGCCGGTTGTCGTTGGGGTTGCCGAGTGACGCCTGACGTGCCTCCGTATGCAGCTGACTGGAGCCGGCTGCTCGGCGTCGCTTTGAGGTAGATGAGACTGCTGTTGGAGATGTCGATCGATTGGTCGGTATGAGGGTATCACCCGACTGTTGGTGCTGCTGACATGCAGCAGCAGTAAGCATGGCTTTTATCCTTGCGATCGTCGGGGTGGCCTGGTGATCAGGCCCGAACTGGAGTGTATCCAGTAGAGTCGCAGTGGCCACGATGTTCTGTTGAGGAGTAATGAAGACGTCGTGGTCGCTGACTCGGGTTTGGAGGATTTGTTGCTGAGCAGTCCGCCCAGCCTTGCGTAGGGCGTCATGCCGGCGTCTTGCTTCTTCCTCTTGTTGCTCTCGCAGTCGGCGTGTTTCCTCCTCTTGCTGCTCGCGTAGTCGGCGTGATTCCTGAGTAGGAGTAGAGCCTTTGGATGCCATGAAGATTTCTCGTGGCGGGGAGAAGCTTGCCGAACTGCTGTCCGACTTAGAGTCGGAATCCGACTGGGAGTCGTAGTCCGACTGAGAGTCGTAGTCGGAATAGTTGATGGGGGTGATTACAACTCCGACCTCCCTAGATTCGATCTCGAGCAGCTCGGGGCCGTATCCGAGTCGAACTCCAGAGGATCGGGTTTGCCGCGTCGGATGTAGATTGTAGATATCCGCGGCGTCGCCGAGTCCGAACGGGAAATTGACGATCTCTTCCTTTTTTGGCCCGATCTCGGCTGGCTTAAAACCGAGTCCGAGTCGAACACCGAAAGAAAGAGTTGTCCCTAGACTTGGGCGTATTGGAGATCGCCGCAGCATGTTGTGAAAGATTGCTGCAGCATCGTGTAGGCCAACTGGCACGGAGTCGGCTGGTTCCTCGGCCGGTTGGATCGGGTCCGTGTCGGCCAAGGTGAGATTGCCGATCTGGTCGGCGACGAAGTCAAGGCTTCCAAATGCAATTGTATCTCCGGGGGAGAGCTTGCCATCGTCGACTCCGGTTGCTGGATCCATCGAGCTTGTAGATGTAGATCGCGCCGAAGCCCCTACCTGGCGCGCCAACTGTCGATGTATTACACCGGCAATAAATATATGGGACTACTCGGCGGATGGAAACTCAGTGGATTGCAAAGGAACACAAGGAGATTTTTATACTGGTTCAGGCCCTCAATGTGAGGTAATACCCTACGTCCAGTTTGTGGTGGTATTCCTTTGAGGATGTATGGTGGTGATTCTAGTGAACCAACTCAACCTGCGAGCTTATGTGTGCTCTTGCCCTCAGGGGGCGCCCTGCCTCCCCTTATATACTGGGGGACAGGGATACAAGGTAGGAGTCCCAACCAGATTACGGCCAAGGGATCTCCTCTTAGAGATATAACGCACCTAACTAGGACTGTGTTTTCCTTATCGTACAAGGCAAAGTTTGCCAAGTGTGGCTATATCCCTAATTACAAGGCTAGACCCATCCTCTATCCGAGTGGCCCATTTGCTTGTCATGAGGTACCCGGGGCCCATGGCACCCACAATGATGATGATGATGATGAATAGCCTATTTATCCTCGAGGTGACCCAACTGCTCCACCTCCTTCGGTCTATTATTCAATGCCTCCTCAAGTGGATCCAACTATCAACGTCCGAGTACGATTGAACAACCCTATGGAGTACATGCTTCTTAGGGATCATGATCAATTCAACAGACCTAACGACTCCAACGATCGAAGGTTCCACACAAATTTTCAGAAGGAAGTATTTGAGAAGGTCTACACTTCCTCCAAGCCCTTTGCTGATTATAAGTACATTGTGTGGAAAGAGATAAACAAGACCTCGCAGTTTCAAAGGTTGCACAATCTTTTCCAAGAAGTGGGAATTGATAAGTCTATTGCTATCCATCAGGATTATGGCCCCGCTCTTATCCGTCAGTTCTACTCCACTATTTGGATAAATGAAGATTTCACTCAGATAAAGTGGATTAGTGGAGAGCTTGGGTGTGTGCCAACTAAGCGAGAGTTGCAAGAAGTGTTGGAGCTGAGATATCTTGAGGGTACACGGCTTCACTCCGATCTACAGTACTCTCCAATGTCTATTCAAAAACAAGCTCAATTCTATGACACAAGTTTTCATTGCACATTTGGAACAGTCACTGGATTACAAACTGTGCCAAGTGTGATCAACCGGATTGTAAGAGCTTCTATTGTCCCAAGGTGTGGCAACAAGGATACCATTCGTGGTATCACATGGCATGTGATCAGAGCTATCATAAGTGGAACTCGGTTTGATATCGCCGACCTTATTCTTAGAGAGATGCACATGTCGAAGAACACCCTTGGACAAGGTATATATTATGCTCCATTCATTATGAAGCTTATCCTTGCAAAGTGTGGAAGAATGGGTAATAGAACATCTCGCCATAAGGAGTATAGGCCCCGGTTTCCACCAAATGCTCCCTCCGGGCAGTCCTTTGAGAGCGGTCAATCTTCTCGTTCCACTCAACCTCAAGGGCCTTCTTGTCATGATCATCCTCCTCCTCCGCCGCCTCCATAGGACTTTGGTCAGTTCTTCTCTCCTCAATATGCATATTTTGGGATGCAGCCAATGGAGTATTTCAATCCGGTCATGGGAGCTCTCAATGCCCTAAATGACAGCTTTGCTCGTATGAATACCGGATTTGAGGAGATGACTGAACAAGTGAGAGGCTTATTCAGTAATGTTCTCACTGTGCAAAATTCCATTGATCGTGTTGAAGGTCGCATGGATGGTTTCGAGCGACGTATGAGGATTGTAGAGACCTCCCATCCGGTTGTTTACCATCGTCGTCGCAATGCGCCTTCCTCCCCTCCTCCTGAAGATTGAAGACCCTTTTGTTATTTGTCAGCTTTCTTGTAATAGGATAGTTAAACTCTCATTTGTCTCCTTTGGAGTTTATTGCTACTCAAAATTTATCTCGTTTGACCTATACTATTTCTTTCATAAATTTATCTCCTTTCGAGTTCAAGCTGTTGTTGCTTATCACACTCTATTATTTTAAATTGATGGAGTGCAAATCATATTGCAAACTCCTCTCGTCGCCGTTGTGGCTCTTGTGATTGTCATGCACATGTTTAGGGGGAGTCTATTGTATGATTTGCCTTCGTGTATTGAACTTCATTTATAATTTCGCTTTATATGTGACGTTTCTCATTAATTACCAAAAAGGGGGAGGTTGAAGCATCTATGCCCCATTGTTGATTTTGGTAATTGATAACAAGTGCAAAAACCAACCGCTGGGACCGAAATCCCCAACTCAGGTTATTTTCGGTCCGACCGCAGGCAAAGGATCGGTCCAACCGGGTCCAAATTCAACATCAAAAAAATACCAGCCAGTCAGACCGCAGGTGAAGAGCCGGTCCGACCGGCACCCTATCTCATTTGCGCTGTCGGTACTGGACGCGGCCGGTCCAACCGGGTGGGGGGAGGCGGTCCGACCGCCGCCCCAACTAGAACTCCTTGGAGGTACTGGATCTGACCGGTCCGACCGGGAGGGGGAGGCCGTCCGACCGCAACCCCACAAGAAATCCCTGTCGGTACTAGATCGGGCCGGTCCGACCGGGTGGGAGAGGCGGTCCGACCGCCACCCCAACTAGAACGCCCTGTCGGTACTGGATCCGGCCGGTCCGACTGGGAGGTGGAGGCAGTCCGACCACGCCCCCCACTACAATTTCGTGTCGGTACTAGATCAGGCTGGTCCGACCGTGTTGGGGAGGCGGTCCGACCGCCACCCTCACTACAACTCACTTTCGATACTAGATTGAGCCGGTCCGACCGGCCAGGTATTCGCGGTCCGACCAGCACCCGCGTCACAACTCCATAGCTTTGTGCCATCAAATTTAATTGGTGGTCTTCCTCTTTGGCATGTGGACCTAACTTTTTTTTGCATATACTGAAACACAATGGTTATTCCACAATTACCGCTTGTCATTAATTACCAAAATCAACAATGGGGCCTAGATGCTTAACCCCTTTACTTCGTTTACGCTTGTTGATTAAACGATGTACTCCTCACGATCTACGTTTGCGACGAAACTGATCAAAAACATTAATTTTCGAGTTTCAACCTCACGGTGAAAGTAGATTCCGAGTGGTGACAACTGAGCACACGTTAATTGCTTACGAACATATTGAAATTATCCATCAAACGAGTACAAACGGCACATGAAACATTTTTAGTTATCATTATTACATGTCTTACGGTATTTCAAACGGATATCCGACTAGACATGCAACTACTATGTACAGCGTGGGTACTTCCACTTTCTCGCCGCCTCCGGCCCAACTTCCTTTGCACGCAGTGCCCTCTCCCATTTCCTCTCCCTCTCTGCCTCATGGGCTTCCTTCTCCTGCCGCTCCTTCTCCTCCTTCCTCTTCTGCTCAGCCTCCCACTCTTCTTGCACCGCCCAAAGACGTTCGCAAATCTTTTAAACTGTGAAGAAACTTTGCGTCCTGTGGGCGGATCTCCGTATCTATCCACTGCACAAAGTCGCACAGAGACGGAGGAGGCTTCAGTGCCTTGACATATACAAATTTGTTAGCTCAAAGGTTCAAATATTTCGTACTACTAGATAATTCGTATTACCTCTACTGGCTTCTTCGCCTTCCCCTTCTTCCCTTGTGGCTTCGGCTTCTCCGGGGAGTACGCATAATTAGCACACATCCAATACCTTTGCCGGTATGTGTAATCCTTCTCACTTATTGCGACTTTGCAATTATCTCCACACCAACACATCGGCGGAGGCACATCAATCGGAGGTCGTAGACGACTGGACATACCGGATGCATCCATACCAACCTACATTATAACCAAATAATGCAAGTTATAACTCGCTATGTCAAAAATACCTTATACAACTACATACCTACGGTATACTACACATGACTACAAAAAATTAAATGTCATCGTCCTTATTTCCATCTCCCTACCGTTTCTCCAACTAGTGCTACTCATCTAGGAAAAAAAACCTAACTTCTCTCATGCGCTCTATCAATGTCCTTAGCCGTTATGCTCAACTTCAATAGATCTACACCTTGTGGACCAAACCTAACATTTACTTACCTGTGAAATAAGTAGTAAAATACTACACATACTACATCATTTGATGAATAGAAATAGAAATTACAAAAAGTTATAAAATATTACTTGTAGATGAATCCGTAAACTGGCTGGGCTTCGTCGCTTTCGTTCGCCGTCACTCTCAACTCTTTCTTCTTTTCTTCTGTTATTTTTATGAATTTTATGAATTTTTTGGAGGCTCAGAGGGGGTTTTATAGTGAGCTAGTAAAAAATCACCCTCTGATAGGGCGATTTTTTTGATAAATGGCCCAATTTGCAGGCGGCGCCCAAAAACCGCCCTCTAGGAGGGCGGCAAGGGGGCCGCCTGCAAAATGGCCGGCTCCGCGGCCGGCGTTTTGTGGGCAGCCCCCTTGCTGTCATCTGGGAGGGCGGGTTTTGGGCGGCCAGGGGCCGCCTGCAAAAGTGCTGACGGCCGCCGGCTGCCCGGGCAACAGCTGTCAACCACGTCATTAAATCGTCCTTTAGGAGGGCGATTTCTTAAAAAAGCCCTCCCAAAGGGCGTTAGGAGTATATTTCTGTAAATTTTTGAAATGAAAATGTAATTTTGTAAATATTTTGTTAAAAAAATATAAAAATAAAAAAGTCAAACGAAATTAGTCCTTGGCCCAAGTTACAGATATAGAGAGGGATGGGAAAAGACGATGTGCAGGCCATGGCTGTCGGCGAGCCACACGGCCTTGAACTCATTGTCGACGAAGGCAAGCTTGATGCTGTCCTTGGAGATGGTCGGACACACGTTGGACACCCGAAATAGGCCCACGTCCCTGTGCGGCGACTGCAGCTTGTGGAAGTTGTTCGGGACGGTGTTGCTGCTGCCGCCGTTCTGGTGAAGCTGCTCGCTCTTGCAGCGGTGGTAGCCGATGCTGCTGGCGCCGTCGAGGACGAAGGGGTTGAAGTGTCGGTCTTGGCCTAGTTTTCTAGCGATCTTCACCTAGCAATGCCGATCCCCTTCTTCCTGTGTGTCTTTTCCCGTTCCTCTTTCTGTATTTGTCACATGGGGCAAGGGATCAATCAACCAGAGAAAAAAAAGAAAAATCAAAAGAAATTTCAGAAATAGAGAAAAAGTGAAGAAAGTGATACAAAATCAAATAATCCGCTATCTCGGTGGTATTTTATCAAAGACATACGGAATGAGTAGTAAAAAACTAAAGGTGTACGAATTGGATGGTATATTATCAAAAATCACAATGCCAAGTATCTGTACATCCTTCGACATATTTCCTTTCTCACGTGACACGAATTAAAGTTCGTGCAACACCCCTAATCCTAACACATTATATTCTTCATCCGTAACTCCTGACGCCACCATCCATCCCCCGCTTCCCCGCGCGGTGTCGGCCAGGCCCTTCTCCCTCCCCCTCGCTCCATCTCTCTCTGAGCGGCGGCGAGGTAACCTTTATGGCTTCTTCCCCATCTCTGATAGCTCCCCCGCCGCTGAACTGATACATGAATTTGCCTACCCTAACATAAGCACCCTAATGCGAAATTTTGATGATCACTAACCAGTTTGAGATGCTATCGAGTTTTCTTGCTCTTATGGTTTTCCCTTCTCTCTTTATGCTTTGGAATCACCAGCTTCTAGGTTTAGAACTATGAACCCCTACCAATGCTGAAATTGATCGGGCACTTAGGGTTTAGACTTATTGACAGAAGAGTTAGCATTCCATTTCTCCTCTCGTTCCTTCCCTTATATAGGTGTTGGTGGGGCTTGGGGCTAAACCAATTTTATCTCTAATCAATTTGTTACATATCACAACAAACCTCTAATTTATCTCTAATTTTCTTTGCTTGCACCAGAGGGAAATCGGTGGTAGTCTATCTCTCCTTAATTCAGCATCATACTGAAACAATCAACCAACATTCTCCCCTTAAGCGTGAGACTAACTGATGACTCTACTGAGTAAAATAGCTTCCCAAAGCAATGTGTCACAAAGACATTGAACTTCATTAAGACAACAAGACTTATAGTTTACTGTGGTACTTAAATAAACTCCTAACTTATCTTAGTAGGTGTTGATTAAATCTTATGCCCCTCCGCTGTGAGCACCCGATTATTCTGCACTATAAGAGGTAATTGGTACGTGTTGACGCCGAAAACCGCCGGGTGTGCCGAAAAGCTTGCTGACGATCTGGTTCGGCGTCTGGTGACACGCGAAGGCCTGGGAGATCTGCTTAGCTCCAGTGCAGGTCCTAAAATATTTGAGGTTCGCGGGCGTGCCAGTCAATTTGACCTCGCAATTGACAAGGAGATGAAGAAATTTGATTACTGATCCAATCGGCCAGTAAGCCGATACGGATCCCTTCCAGCCGATCGCCGCTGTGCTCGTGCCCGGGCCCTCGCCTGTACTTGCGCTCCCGGGTCCTTGCTTGTGCTCGCGCCCGGGTCAACAGCAACTGCACATCGGCTATCGGCCGATACGGGCTGATGTAGGCTCCTTGTAGCCGATGGCCGATGGCACCTGTGTATCGGCTAGGAAACCGATAGCGCTATGAGCAAATAGACAAGATGTCAGTATAACATGTGCATCGGCTAGGAGCCGATGATAAAATAGATAAGCAGGATAGTAAGCCAGCGACTGCCAAGGAAACACATGTGCATCGGCTAGAAAACCGATGATAATATAGATGACAAACAGTAAGGATAATACAGTCGGCTTATAAAAAGATAACCTATCGCTAAGCACTCGATAGAACGTCGCATATACACCGATCGCTCGGGCAAGGATAAATCTATTATTATCGATCTAGTAGTTCAAACCTAACTGATGGCAGCACAGATCGATAATAGTAAAGGAACTCAACGAGCCGATAGACCTAATGCAACTGTTGATGAAAATAACTTACCGGCTATACATTCCGATAAGACGCTTGCACAAAGGATATCAGCTAACAGGAATAATTTATCGCTAGCAGTTTAGTAGGTCGGACCCAACCGATGCAGCACAAACTGATGATAAACTACCCCCGATAAACTGATAAAAAACTATGCACGCGTGATGTTGATATAACCTGACCAGCCTAAAGAGGTCGGACCGAACCGATGCAGCCGTAGACAGATCCGATACACCCGTGGTAAGCCGAATACCATAGACCGACTAGAATATCGGACCTAACGAGAAAGTCCTAGCCCGATTGTAGTCGGGTAATGAGACTTACCCTCGCAGGGAGTTCGGACCTAACCGATGCAGCCCCGCTCGAGAAGCAAGAAACCGTTGGTAAAGGGTGGCGATGCGCCGAAGTTGTATTGATCGATTGGATAGATTAACAAGGTCCCGGGCATACGTATTAATACCCGAGTTACAAGAGTCCTTATAGGACACGAAAATAGGACTTTTTCACTAACTAGAAAAGAAACTAACAGACCTGATCGGACAAGAGATCAGGTTTCCTAAAAAGATAAAACTATCTAATAGATAAGATAAATAGCTGGCCATAACGTGGTCTTCACGATTCCTTCCCAAGCATCGGACTCTTCTGGATAGTTTCCAATGGTTGATATCGCTTCTTTAACGCGAACATGGTAACGACCCGTACAAATTTTGGCGTTAACACATGCCCCCTCCCCAATTTCGGAGTTTGTTATCAAACTTCGAAATCTTCTGTTCGGGCGGAGGGTTATCATTCCTTCCTGGCCTCCTGAAATCGGCTTTCATGAACCGATACCTTCTGTACTAGGTGTGCTAGGCTTTGAAGTCTTCTGATGAAAATTTTTCCTTGATCGGAGCCACCAAACCTTGGAATGGCGTAACTCGCCAAAGAGCTGTGCATCATCCAGACTTAACTATAACATCGGCTTCTAACATCAGAAACCGCTGGATATATTTCTGCGACTGATTCCTCGGCTTCTGTATTACCGATGTAGTCTATCAAACTCATTCCTGACTTCCCATAAAGAATACTTGTGGAATTGTTTCTCCTCTTTCTCTCCCGATCGGCCCAACCCGAACTGAGTTAGGTGGCAATGAAGAAAAAACCATGTAAAGGCGATCCATGATAATGATAACGAGAAGAGTCAACTCTCAAAGCCTCTACAGCCGATGCTTCTTGCTTATCTTCTTGCACTGCACCAGAATCGGCTGACATGCTCCACTGTAGACAGACATCATCTTGCCTGAGAATTTGGAGAAGTTGGTACTCTGTATCGGCGCGGCAACGGAACTCTATCAAACCAATCTGGATATGGATGCCGATACATAATGTTTCCTCCTTCGGTCTCAAACCGAATTGTTCTCTCATCACCTCTGTGATTCTTGCTGTCAAATCTTCTTTTGGATCTTCACTGTAATAACGCAGAGATGGAGTTGATAGCCGATTCTGATTCTGATACCCCTCAGATAATTGTACCCAGGAAACAGCTTCTGATAAACTCTGTTGATGCCCCATTAGTACGCAGGTTTGATATCCTTGAGGAATCCGCATCTTGTTGCCCCCCGGGTATTTGAATCGGCTCCACTGCCTTCTTGATCAAGCTCTGTAATGTTTCACCAATATCCAGATTGATCAGTCAACGCATGATGAACTGCTTCATTAAACATGTCTTGGATCGGCTTCTGTGAACTTGCAGGCGATATATGGCTCAATTCGTCAACAAGAACAGGCTTGGAATTGTGACTTCTGATCGGCCCTTCGATCTGTCATACCGAAGGATTCTAGACAAAGTTTCCGAAAATCATCGATGTTCTGTCATCCACTTGTGTCTTCTGTTCTTCGGTCAAGTCTTCCCATTGTACTGGGATTTCATGTTGTCTATGCTGACCTCTTTTCCAGCCATGGTTGAAATTCTGTGTCCTACGGCCAAAAACGTGTTGGTTCAGCCGATAGGATATACTGTGATGATATGAAGATCGTGTCCACCGGGCGTGCCAAAAGCGGTTGACGCCGAAAACCGCCGGTGGCGAAAGCTTGCTGACCGATCTGGTTCGCGTCTGGTGACACGCGAAGGCCTGGGAGATCTGCTTAGCTCAGTGCAGGTCCTAAATATTGAGTTTCGCCGGGCGTGCCAGTCAATTTGACCTCGCAATTGACAAGGAGATGAGAAATTGATTACTGATCCAATCGGCAGTAAGCCGACGGATCCCTTCCAGCCGATCGCCGCTGTGCTCGTGCCCGGCCCTCGCCCTGTACTTGCGGCTCTCCGGGTCTTGCTTGTGCTCGGCCCGGGTTCAGACAGCAACTGCACACGGCTATCGCCGATACGGGCTGATGTAGCTCCTTGTAGCCGATGGGCCGATGGCACCTGTGTTATCCTGGGCTAGGACAACCGATAGCGCTATGAGCAAATAGATCAAGATGTCAGTATAACATGTGCATATCGGCTAGGAGCCGATGATAAATAGATAAGCAGGATAGTAAGCAGCCGACTGCAAGGAACACATGTGCATCGGCTAGAAAACCGATGATAATATAGATGAGAACAGTAAGGAAATACAGTCGGCTTATAGAAAAAGATAAACCTATCGGCTAACGGCACTCCGATAAGAACGTCGCATATACAACCGCTCGGCTCGGCAAAAGGATAAATCTATTATACGATCTAGTAGTTCAAACCTAACTGATACAGGCACAGATTCGAGAACATAGTAAGGAACCTCAACGACCGATAGACTAATGCACATGTGATGAAAATACTTACCGGGGCTTACAATTCCGATAAGGCGCTTGCAACAAAGGATATCAGCCTAAAGGAATAATTATAGCGCTAGCATTTAGTAGGTCGGTGACCCAACCGATGCAGCACAAACTGATGATAAACACTACCCGATAACTGATAAAAACTATGCACGATGGGTTGATATCCTGACCAGCCTAAGAGTCGGACCGAACGATGCAGCCGTAGACAGATCGATACACCCGTGTAAGCCGAATACCATAGACCGACTAGAATATCGGACCAACCGAGAAAGTCCTAGCCGATTGGTAGTCGGGGTACGAGACTACCCTCTCCGCAGGAAGTTCGGACCTAACCGATGCAGCCCCCCGCTCGAGAAGCAAGAACCGTTGGTAAAGGGTGGCGATGCGCAGAAGTTAGTATGATCGACCCCTTGGATAGCATTACAGGTCCCCGGGCATCGTCTATATACCACGAGTTACAAGAGTCCTTATAGGACACGAAATAGGACTTTCCTAACTAGAAGGAAAACTAACAGACCTGATCGGACAAGAGATCAGGGTTTCCTAAGATAAAACTATCTAATAGATAAGATAAATAGCTGCCATAACGTGGTCTTCACGATTCCTTCCCAAGCTCGGACTCTTCTGGATTAGTTTCCAATGGTTGATATCGCTTCTTTCCTTAACCGAACATGGTAACGACCCGTACCAAATTTTGGCGTTAACAGGTACGACAACGCGAAATATCTAGTTGATATGGGATTCGAATAAAAACCAAATAAAACTGTAACCATCCAACCTCATCGCAGCCTTGTCACACAAATCACCAAATATAATGCAAAACAACCGAACGCCAGACTAAGAACACAAGAGATATTTGGAAGAATAGTTACACCAGTCCACACGGCGAGATATGCCCGTCAAACCACACGAAGGCGGCGACCAAACACGATACATATCTCTGAGGACATGGTCTACGGTTGAACTATTCTCATGCATCTCAACTGTTCTAAGTTATACTCATGCAGACTAGCCCCAGGAAAATTGCTAGTCACACTTTCATCTCTAGCAATGGTATACAATAAGTGGTTGTACAGTAAGTAAACTAAATTTCTACATCAGAGTTACATAGGTTAAATGACCCAAATAATATGATTCAGCGGAAGCTTGTCTACCCATACCACAGGCAATCCGACTAGGGGTACACCTCTTAAAGAATCAATCCTAAAGAAGCAACGGAATCCCGTAGCACTCAACCTACAACCAGGTAATCAACGGAAATACAAGCAAGAGTCAGTACATTACCGAAATAATGTACTGGCAATGTCAATCCTACCATACATGCAAGTTCTAAATCAAGAGAAGGCTATTTGTGGGTTTAGTTTTGCATAAAGCTAATTTTAGTTCACAATCATTTGCAACGGTAATTTAGAAAGCATTTAAACAAGTATAATAAGTAGTGAAGTGATCAACATAATATCAACATAATAATTTTCCTGCTTGTGCCCTCCTCGGCAACAAGACACCATAAGCATTGTAATAAGTATAATAGTTCTCATAAATCACCAATCCTCATCTCAATTTCATAAAGCATTTTAGAAACATAAATCTATACTCAATGGACATAACCATGCCGCTCATGACTGTGAGCACGGCTAATCGATTAGTTTTGACTCTGCAGAGTTTGTACATCGTTACCCACATGATGTGATAGAACGCCCAACGGCTACACTCTAGTTTGTCCGGTACCGTCGGTACACACACTCTTCATGTTGAATGCGGTCTAGAGGTCACAACACAGCTTTTACATTTACCTAACATTTAACCTTGCACCAGCGACGAGGTGTGTTTACTCCGCATCGGGTTCAAACGATGCCGTGGTGGGGGCCCACGCCTTAAACCCACGCGCCGTGGCGGCAGCCTCCTGACTCCCCAAGGCACAACGTTGTACTGGACCAACTTAGAGCCTATGCCATGAGGTGATCACAGTCCCTCATGGTTCACATAGGTAGCTCCGCTGAACAGCCCTTACAGTACATTCGTAGACCGCTGCCCATACCTAACTCTGCTACCAAAAATGCAAGGTTAAACATCAAGTAACTTAATCCACTATGGCATCCCATAACTAGCACATGTGGTTGTACTGTTTAACATGAGAATATGGCATTGAGTTCAGTCCTTAACTGACCGGGCGAACACTCCCCTATCGGTGTGCAACTATCCATATGCACCCACTTGCCGCCCAAGTCTAAATTCAGGTTTTTCATCATTTTAGTTCACAAATAACCAGAGGCTTCACCTCTGTCAGAAGTTATAAAATGCCATTTTCAAAGGTATAAAATGATCACAATATTATTTAGCACTTTACTAAGCATGGCTAAGCATATGAAAGCATAAATAAATGAGTAAAGCCCAAGTGAGCACAAATGAAGTACTCTAACCAAGTCTAAGGTTACAAACAGGCAAGGAATACAATGTTCTACTAAGGTGGATCATGCAACTAATAGGTATAACTTACCATTTACACAATTCAAATACCGTTATCACAAATACGCATCAATTTAAAACCAACACATTCATTCCCCAAAACATAGGATTTCAATTTGTTTCATAGGAGGAGGGAGAAAATTGCCTGTACTATGATACTCCGACTCCAACTATTTTCTCCTTCACCGATATCGAATTCGTTCTCTTAGAGGAAAATAACGTACGATCAGAATAATAGGCATAATGGCATGAATATGAATGCTCCTAATATGCATGATATTTATGCCTTAGGTTGCACTGGTCTAAAGTGAATTAGGTGAAGGAATTTCTATTTTGTCAGCGTTCTGTTTTGGAGGAAGTTTAAATTTTAACGAGGTTCATACCGAAAATACATCCTTTACGATTAAGGTCAAAATTGAAGTTTATTCTGATATGTGTGAGATTAACAAACGACTAGGTACTGGTTTTTAATATACTCTCTGGTGGAACTTATTTTTTCTTTGCACTTGCCATTTGTGATGATATGATTTTTTACGATTTTATGTGTCCTTTTAGTAGTAATAAAATCGTAACTGGATTAACGTGTGCCTAATTTTGTGCAAACTGAAGTTCAATAATAGGAAATATAAACATTTTTATAAGAATTACAAAATTGGTTTTGAAATTTTTTCTGAGTTATAATGGATTTCTTATGAATTTTCTAGTTAAAGTCTCTTTCAACGCTTTATTTACTATTATATTTTGGCAGATTTTCTGTACAGAAAGTGCTACTTTTTTATTTTACCAGATTTTAGAGAATAAATTACAGAACAAGAAAAACTGGTTTTACTTAATTTGGAGTTGTAATGAATTTTATAAGACGATTCCAAAGTTAAATCCATATCCAAATGTAAGTAGAATAGCTTTATTCATTCTCTTTAGTTTCTGGATTTTATAAAGGATGGGCCCACGTGTCAAAGAGACAGGGCAGGGGCGGCGTGCGCTTGAAACAATAGAACGGACCCGTCCGATTCGGTTGGACCGCCGGCCACACAAAGCGAAACAGAGGAGGACTGAGCCCGGCGAGCTTCTCGCGGGCGGCGACGGTGATGCGGCGGTCGGCTGCAGTTGGGGCCAAAAGCAATAAAATGCAGGGAACCAAGGCGAAGCCTTCGGTTGGTCAGGTCTCGTTGGTGGTCTCGTCACCTCATGTTGCGGTTGGCCCGGAATCGACGGCAGAGGCGGCGGAGGCGGTGGTCCTCCTTTCCGACATGTATATGGAAATGCAGTATGGATGTCATGTTACAAGTTAAGCGATGCAATGCATGCCGGTGGCGGGTTGCCAGGATGCTCACTGAGGGTGTTGCGTAGCTCGCGAAGCTGGACACGGCGGACGGTTGCCCGGGAGAGAGTCCCAACTGGCGGGCGATGGCTCGGGCCTTGTCGGGCAGCCGGATCTGGCCAAGATCCAGAGAAACAAAGTAGGTTATCACTTAGTGAGTTTTTTTAGGGTTTGTAAAT
>RYFJ01004591.1:0-45165 GCA_003991445.1 Oryza meyeriana var. granulata
CCAAATGGCGACCATATGCTTGTGATGAGGTACCCGGGGCCATGGCCACTCGGACCAGAGGATGGGCGAAGACTTGTAATTAGAGAATAGTACACCCGGCAGACTTTGTCTTGTACAAAAAGGAATATACAGTCCAAGTCGGGTAAAATGTATCTCTAAGAAGGAAATCCCTTCGCCGTGTCCTACTGGGATTCCTACCTTGTACCCCTATCCCTCAGTATATAAGGGGAGGCAGGTGCCCTATGAGGGCAGATCATCAAGAGTTCGCCAGAACCACCACCATAATCTTCAAAGGAATACATCCCAACTGGACGTAGGGTATTACCTCGCATCGAGGGCCTGAACCAGTATAAAATCTCTCCGTGTTCCTTTGCAATCCACCGAGTAGCCCCATATTCATATTGCCGGTGTAAAACATCGACAGTTGGTGCGCTAGGTAAGGGATTTGGCGAAATCAACATCCACAATCTCGATGGATCCAACAAGCGGAGTCGACGGCGACAAATTCTCCCCTGGAGACATAATAACCTTCGGAAGCCTCGATTTCGTTGCCGACCAGATCGGTAATCTCACCTTGGCCGAAGCAGAGCCAACTCAACCGGCTGAGGAACCAGCCGACTCGGTGCCAGTCGGCCAACAAGACACCGTAGCCACCGTCATCAACCTGCTGCGGCGATCTTCCACTTCGCCGAGCCTTGGGACAACTCTCTCTTTTGGTGTCCGACTCGCGCTAGGCCTTGAGCCAGCCCGGGTTGGCTAGGAAGGGGAGAGATCATCAATCTCCCACACGGGCTTGGTAACACCGCGGATCTACATCTCAAGCGGCAGACCCGATCCCCCACAGTTCAGTTTGGGCATGGCTCAAAGCCGCTCTAGATTGGATCTAGGGAGGTCAGAGTCGTTCTTACTCCAATAAACTACTCGGACTCCGACTCCAGGTTGGACAACGGTTCAAACACTAGTTCGGACTACAGTCTGGCAAGTCTCCTCATCCCCCGCGAAATCTTCATGGCTTCAACTCCTCCACCGGAGGTACGCCGACTACAAGAGGAGCAACAAGAGGAAGCGCGCAGACTACGCCATCAGGAGGAAGCTGACTGTGAGGCTCGCAACGACGAGCTATGCAAGGCTGGGCGAACCGCTCAGTAATAGATCCTCCAAACAAAAGTCAGCGATCACAACGTCTTTGTCATGCCACAACAGAACATTGTGGCCGCCGCAACCCTGCTGGACACGCCCAGCTCGGCCTGATCACCAGGCCACCCCGACCGATCACCAAGATCAAGGCGATGATTACAGCTGCTGCTTGTCAGCAGCAACAGCAGTCGGGTGACACAATTGTTCCGACTAACAGATCGGGTTCTCCGTCAGCAGGCTCATCTACATCAGCACGACGCCGGGCAGCTGGCTCAAGTCAGCTACACGAAGAGTCGCGGCAAACATCACTCGGCGACACCAATAACAACAATCGGTGGCATCACCAGTACGATCGCCGACCAAACCAAGACCTCCGAGTTCGTCTACAACACGACCTCCAACATGACATCAATGCCCGGTGCCGCCAACACGAAGAAGAAGAGTGCCGCCGACTGGAGGATGAGAACGAGCGTTTCGGTCTTCGCCACGAGCGGTTTAACCGCCGTGGTCGGAGCCAGAGCCCTCACGAAGACGAAGGCGTTCCAGCTTTCACCCACGATCTACGGACGTTGACTGGCCGTCGGGTTTCAAGCCTACGGGGATCGAGAAATACGACGACAAAACCAACCCCGAGTCCTGGCTCACCGTATACACCCTAGCAAATCAAGATGCCGAAGGTGACCACAAAGCCATGGCTAACTACCTCCCAGTCACACTAGCCGACTCGGTGAGGACATGGCTAACAGGGCTCCCGAGGCGGTCGATCGGTTCCTGGGGAGAACTCAGGGAGCGGTTCATCGCCAACTTTCAAGTTCAAGGGACCTACGAGAGGCCATCTTCTAAGCATGATTTATACCAACTACACCAGAAGAAGAACGAGTCTCTACGCGAATTTATCAAAAGGTTCTCTGAGAAGTGCAACCAGATCCCAATGATCAAGGACGAGACTGTCATCGCTGCCTTCCACAAGGGAGTAAAAGACGCCCCGTTTATCCCGAAGTTCACTCGGAAGCCACCATCCTCCATCCGGGCTCTCTTTGACATGGCAAACAAATACGCCGACTCGGCTGAAGCGGTCATAGAGGCCCTCGACGAGAAGAAGGAGCCCCGGCAGAAGGACCAGAAGGCGAAAGACGACAACGAGCCATCACAAAATAAGACCAGCAACCACAAGCGGAAGTCAGACAACGAGGTGGCCAACAGGGAGCGAACTCGGTCGTAGCCCCAACGCAACAGTGACTACTAGAAAGTCATGAATGGGCCTTGTGTTAACACCGAAAATCACCGATCAGCGCTGAAGACGAGTTGATGATCTGGTTCGGTGCACTAGACACGTGAAGGCCTGGGAGATCTGCTTAGCTCCAGTGCAGGTCCTAAATTTGAGGTTCGTGGGCGTGCCAGTCAATTTGACCCCGCAATTGACAAGGAGATAGAAAAAAGTTAGATCATTGATCCAATCGGCCGACAGGCCGATACAGACTTCCTCCAGCCGATTGCCGATAGTACCTGTATATCAGCTAGAAAGCTGATGATGGTATAAACAGATAATAAACTAGCCGACTTCCCTCGAGCCGACTGCCTGACTACCGATAGCACTTGTGTATCGGCTATGAAACCGATAACGATATAAATAAATAAATCAACCGACTACCAATAGAACATGTACATCGGCTGGAAAGCCGATAATAGTGTAGATAATCAAAATAATAATCAAGACAATGCAGTCGGCTTTATCTAGTAAAAGATAACTTATCGGCTATACATCCCGATAAGACGCTTGCATAAAATCTATCAACCTAGCAGGAATAACTTATTGCAGGCAGTTTAGTAGGTCGGACCTAACCGATGCAGCACAAACTGATGATAAATTATCTCCAGTAAGCCGATAAAATCTATGCGCGCGTGATGTGATATATCCACTCGGCCTAAGAGATCAAACTTAACTGATGCAGCCGTAGATAGAATAGATACACCGTGGTAAGCCGACTACCGTAGATCAGCTAGAATATCGGACCTAACCGAGGAAGTCCTAGCCGATAAGGTAGTCAGGGTAACGAGACTTACCCTCTCGCAGGAGTTTGGACCTAACCGATACAGCCCGGCTCGAGAAGCAAGAACCCGTCGAAAAGGGTGGTGATGCACCAAATTTGTATTGATCTGAGAGATAGTTTACATGGTCCCCGGGCATACGTATTTATACCCCGAGTTGATACAATCCTGATCGAATACTGTCGGAGGATGAAACCTCGACTGCGGGAAGTCTGGAGACCCCCCCTTTGAGATTCGGCCAGGGGAGTAGCTCTCAGGTGAATGCGGCGTCCGGTGTAGAAGAAAGATCGATCGGTGGATGATGGCACACAAAGAGGACAGGAGGAAGTAGACAGGTTCGAGCCGCTCGGAGGCGTAAAACCCTACTCCTGTATGTTTGCCTATGTGGGGATGAAATGGTTTTGAGTTGTTACTACAGTGTGTTCTTCCCAGGCAGCTCGGGCCCTGGGAAGCTCTCTCTGGAAGCTATCTGAGTTGTGCTCGGCGGGAGCCAGAGCTACCTTCATTCCCTAAGGCCGGAGCTGAACCCCCTGAGTCAGAGGCATGGATCCTCCTTTTATCGTCAAGGGGAGCCCACAGTGCCAAGATACATGAGAGGGCTAGGTATGGGTTGTCTTATCGCCGCCTTGTCGCACACGTCTGCCTGCTGCCGCCTGCAGTGCCCACGTCCTGGACACGTCCGCCTGCTGAGGCATGCCGGAGTTGGTATGCAGCGGGCGGTGGAGTCGTGAGGATGTGACGGGATGTGATGGAGCACGCTGCCGAAGTCAAGAGTCTCTGACTGCTTGGACTTCGGCGCACGCCCTCACCGCCGAAGTCAAAAGGCTTCTGACAGCACAGTCGGGTGTCCACAGGGGGGTCATCGCGAGGCGCCCACGCGTGGCAGAGCAGGCGACAGGGGCGACAGGCCCTGTTGCCTCATCATTAATGTAGGTAGTTGGGGAGCTGGTCCGCTGAGTTCTTTGAGTCAATCGGCCCCCGGGGCCAAGGCGATCGGCACCCGGGGCCGAGTCAGTCGGCCTCGGGGCCGGGCATCGGCTCCCGGGAGCAGTCGGCACCCAGGAGCAGTCGGCAATCGGCACCCAGGTCCAGGGCGACCGGCACCCGGGACTGGGGGATCGGCACCCGGGCAATCGGCACCCGGGTCCAGGGCGACCGGCACTTGGGACCGGGGCTCGTGGCTCCGGGCCCGGGAACGGAGCTTCCCAGGATTGGGGACGAGACCCGGGGAATGCGCACCCGGGCCCGGCCAGTGCTCGGGCCCCCGGGTTCTTGGCGGGAGAGCGGCCGTAGCCGGCCTTCTCCTGTGCAGAATGTGGACTCTAGAGTATTGTCGCGCCGAAGACCCCTCGCGTCCCGGGGACTGGGGGACCCCCAGTCCCATTTCGCCGACAATGGCCCTGGCCCTGTTGCTCGCCGGGATCAGCCCCGGGCAGGAACAGGGCCACGTCTTGAAGAAAAGAGGGGACGCGGGGTGCACCTGGTTCCCCATGGACTGGTGTAGCTTGACGACTTGTTGATTTAGACGGGATATGTGCCCGGGACCCGGGCTGAAAACATGGAATGAAGTATTGAGGAAGGCTGGCGGCAGCGATCGCGATGGCGATGCAGCAGCTCGCCGCCCGTACTGTCGCCACCGAGTTCTTCGTGGCGACCCGCTGGCCGGAGACCGCGGCAGCAGAGAGGCGCGTCGTCCGATCGGAGACCGCCACCGAATTCTGCCGCCGACGAGGCCTCCCGTGCCTGGTCCAAGATGGAGGAGCGGGAGAAGGAAACACTCTCCCGAGAGGAAAGCGTCCGGGCCCAAGAGGCCGGGCTCGCGTCTCGGGGGTGTGAGTTCGCCGCGCGCGAGGAAGTCGTGGTGGTTCGTGAGGAGGCGCGGGAGGCCGTGGCCGAGACCGCTGCCCCGGGGGCAGGGTTCCTCGACCACGGCGAGCACCTTGTGGAGCCGATACCTGACGAAGAGTCCTAGGAAGACGCCGGTCCCCTTCTGACGCCGCCCGGGGTCCGGTCCGAAGAAGGCCGGCGACCTCTCCCCGTGCGATGGCGTCTCCGGGCGCGAGCATCTGGTGGAGCCGATGGTCGACGAAGAGTCCGGGGAAGACGTCGGTTTCCTTCTGGCACCATCCGCGGCCGCCTTCGGGGCCCGGGGGCCCTCCATGCCCCCGAGCGCTCCCCTTCCGACGCTGCCCGGGGTCCGGTATGAAGTACACCGGTGACCTTCCCCCGTGCGGCGACATCTCTGGGCCTCGCTCGTGCTTGCACTCCGGTTTGCATGTCTTGTACAAAAAGAGATATTTGCATATGCATATGATCATGTTTATATTTTCGTACCTTGGTTTATTGTGTTGTTCGGAGGTTGCTGGTGTTCGTGGCCTCGTGTCCGGGAACGCCGAATACCGGGCGTCATCTGTCACGCCCAGAAATTCACCAGAATTTCCAAAGCTAATTTGTGCAATAAATCCTCGTCCAGGAATCAACCGAGGTACACAAATCGACAATTTGATAAACATAACCAAATACGAAATAACGATAAATACTTACAATAGAGGCACTTAGTCCTCACACAGAAGAAAACAGCAGCGGAACGGCAACTTGCGTAGCTTCAGCTCCAAGCCACAGGCAACTCAACTGGGGTATAAGCCAAACACCATCTTCTCCTCCTCGCAAAGCTTCACTCTAAAGATTGCAATAATGCAAGACTGAGTACCACCCACCGTACTCAACAAGCCACACTAGGGAATGCAATGTAATGCAACAGGATACGAAAGGAAAGGCATAATATGGCTTATTTGCATAAAACAGCATTTAAAACATTTGCACTTTAAAACCATTAAAAACAATATAGTTTAATTATTAATCAGTATTGAATCAACCACTGAACAGCGCTCCAACGCAGTTCAGGCCCAAACCAAAACTCCTCCAAACAGGAGCTATCAATATTCCACCATTTATTTCCATTAATGAGTAGTGTGGGACTAATCACAGAAACATTGCTAGGCTCGCCCTTAACCGTGGGCACGGCTATTCGAATAGTTTTACTCTGGCCAGAGATGTACCAATTTACCCACAAGACATAACTCCACAACACATCACTGTGCCCCTCGATACCACCACGGTACCTCAACACATCAATGTGCGCCTAAGTACCACCACGGTATCTCGGAAAGGAATTATGACAGGATCATTCATGTAACTCGCCCAATAGGAGAGCCTCCCGCCGAACCTCCGATCTCCGGTAGGTGTGATCAAATACCTCCCCGCAAGACAGTCCGACGCCCGAAACATGGCCTTATTGGCACTGCCATGTGTGGACTTATACCAGCCACAAACACGCCCTGGAGCCTCCTATTGAACTCGGCACACTTCAAACTCCTGCTAGCCCATACTAGCTTGTGGTTAGCACGAGTATTGCTTCGCAACAAGTAGTCCGCGAACCGGTCCTTAATTGTCATGAGCACCGCTAGCAACAAACACAACCCTGGTGCTCACAACCCACCATTCAGTCAAGTTTTAGTTGACATAGTGAATTAATCAACCACGACCAAGCGTCGTGAAAATATCACCATTAATCATTAATTAATCAGAATGAATGAATAGTTTCCCATATAAAATGATACTACAGTTTCTAGGCATGGCTAAGCAACTCCTAAATAATCTAGCCAGATAAATATTTAAACATCCAGCTAGTCAGTATTATTCACCCAAGGTATCAAGGTATAGATAGCAATAACCAAAATGGCCATAAATATCAAGGAATATTGGCTATTAAATAATTACCCGTAATAATGTCATTCTAAAGCATTTTATGCAATAACTTTAAAATAAAATAAATTTCACAAACAGGATCAACATGCTCAAGGAGATTGTCGTGTGACTTGCCTTGCAATCGTAAAACGTCTTCAATTAATCTTTCGAACTCTTCCGCAGACTCCGCGACCTTCCGAAACGGCAATATATACGTAACTACACGCAAAACGATAACAAACCCTAAGAAACTCCAAATAAACAATACATAAAAATACATAAACAAGTAAATTATGATTTTAAATGAATTTAGGAAGAAACGGGTCGATTCGGACTTCAAACGGAAAAGATACGGCTTTTGGAATATTGAATTCGGAGTAATTCCGAAAAGAAATAGAAAAGAATATTCTCAAGAATATTCTCTCAGAAATTGATTATTGAAGGAATTACTATTGTATAGGAAATTGAGGTAGGACCCACTGTCATGGATTGGGTTTTGGATGGACTAAGTCCATGGGACCGAAGAGCAAATGGCTGTGGAGGACTGATGACTTGACGACACGTGGCGATGAGATGGCTGTTAAGGCTGAGGTGGCATCCGAATCGGGTTAATGAAATCCGACGACTCGAATTAATCTCGAGGAAAACAGATGAATGAGATTGTTTGGAGTAATCAAGGGAACCCAATGGCTTAGGTTAGATCCAGAGGATTGGATGGCTCAGGATGGACCTGACGGTTTCAATGGAGATTGAGCCGCTCAGGTTTAACCTCCGGAAGTGGACGGCTGATATGGAGTTGGGGATATACGCAGGCCCCATCTATCATACGTAGGAGAAGGGCTACCGGTGGAGGGCCCCCTTGTCATTCCTAACAGAGGAGAAGCTGTGCCATCCACGGCGACACACAACAAAGAAGCTGAAGGCAGGACGGCGACAGCCGATGGAGCAAGGGCGGCGGAGGGGTTGACACGGCATGGCGGCCGGTGCGAGGACGTCCCCGGCGACGGCCGGCGTGAACACGGCGGAGGGCAACGAAGACCGGCGCAACGCCTGGCGGAGAGGAGGGAGCTTCGTTGGTCTGGCCTTGGGCGACGACGCCGAGCAAGGAAGGATGGCGGCGGCTACGGCGTCAGGTGCGAAGGTGCTCACCGGCGACGGACCGGGGCGCAGAGACGGCGATACCGGTGGGGATAGATGACAGACAGCGGCGACGGGAGCAGAACACGTCAGCGATGGTGCTTCTGGACGGGCAACGGCAGAGGCCGTGGGGGGAGGCGATGACATCGGGGCGGCGTATTGGCGTCGGGACGACGGACGGCCAGCGGACGCCGAGTGGCGCCGGAGGGGAGGGGAGATGAGGAAGAGGGGCGGCAGCTTCAGGGCTCACCGAGACAGTGCAAGACGACGGCGACCAACTGGTGGCAGCAGGCGTCGGCTACTGGATGCGAGAGGCACCAGAGACGAGAAGAGGCGACGGAGGACGAGGCACGACCTTGGAGCTCACCGGCAGGAGGATGAGGACGACTTGGCGGCGGATTTGGATGCTCACCGGTGACGGAAGGGAGGCGGCGTCCGATGGCTTGCCGATGTGGGCAGAGACGAAGACGGCGACGACGCACGGCGGCACGGCAGCGAACTGGCGACGACGGCGGCTCGATGCAGCGGCGGCGCTGGGGATCGAAGACGACGATGGCGGGGTCGACGGGGCACAGGGGCGGCAGCCTTGGCAGTGGCGCCTAGCGGCGGCGACGGGCGAGCAGCTGTGCGGCGACGGCTACGATTCCAGCGACGGCGGCGCACGGGGCAGCAGGCTAGGGCTAGGGCTAGGGCTACTGGGGCGGCGGCTATATATATGGGTCTTGGCTCCGGTGGCGGCACGGGAGCGGCGACGCGGCGGATTCGGCGGCGGCGGTTGCGGGGAGGAAGCGCAGAGGCGGCGCTGGGCCGGGCGGCGGCGGCAACAGGCCGCGCGGCGGCGCGGGCCGAGGAGGCGGGCCGGGGCGGCCTGGGCCGAGAGGGAGGCAGGCGCCGAGGTCTGGGCCGAGGAGCTCGGCCAGGGGAGCTCGGGCTTCGGCCAGCCATGGCCTCCAGCGGCAGATGCAGAGAGAGAGAGAGAGAGCAAAAGAAGAAAGGAGGAGATAAACAGGAGGGAGAAAAAGAAAGGGAAAGAAAGAAAGAAGGGGGAAAAAGGAAAAAGGAAGGAAAAGGAGGAAGAAGGAAGGGGTTTTTGGAAAAAGTTTCAAAATTCAGAAAATTGGAATTTGTGAATTCGAGGAATATTTCCGTATCAAAAAATTGTAGAAATATTTGGAATTATCTGGGTACGAGGATATATATATACACACGTATATATATATTGGAAATCGAAGGGTATTTGGACGAATTTAGGAAACAAAAGGTATATTTAGTGGGGTCCAGGAAATGGAATATTTTATGGGATTCAAAGAAGGAAGAATATTTTCCCGAGAACTGGAAAATGGAATATTTCGAATAAAATATCTTGGGATTAGAGAATTGACAAGGGTGTTTTATTAGGACCAGAATTTGGAGAAATCTCAGACGATTAAAGATTTGGATTTGCTTCGACGGACGGAAAAGGAGTTTAAAGGAATATCTAAGATTTATCTCAAGGGGAATATAGATATTTCGAATACAAAGGATCTCAGATTGGGAGTCCAAAAGAGTTCTAGAGTTTCAATAATGAATAAATCCGGTAACTCCGAATTTAGGTTTTTGAGGTGACTTTAAGGTTTTGGGGACGACACAAAACCCTAGAGGAAAAGGGAGTCAGAGTTCACGATGAACGGGGAGACTTCAAAGGACTGAATCAGAAACGACCCGAACAGGGGAAAAGAAAAGGAATTTATTTATATTTATTTACTTACTTTAGTGATCTTTATAGCATTAAAATTAATTCTGTAGCTCTAAAAAATCCAAGAAAATTTCAGAGAGTTTATTAAATCATGGAGAATTTACCAAAAGTAAATACCACCACGAAACACGAAGAATTTAATATTGTAAATACTCAAATGCTTAAAATACTCCGACAAAACCCCTGGAATATAAAAGCATCCAAGTATTTATTTAAAAATTTAACCTTGGGATTTTTAATATTGGAAATTTCAAAATTTTATTCAAAATCTTTTCTCAAACAAAAAAAATTCTAGTGTATTCTTATATTTCCATTTACCCGCGATAATTTTTAATTAAGGCGATTTTCAGGGCGTTACATCATCCGACAGCGAGATCCAGCAGCTGCGAACAGCCGTTGGGCCTAAGCCTCCTGTCCGGGCCCTGGTGCAGCCACCTGCCCCGGGAGCTTGGTCCCTAGCGGCAGCGAACGCGATGGTTGAAAGCCCCGGGAGTTCGGTCCCCGGGGGCGCGAGCAGTCCGGATGCGAGCCTTGCGGAGCGACCAAGGCCGTAGGTCCAGCCCCATCCGTCTTCCAGGTCTGGGGGCCCTCCGTGCCCCCGGGCGCCATTGGCCCAGGGAGCACAGCGAGGCCGCGGGAACAGACTCTTGACTCGCCGGGAGCCCCTTGGGAACTGACTCTTCCAGGCATGGGGTCGCCAGGCAGCGAAGTACCCGGCGCCTTGGTGGCGGCCGGGGAGGAGCCGGCCAGGTCGGGCACCACAGCCCGCCCCGGGAACCTAGGCTGTCCATACAAATGGGGGAAGAATACAATTTAGGCAATATGTAAGTCGGGTAAGGATACGTATCTGGACGTTGCAAGTGGCGATATGGCTCCGCGAGCACGATCTCGGGGCCGGGAGCGTTGCTCGCCCCCGGGAACGCCGAGCATCAGGTCGATGTGCCATGAACCGCCGTAGCGCCCAGGTCCCCGGGAGCCCGGCACCAAGGGGCCGCGGGCATCCGAGCGCGAGCCTTGCGGAATTGGTTGAGTCTGTAGGCTCGGCCCCTCCCGTCTTCCGGGTCCGGGGGGCCCTCCGGGCCCCTGGGCGCCCTTTGGCCCAGGGAGCACTGCGATGCCGCAGGAACAGACTTGACCGGGCGCGGGGTCGCCTGGCAGCGGAGCATCCAGTGCCTCGGCGGTTGCCGGGGAGGAGCCGCCTAGGCCGGGCTCTGTAGCCCACGTCGAGGTTCAGAAAGCCTGCATAAAACCTACCGGGAATTGGTGTAATCTGCACACGATGAATTGTGAGAGTATTTGGCTCATCCCCTTGTCCGTTCCGTGCTACGATCAGTGGCGTCGATCACCTCCCGAAGGCGTCTTCGCGGTCGCGACCGTGCGGAGGGAAAGATTACGCATAAGCATTTCGCCCCCTACCTCCGGAAAGAAACGATCCCAAAGCTAGCCAGGCAGAACGCCGGAGCCGCAGGGACACGGGGCGCCTCCCGGAGGGCGCCATCAGGTCCCCGCGAGCTCGACAACGCCCTGGACCTAGCACGTCGGGATACGATTACTCATCGGTAAGGAACTGATGATAATGCACGAACACCAACTGTCGCACGGGCGCGGCCCGAGTATGCCCCCAGGGGATGAGACTGTCATGAACGCAACACACGGAAAAAGACGAAAGGGACGGCACCGGGATAGATATTAAAAAATGCTGATTATATGAAAGCGTATACACAAGGGGGCCCCGGCCAGCGCCGAGGTTTGGAGAAATCGGGCGCTGGCCCGGGCACACAGCTACTTACAGGATGTATTTATGGAAGAAATTTGTGAAGATGCTCCCAGGCTTACTGAGCCCGGTCGGGAAACATCAATCATCAGGAAGGGGCTTTCCCACAGGGGGAAGGTTTATTTCATTCCAACCCGTGCGAGGACACGACGGAGATTCTAACCCCCAACCTGAAGTGATCGGGCCCGAACCTTACGCCAAAGATAGTGCTTGAGGCCTTGCTGGTAATCGAGCGACGCGGAGCGGGGCGCGCCGCCTTTGTTCCTCGAGGAAGTCGAGGTTGTCGAGCTGCAGGTTGTCGTGGTTGATATCGCCGACGTAGCGTTGTACCCGAGGAGAGCCAAAGGTGAGACCTGGTGGCAGAATGGCTTCGGCCCCTTACACCAGGAAGAGAAGAGGTCTCCCCGGTCGCCCGGCTTTGGTGTGGCACGGTTCGCCCCCAGGACTGCCGGGAGCTTCGTCGATCCACTTGGCGCCATGCTTTTTGAGGTCACTGTAAGACCTTGTCTTGAGGCTCCGCAGGATCTCTGTGTTCGCCCGCCCAGCCTGCCCATTGCTCACAGGGTGGTCAGGGGAAGCGGAGGAGAGCTTGATGCCGATGTCAGAGCAGTACTCGCGGAAGAGCTCGCTCGTGAAACTGCGCGCCGTTGTTGGTGACGATTCGACGCTGTGTAATATTGCAGGGTACCTCGCCGACGACTTTCACCTGCATTTGTTACGTGCTTCCCGGTCCCGGCCCTACGGGGGCCAGTAGCCCGGGTTCAACTCCCCCGAGAAGGAGCGATCACTTCGCGGCCGGTGATATACATAGGCCCGGGCACCACTCCCCCAAAAGGGAGCGAGCACTTCACGGCCGGGGGTACATATAGGCCCGGGGCCCTAGGGGCCCCGGCTGGAATACGGTTTGATATATGCCGGGATCTGGAGGCCCGGGCTTGGATATGGAAAGTGTCGGGACAACCTTCCCGGACACGCTCTCGCCAGGGCGAAGCTGTCCGGGTTGTCGGTCCCCATCTGGTTATGAAAATGTTGATGTTGTCCCTGGGCGCCACGTTCCTAGGCTCGCACTCGCCTTGGCGAGGCTGCCCTAGTTCGGGCTCCACGGTGCCAGGCCCAGCAGACGGATCCCGGGCCACACCCTTATTGGGCAAGGGGCCCCAAGGGCCCGACTGGAATATGGTTTGATATATGCCAGGATCCAGAAGCCCGGGCTTGGATGTTTTGGGTGCCGCGTCCAAGACTCGCACTCGCCTTGGCGAGGCGGCCTTGGTTCGGGCTCCCCAGAGTCGGGCACGGCCGTGGTCCCCGGGACCCTTGGCCCCGCTCTGATGCTCTGGATATGCGTCCGGGCCCCCGGGGCCCCAGACTAAGGCATAGTATGAATCGGCGCGACTTCCCCGGACTCACTCTTCACCGGGGCGGTGTTGTTCGGGTGGTCGTGCCCTCTATTGTTGCTCCCGGTCGGCAGCGGGATTCGGACCGTCCGGCGAGGGATCGGTCCGTCCGATCCACCTCGATCGGACTTGGCCTGCTATGGCTCCTACCGAAAGTACTTGACCTGCTCGGCCAAGCTCTGGACCGCACGGCACTCCGTGAGATCGTGCTAATCCGTCTGGTGGACGGTGCACCACTTCGGGGCCGC
This sequence comes from Oryza meyeriana var. granulata, assembly GCA_003991445.1. NCBI lineage: Eukaryota > Viridiplantae > Streptophyta > Magnoliopsida > Poales > Poaceae > Oryza > Oryza meyeriana. The sequence continues at coordinate 13,222 of RYFJ01004591.1, forward strand.
TGCCGGCGGAGGCGGCGCACGTGCGGGCCTTCGCCGCTTGTCGCCGTTGTCGTCCCCGCGGGCGCCGTCGGCCCGGGGGGCGCCCGTAACAGCCAAGGCGTAGGTCCCGGTGGCCGCCTTGGACTTCTGGCGCTTCCTCCTGTCTCGACGCGCCACGGAGCGTGAGGACTCGCCATCTTCTTCAGGGCCCTCATCAGGGGCCTCAGGGCGCAGCCTGTTCCACGCCCAGGCCTCCTCCTTGCGGGCGCAGAGGTCGGCAAGGCTGAACAACTCAGCCGTGGTCTGGACGTCGCTGGTGCCCAGCTTCTCGAGCATACGCTTATCACGCACACCCGAGCGGAACACGTGGATAACCGCGTGAGGAGCAATGTGGGGGATAGTGTTGCGGACCTGGCTGAAGTGCTACAAAAAGTGCCTCAGCGACTCGCCTCTGCCCTGACGCAGGTCGTGGAGGTCCGCCTCGGTCCCAGGGTGCGGGAAAGTGCCCTGGATGTTTGCCACGAACTGGTGGCAGAGGTTCTCCCACGAGTAAACGGACCCCTCGGGGAGGTTCATCATCCAGGAGCGAGCCTGGGCCTTGAGCGCGACGGGGAAATAGTTCGCCATTACCTTCTCGTCGCCGCCGGCCGCCTGGATGGCAGTGGTTGTTGACGCCGAAAACCCGCCGGGGGCCGTCCGGCGTCTGGGAGACACGCGAAGGCCTGGGAGATTTGCTTCACTCCAGTGCAGGTCCTAAAATCTTGAGGTTCGTAGGCGTGCCAGTCAATTTGACCCTGCAATTGACAAGGAGAGAAGATGTCAAATTCGTGAGCCAATCGGCTGGAAGCCGGCTTGGACTCATCTCATCGGCCGATGGCCGATACGCACTGTAGCACCTATACATCGGCTAAAAGCCGATGACGGCAAGAGCAATAGCATAATAATAAACAAGTATTGCACTAGCCGATCATCGAAGGGATGCTCAAAAACCGGCTATAAACTTGGTAAAATAAACAGGCAGAATACATAAGTAAATAGATCAAATAAACACCAGCCGATCATAGTTTAAAATTACTGGTATTGCTATGAAGATACTGCCCGCACCCGTGCCCGGGCCCCTTGCTCACATCAGCTCCCGGGATCTTCATCCGCTGTTCGTGCCTATGCCTGGGTTCTTACCTATGCTCGTGCCCGGGTCCTTACCTGAGGTCATGCTCGGGGGCTTGGCTGAGGTCGTGCCCAGGAACCTGCTGGTGCTCGCATTCGGATCGGCAGAATAAACCAATCGGCTAGCCCCTAGCCGATAGTAACAGTAATGCAAGCAAGAATGCACAACAAGGCAAGCAGTATAATCGGCTGTATTTAATAAGGGATAACTTATCGGCTAAACACTCCGATAACAACATCGCATAAAACCCATCGGCTTATTAAGAATAACGTTATTATTCGATCTAGTAGATCGGACCCAACCGTTGCAGCACAGACTGATAATAGCGAGATCTCGATAGGCCGATAGATCTAATGCAATCGTGATGTATATGATAACTTATCAGCTATACACTCCGATAAGACGCTTGCACATAAAGTATCGACTTAGCAGGACCAATTTATCGCTAGCAGTTTAGTAGGTCGGACCTAACCGATGCAGCACAAACCGACGATAAACCGCTCCCAGTAAGCCGATATGATCTATGCACGTGTGATGTGATATGCCTAATCAATCTATGAGATCAAACTGAACTGATGCAGCCATAGATAAACTAAATATATCGTGGTAAGCCGACTACCATAAACCGACTAGAATATCGGACCTAACCGAGGAAGTCCTAGCCGATAGGTAGCCGGGGTGACGAGACTTACCCTCTCGCAGGAGTTCGGACCTAACCGATGCAGCCCGGCTCGAGAAGCAGGATCCCGTCGGAAGGGTGGCGATGCGCCGAAATTGTATTGATCGTTGTGATGATTTACAAGGTCCCCGGGCGTACGTATTTATACCCCGAGTTACATGAGTCCTTACTGGACACGGTACATGATTTCCTAACTCTAACAGAAAACACTAATAAGACCCAACCGGACACGAGGTCGGGTTTCCTAAAGATAAGCGCTTGCCTAATTAATATACACAGTAAATAACTGCCATGCTGCGGTCTTCACGGCTCATTCCCGGAATCGGTCTTCTTCTGGATCAATTTCCGTTAGTTGACTGCAATTCTCCCTTTGACCGAATCTAATACAGGGCCTTACCAAATTTTGGCGTCAACACCTACTGTAGCTCATGGGTGAACGCCGATACTCCTTCGTCTAAGTGAGGGCTCCGACTCTGACTACGGCGATGAAATCGCTCGTGGTGGAGGCCGAAACTCTCGTGCTCATCTTCCAGTTGGCAGCGCTCGTCTTGGTGGAGATCACGCCATAGTCGTCCTCGGGCATCCCAGTTGTCACGGCGGTCGTCATGATGGTGCTGCCATCGATCATTCTTTTGATTGCCGAGTGATGTGTGGCGTGACTCCGAGCGAGGCTGGCTAGAGCCAGCTGCACGGCGCTGTGCTGAGGCAGATTAGATCACCGTGTCTGAAGTCGTCTTGTTCGACGGTATTAGGGTGTCTCCAAATTGTTGTCGCTGCTAACAAGCCGCAGCGCTGATCATTGCTTTGATCCTTGCAATGGTCAGGGTGGCCTGGTGGTCAGGCCCGAACTGCAAGGTGTCGAGTAATGTGGCAGCGACCACGACGTTCTGTTGTGGGGTCACGAAGACGTCATGGTCGCCGACTCGAGTTTGGAGGATTTCCTGTTGAGTAGTCCACCCAGCCTTGCCCAGGTTGTCGTTACGAGCGTCGCACTCTGGCTTGCAAGCGTCGTGCATCTTCCTCCTGTTGTTCACGCAATAGGCGAGCCTCCTCTTGCTAATCGTGTAGTCAGCGTGCATCTTGACTGGGAGTTGAGCCCTTGGACGCCATGAAGATTTCGCGCGGTGGAGAAAAGTTTGCCGAGCTGCTGCCTGACTGTGAGTCGGAGTCGGAGTAGTTTAAGGGGGTAATTACATCTCCAACCTCCCTAGATCCAATCTCGAGCGGCTCTGGGCCGTATCCGAGTTGAACCTTGGGGTATTGGATCTGCCACGTTGGAGTGAGATTGAAAATGTCTACGGCATTGTTGAGTCCAAACGGGAGATTGACGATCTCCTCCTCTCTTAGCCCGATCTCGGCTGGCTCAAGGCCGAGTCCGAGTCAAACACCAAAAGAAAGAGTTGTCCCGAGACTCGCACATCTTGGGGATTGCCGCAGCATGTCATCAAAAATTGTTGCAGCATTGAGTAGGCCGACTGGCATGAAGTTGGCTTGGTTCCTAGTTGATCGGATCAAGTCCGAGTTGGACAAGATGAGGTCGCTGAATTTGTCAACAACGAAGTCAAGGCTCCCAAAGCTGATTGTCTGCCCGGGGAAGAACTTGACACCGTCGACTCTGGTGGTTGGATCCATTAGGCTTGTTGAAGATGATCTCGCCGAATCCCCTACCTGGCGCACCAACTGTCAATGTTTTGTATCGGCAATGATTATATGGGGTTACTCGTGAGACCTAAAGTTGATGGATTGCAAAGGAACACGAAACAATTTATCCTGGTTCAGGCCCTCAAGATGAGGTAATAATCTACTTCCAGCTATGGTGTATTGCCTTTAAGGTTTCTCTTGTGAGATTGTTCTGCTTGCCCCGAGGGGCTCCCTACCCCTTCTTACATACTGGAGAGATGAGGTTACATGATAGGAATCCCAGTTGAACTCCGACCAAGGGATTTTCCTCTAGAAATACAATGTACCCGACTAGGACTATATCCTTTCCTTATCATACAAGGTAATATACATCGAGTCCTATTGTATCCCTAATTACAGGGTTAGGCCCATCCTCTGTCTAAGTGGCCACAATGCTTCCCATGAAGTACTCGGGACCCATGGCCTCCACAAAGACATAGGGGTGGCAGAGCCAACGGTTGGCAGTGGTGGTCTGTCACAGAGGGGCAACGTGTGGCACCCATAGTAGATCAGGCAGAGAGGCCATCGGCAGCTCGAGGCTGATGGCACCATGGTGGCGACGAGGGGCTCAGCTGCTGGCCCTTTGCGGTTCTGCCATTGGAGAAGAAGGTTGGCGTCTATGACGAGATGGGACCGGTGCTAACCTATAGAGCACACCTGACTGGATATCGAGCGGCGGTTGCAGTGGATGCAAGACATGTGATGGGCATACAAGATAATGACTCAACGAGGCAGAAGAGGGGAGGAGTGTGTGCCCTTAGGGAAAATAATCCAATGAGACCAGGTCTTGGTGTAGATTTACTTCAAACAATAACCCACTTTAAAATCAATTGCTTTTTAAATGGTAGTTTTGCCTATGTGCCATGCTTTGGGCAGGATCTGTGCATAGGACTGTGCAAATGAGATTGCATAACTTTAGATGATATCTGGGTGCACTTTATGCTCATGAGGCCCATGCAGCAATGCAAGTTATGAGTAAGAGGTGGTCCATGGGCGAGCACAGGGGGAGGGATGGCAGATGGACTCAGATCGGGCGGTGGAGGTCAGGGGCATGCTTCCATTCACGCGGGGGTAGGGACATCGTGTGTGCGAGGGTCGCTTGAGAGGGTATGGGAGTGAGCAGGGGCTTACGATGGACGACGGACCATAAAACACCACTACATTTTTTTAAGCCGTAAAGAGTTATTTGTTCTTTCCGTTTAAAGTTTGGAACTAATGATATATTTTTAAGATCCTTAGTAACACACAGGTATTGTAAAGTTTTTTTTCTATTTAAAGGTTGGAACGAATGGTGTATTTACTTTAGGTATTTTGTAACAGATTGGTATTGTGGTACTATTTGATAAACTTTGTTGTTGGTTGTAGCTTGGTGCCTTGGCCAATTTTATGATGCGAAGCTTAATTTTCCTCCTCTCACAGCTGGGTTCGTTTCCATTTTATCCATTTCGACTCATTCGTGGTGGAGATGGGACAAATGTGACTTATAGTTTGTTCTGACATCTGAATAAGCTTAAAAATGTTCTGATGCTTTATGCTTATAGTTTCAAGTCATAATATGGTAGATTGTACAATTTGTGTTGACAAAAACAACACAAGTGCAAATGTGACTTTTACAACATTTTTGACATGCTAAAAAGGAGAAACAGACTCCATTGATTTGGCCATACATATGTACTAAAACTTTGGAAAATCAAATGTACACAATCATCTCAGAGAAGTTGACCAAATATACGTTTTCCCATGTATCTTATATAAACAACATATCAAAATCAAGTGTATATATAGCTCCACAGCAATATGCGGAGAGGGCACATGTATGCTTTAGATTATCAATGGCCTATTGCCACAAAATAACCATAGAAAATTAATTATTGGCTCGCTCACAAGCAGCTCGATCTCTACTAAGAAAAAATTATTTTAGAGGTAATTAATTCCCATGCGATCCAACACAACAGCACGAGTGCCCGTTACTTAGAGCTGGATGCCACCCTTGTAGACGGAGCCGGCCTTAAAGCTAGCGGGGATGACATCGTCAACGACGCGGTAGCCGCTGTTTTTGACAAGGAAGCGGACGGAGAAGGGGCCCTCGAGTGGCGCCTCACTTTTGAGCGTCCATGTGTTAGCCGATGACTCCTTGAGCCCCGTCCAGTCCTTGGCGCCCTTCTCCTTGACCTCCACCTCGGAGATGGCGACATTGGTGATGAGATCCAGGCTAGAGGAGCTAGAGCCCTCACCGACTTGAAGGTGAGCTCAGTGGTGCACGAACCTGCGGCAAGTAGGATGGAGGACAGGGAGGCCATTGGCAAGTTAGCTAGTTAGGTGCAATCTTGCTTGTTTCTTAATCGATAGAGGGATGGATCGATGTGTTTGGTGAACGATGTTGCAGCTTGGTGAGCATTTATGGGCGGTGGGGGCAGAAAAACAAGGCATGGACCTATGGTGCACCATGGAGATCGCTGGCCAGCTTGTTCGTCGAGAAACTCTTGTACAATTGCTATAAATAGATCCGGGCTAAGTACTCCCAGTTGTTTCGCTGGCATAGGGCATGCAGACCTCTCAAAAAGCAAGTATGCATTCTCATCTCTTCTCTACTTATTTTTTTAACTGATAAGTAATGAAAATCAATGACCTCTCCATCAAGGGTGGAGCTACAGTGACCCAGGGGCGTGCACAGGCACCCAGACCAAAAAATCATTTTACCTATAGTCATCCTACGCTCATCACATGTGCACCCCCTCAATTCAACTACAGGCACCCCCCAACAGACCATTGGGCAGAGTAAGAAGGCAAAAGTGGCATGCATGCTTGCAGGCCATAAGTATTCTCGTGCTGTGGAATGCTAATTGCTAATGCATATCGCAAATCAACAATAGCACATGCGTGGAGCCCTTGCAACTTCTCGAACTTTTCTCCAACTTTTCTTAACTCGCTTTGCAATCACGACCAAATAAGCAAAATGCCCTTGCCAGCCACATCACCCATTGATTGTAGATCGAACCTAGCAAAGTAGTCAGGGAAGTTAATTCCTTTAGAATTTTTTTTCACCATCATCCTTATTTATTGCAAGAAAACTGAACAATTTTGCTTGCCAGGGAGTTGATTGTATGATTATTGGTTGTTTTTCTCTAAACTAAGAGTTGAGTTCTGTCGGTGCCATGGGCCCGGGGTACCTCATGAGAAGCTATTGGGCCACTCAGACAGAGGATGGGCCTAGCCTTGTAATTAGGGATACAATAGAACTCGGCAGACTTAACCTTGTACGACAGGAAAAATACAGTCCTAGACGAGCACGTTGTACTCCTAGAAGGAGATCCCTTGGTCGTAGTCCGACTGGGACTCCTACTTTGTAACCCCGTCCCCCAGTATATAAGGGGAGGCAGGACGCCCCCTGAGGGCAGGATCACCAAGATCAGAATCATACAACCTCAAAGGCAATATACCATAACTGGACGTAGGGTATTGCCTCATCTCGAGGGCCTGAACCAATATAAATTGTTTGTGTTCCTTTGCAATCCATCGGGTTTCAGTCCGATGAGTAGCCCTATATATTTATTGCCGATACAAAACATTGACAGTTGGCGCGCCAGGTAGGGGCTTCATCAAGATCATCTTCATCTTCCCCGAGCAAACAATCAGCTTTGGGAGCCTCGACTTCGTTGCCGACGAATTCGGCAACCTCACCCTGTCCGACTCAGACTCGATCCAATTGGCCAGGGACCAAACCAACTCCGCGCCGGTCGGCCTACGTAATGCTGCGGCAACCCTCGTCGACTTGCTGTGGCAATCCTCAACATGCCCGAGTCTCGGGACAACTCTTTCTTTCGGTGTTCGACTCGGACTCGGCCTTGAGCCGGCCGAGATCGGGCTAAGGAAGAAGGGGACCATCGATCTCCCAGTCAGACTCGGCAATGCCATGGATATCTTCAATCAACATCTGATGCGGCAAACCTGATCCCCTGGAGTTCGACTCGGATACGGCTCAGAGCTGCTCGAGATCAGATCTAGGGAGGTCGGAGTTGTAATCACCCCCATCAACTATTCTGACTCCGACTCTTAGTCGGATTTCGACTCTCAGTTGAACAGCAGTTCGGCAAGCTTCTCTCCGCCACGTGAAGTCTTTATGATATCCAAGGGTTCAGCTTCCACTCAGGAATCACGTCGACTACGCGCGCAGCAAGAGGAGGAGGCCTGGTGACTGTGAGAACAACAAGAGGAAGAAGCAAGATGCCTGCACGCCCGCAACGATGACCTGCGCAGGGCTGGGCGGATTGCTCAGCAACAAATCCTCCAAACCCGAGTCGACGACCACGACGTCTTCGTTACACCTCAACAGAACATCGTAGCCGCTGCAACTCTGCTGGACACGCTCCAGTTTGAGCCTGATCATCAGGCCACACCGACTATAGCAAGGATAAAAGCCATGATCACCGCTGCTGCATGCTAGCAGCACCAACAGTCGGGCGATACACTCATACCGACCAACTGGTCGGCATCTCCAACGGCAGTCTCATCTGCCTCAACGTGACGCCGAGCGGCCGGCTCCAGTCAGCCGCACACAGAGTCACACCAGAAGTCACTCAGCAACCCCAACAACAACCGGCAGCGTCAAAACAACCGTCGGGACAACCAGGATCTCCGAGGCTGACTACAGCGTGACCTTCGGCAGGACATCAACACTCGACGCCACGAACGAGAGGAAGATGAGCTATGCCGACTAGAAAACGAGAACGAGCACTTCGGCCTCCACCACAAGCGGTTTCACCGCTGTAGTCAGAGTTGGAGTCCTCATGAGGATGAAGGAGTACCAACCTTCACCTATGAGCTGCAACAAGTCGACTGGCCCTCAGGCTTCAAGCGGACTGGAATTGAAAAATACGATGGGAAGACCAATCTCGAGTCCTAGCTCACGGTCTACACTCTGGCAATCCGAGCAGCTGGAGGACATCACAAGGCCATGGCTAACTACCTCCCAGTCGGTCTAGCCAACTCGGCAAGGACATGGCTAATGGGACTTCCCAAGCAATCAATCGGCTCCTGGAGAGAACTCCAGGAACACTTCATCGCCAACTTCCAGGGGACGTACGAGAGGCCATCTCCTGAGTACAACCTATATCAATTGCATCAAAGGATGAACGAGTCTCTTCGTGACTTCATCAAGAGGTTTTCTGAGAAGAAGAATTCAATCCCAATGATCAAGGACGAGGTCATCATCACCGCCTTTCAAAAAGGAGTCAAAGACATCCCCCGTTCATCGCTAAATTCACTCGGAAGCCTCCCAACTCTATCAAGGCTCTATTCGACATGGCGAACAAGTACGCTAACTCGGCCGATGTTGTTGTTGAGGCCCTCGATGACAAAAAGGCACCCTGACAGAAGAAGTTGAAGGACACTGATGAGGCAGCCCCGACTAAGGCTGGGAATCGCAAATGCAAGTCAGACGACTTCATTGTGGCAATCGGTCACAATCGTCTTTGACCTCCTGCAACTGAAGATTATCAGAACAACAAGTGACATGTCGGGGGCTTAAAAGCCCAAAGGCAAGGATGGCATCCCCACTCCCAAATACCGAACAGCTAAGTCACTTTCTGATAAATATTTCCTCACTCGGCCTCACCAATACCGCAACCGCTTACACCTAATAGGTGTACAAGCTACACATTTTTCTGTTTTTGCTCTTAATGATTGCAAAAGTACTCGAGTAGCATAAATTCCGATCCGTGAAACTTTGCTCCATGAAAGACAAACTCAAGTCACCCAAAACACATGTCTGGGAAAGAGCCATGAGCCGACTCCTGACGCTAGGGGGCTATGACTAGTTGGGCAGAGTGCTTAAACGTAAGGGGTCAACTACTCGAGGAAACTAATATCAATAAGAGGAGGAACACATATTTACATATATTATAAAATATATAAATTTTCTTCATGTGATTGTTTTCATCATCAGATGCTACTCATCCGATATGTTTATAATGCAGGGCCAGTTCCGAATACGCATAACAGGAACTCAGGGCTACGAGCCTATCTCCTACGCTCGGGGGCTGGACCAGTCTGCCAAGATACACTTGGAGTGCGACGCTTCAAGAATCACTTGCAATGCTCAATGAGAGCCATCGTCCGAGTACTCGCACTAGGCGGGACTCGTGTGTGGGCTTAAAACCGACCTCCGGAGCCAGTCGGAGCTCGGGTACCACTCGGCTGGGTGAGATATGCCCCATGAGGGTCGCCAACCGAATCCTACGCTAATGCGAGGTTCGGGTACCTTATTCGGTTAACAACCGACCTCCGGCACCAGTCAGAGCTTAGGTACCACTCCGCTGAGTTGGGTACACCGCATGAGGGTCGCCAGCCGAATCCTATGCTAATGTGAGGTTTGGGTACCTTATTCAGCTAACAACTGACCTCCGGCACCAATCGGAGCTTGGGTACCACTCGCTGAGTTGGGTACACCCCATGAGGGTCGCCAACTGAATCCTATGCTAATGCGAGGTTCGGGTACCTTATTCAGCTAACAACCGACCTCCGAGACTAGTCGGAGCTCGGATACCACTCCGTTGAGTTGGGTACGCCCCATGACGGTCGCTAGCCGAATCCTATGCTAATGCGAGGTTCGGGTACCTTATTCGACTAATATAACCGACCTCCGGCGCCAGTCGAGGCTTGTGTACCACTCGGCTAGATAGGGTATTCCCCATGAAGGTCGCTAGCTAAATCCTATGCTAATGCTAGGTTCGGGTACTTTATTTGGTCACAACTCTGCCAGGTTGGGTACGCTCCATGAGGGTCGCTAGCTGAATCCTATGCTAATGCAAGATTTGGGTACCTTATTTGGCCATAATTCTGTTGGGTAGGGTACACCCCATGAGGGTCGCTAGCCGAATCCTATGCTAATGCAAGGTTCGGGTACCTTATTCGGCTTTACCAAAGTTAGAGAAGACCCATATTGTCAAAGCGCATCTGGAGTTCTCATGCACTGCGTCACACCTGAGGAGGGCAAGCAGATCCTGCAATATACCTACTCGGGCATCTGTGGCAACCATGCTGCATCTAGAACATAAGTCGAAAAGGCTTGCGGACAAGGATTCCTCTGGCTGATTGCGGTTACCGACGCTGGAGTACTCATCCTGACATGCGAGGGATGCTAACTTTATAGGGCTGTGCTGGGTAGATCGGTTTAGGCCGGCTTATTCAGTAGTAGGCCAAAGATATGAGTTTCTCAATAGCACGCTCTATTGGGCCACTCGCTGATTGTGTTAAAATCACAGTGCAGGTGCTATTCACAGAAGCCGATTAAATAATCAGATATGCTTCATTCTAAGCCTACAGCCGGGTATATATATTCAGGTATCTGCATTATTTACCAGGTTTGAGGATATATCCTTATGAGGATCGACAGCTGGTCTCCATTAAAATTGGGGATGCAGGTATCTCTCAAGTACACTTGACCACATATTGGGTTAAAATCCATAAAGTGGTACTCGGCTTACATGCTTAGCCATTATTTGCCATGACAAAAAATCATTCCAGCTGACATGATGCTAAAGAGTCTCATATACCAGTAGTGCACTACTCGGGAAAGACTACAAGGTTAAAGATCTTTGACTTTATATTTAATTGTTTCACAATTAAGTATAAAGTTAGGGGCTACACCTAATAGGTGTGCCTATTCGGTGCACACTATTTATATTTCTACATGAAGCCCTTCATAGCCTCGTTGCCAGCTGACATGAAGCAAGACTCGGGAGAAGAAGCACTTGGACAAAGAGTACTCAGGAGCAATGCACTCGGGAATTCTTCACCGTGGAGAATGAGCACTCAGCATCAACTGTGACTCAACTATGAAGGTCTCAGGGGCTACTGTGGAGGCTATGGGCCCTGGGTACCTCATGACAAGCATATGGGCCACACAGACAGAGGATGGGCCTAGCCTTGTAATTAGGGATATAATAGGACTCGCAGACTTAACCTTGTACGATAGGAAAAATACAGTCCTAGTTGAGCACATTGTATTCCTAGAAGGAGATCCCTTGGTCGTAGTCTGACTAGGACTCCTACTTTGTAACCCTGTCCCCCAGTATATAAGGGGAGGCAGGGTGCCCCCTGAGGGCAAAAGAAGAAGAGGAAGAAGTCATACATCCTCAAAGAAAATACACCACAACTGGACGTAGGGTATTACCTCATCTCGAGGGTCTGAACCAGTATAAATTGTTCGTGTTCCTTTGCAATTCATCATGTTTCGGTCCGGCGAGTAGCCCTATATATTTCTTGCCGGTGTAAAACATCGACACCATCGCTGCGTCGAGGGGGATCCCAGTACATGGTCAATCTCGCTGTTTTTGCAGTTGGCGATTCCTCAAAGTTTTGCATCCTTGTCGCTTACTTTGCTTGACTTCGATACTTCTTGAGCAGAAGGTGGTCGATCGGTCAGAGAAGATGGGCAAAGTCTTGACCGAACTCACCCCTCAGCTTACTCAACTCCAACAACTCTGGACTGCCAAGGAAAACCTGGAGAGATCCAGCAAGGAGAGAGAGGAGTGGCTGAGGGGGTCGGTGGAGAAACTCAGGGATGAAAACTGGGCTCAGGCTGGGACAATCAGAAGTAAGATTCCTTTTTGCCCGAGTGAACCTGAGTAAATCTTCCTGCATTATTGAATCTTGAATGTCTTCTTGCTGTAGCCCTCGAGTCAAATCTCAGTGCCTAGTCCTAGGAAATCGAGCGCTTGAAGAAGGAATTGAAAGAGCTCGAGAAGGCTAAGTCGAAAGTGGATGCCGACTACATGCTCGACCCAGCCAGGCGTCTTGGTTTGCTGATGTTCTTGTCTATGTGTAAATAGCTTCCAAGACCAACTCGCAGATCCAATTTGGCGCTTTTGCAGAGGAGATAAAGGTCATAAAGGAATTGTGGCAGATCATTGTTGACTCCATGAAGACCTTGCTTGACATCATGTAGTCGCACCAGGCCGGATCCAGCTCCGGGTCAGTTGCTCAAATAGCGGAATGCCTCGAGGAAGCTCCAGAGTTATTAAAGAAGTACTTGGATGAGCGCGTCGCTGTCGGGATTGCCCAGGCCTTGGCCATGACCAAGTCTCTCTACCCTCGGGTAGATATTAAGGCTATTGGTGAAGGCTTTGCTGAAGGGACTACTCCGGAGCAGGGCTTCGAGCTGATCAGCCAGGTTAGGGCAACTGCAGAAGCTATAGCCAAGGACCTGTCGATGTAGACAGAAACATTTATGTAGTTGGTGTTCACCAAAAATAATATGTGAATATTGTAAATATTTTTGTTGTTTGTTGTTAAGTCTTGCCAAGTACTTGTCGTCTCTGAGCCGTCATTAGCTTTACCCGACTAGATAGTTTACGCCGACTAAATTGAGATTAACTTAATAAAAATCATTGACCTCTCAGGACTATACTCGGGAAAACTTAACGTAGTTGATGTAAAGCTTCATGACTTAGGTAAAACAAGCTCAGACTTTATTAACGACAACAGGCATGTATTAACATGTAGCCCCCGACTCACTACTCGATTGGAACAGGCGACGTAGTGAGTCAGAGTAACTAACTTTATATGTACAAAAGGAGTACAAAACTCAAGTATAGAAAGGATGTAGTTGTTCTATGTTCCATGAGTTGTTGATTAGGATGTCGTCTTCTGTCTTCAGTCGGTAGGCACTCGGACGTGTCACCTCAGCGATAATGAATGGCCCCTCCCAAAAAGGAGATAATTTATGCCTGTCTTTGGTGGTTTGGATTTTTCTCAAGATGAGATCTGTCACCGAAAAGGTGCGGCCACGAACATTCTGACTGTGATAACGATGCAAGCCTTGAAGATACCTTGTCGATTGGATGGTTGTGATATCCCTTGCTTCCTCCAACTGATCTAGTTCGACCAGTCGGTCTTCAGTTGATTTTGCCTCTGAGTGGGCCCAGACTCGTGGTGAGCCAAACTCCAACTCGGTTGGTAACACAGCCTCAACACCATAGACTAGGAAGAAAGGGGATTGCCCTGTTGCCCGACTAACTGTGGTTCTTAAAGACCAGAGAACAGATGGAAGCTCTTGCACCCACCGCCCTGCATATGGTTGTAGTCGGTCGAACACCCTAGTCTTGATACCTTGTAAGACCATACCATTAGCACGCTCAACCTATTCATTGCTTCGTGGGTGTGCCACAGAAGCATAACAGATCTTGATATCGAAGTCATCACATAAATCTTGAAAAACGCCGCCAGTGAACTGAGTGCCGTTGTCCGTTATAATGTGGTTGGGAACTCCAAATCGATATATAATACTCTTGATGAAGTCTTTTGCCCTTGCCGCTGTTATGGTAACAACGGGTTTTGCCTCGATCCACTTTCTGAATTTGTCCACTGTGACAAACAAGTGTGTGAACCCTCCTAGCGCTTTTTTGAACGGCCCGACCATGTCAAGCCCCCAAACTGCAAAGGGCCAAGAGAGTGGAATTGTTTGTAGTTCTTGAGCTGGAAGATGTGTTTGCCGTGCAAAGAACTGGCATCTCTTGCATGTTCGAACTATGTCTTTAACGTCTGTAACCGTAGTCAGCCAGAAGAAACCTTGTCTGTAAGCCTTTCCAACTAACGTCCTTGATGCAGCGTGGATGCCACAGATGCCCAAGTGAATGGACTGCAGTATCTGCTTGCCCTCCATGGGTGTGACGCAGCACATGAGGACTACGAGAAAACTTTTGCTTCAACGTTTGATCGGCTCGGCTTCATTGCAATCTTTAAGGAGCTCGTCTTCTAAGAGAAACCTGAAGATTGGAGTCTGCCAATCTTGAGAGATGATTAGTACTTCATTTGTTGCCAAGGTAGGTTCGGCCCTCGACTGCTAGAGTACTGGTTTTTTTTGACTGACGGCTTCAATAGTTGCTCGACAAAGATTCAGTCGGGACCACTTCTCGTTTGGATCCTATATTGGCTAGCTCGTCTATGGCTTTGTTATATTGGCGCAGCACATGTGTGATCTCCAGCCTGTCGAACTTGTTTTCCAGCTTTCGTACTTTCTAACAATATGCTGCCATGTTGTCACCCAAACACGTCAGTCTTTCATGACCTGGTTGACCATGAGTTGAGAATCCCCGTGTACTACCAGTCGGCGGATGCCGAGTGATATGGCGATGTGGAGCCCGTGGACGAGTGCCTCGTATTCAGCGACGTTGTGAGATGCTGGAAAGTGAATCTCGAGGATGTATTTCAATCTTTCACCGGTGGGTGACGTCAGAACAACGCCAGCCCTTGCTCCACCGATCTGTAGGGAACCATCGAAGTACATCGTCCATTATTCTAACTTGTCCATTGGTGTAGCCGTCTGAACCTCTATCCACTCACCTACGAAGTCAGGCAGTGCCTGTAACTTGATTGCTGTTCGAGGTTGAAAGACAATGTCAAACGCCATCAGCTCGAGCGCACATTTAGCGATTCTGCCAGTGGCCTTGCGATTATGTATGACGTCCCCGAGTGGATACGATGTGACGATTCTGACTTGATGCGACTGGAAATAAAGCACCAACTTTCAGACAGTTATGAGTAAACCGTAGAGCAGTTTTTGGACTTGAGGATATCTTATCTTGGAGTCTGCTAGGACTTCGCTGACGAAGTAAACTGGCCTCTGTACTCGTTGTATATGCCCAGGCTCTGCCCGCTCTACGATCAACACCGTGCTGACTACCAGAGAGATTGCCGCCAGATACAGCATGAGTGGTTCTTGGGGCATGGGTGATGCCAACATAGGTGGTGATGTGAGGAACTTCTTGAAGTCTTTGAAGGCTTGTTGGGCTTCTGGCGTCCATTGGAAATTGTTGGCTTTCTTCAGTAATTTGAAAAAGAGCATACCCCGCTCGCCCAGTCGGGAAACAAATTGGCTGAGTACCGCCATGCAGCCCGTCAGCTTTTGTACATCCTTCTAACTAGTTGGGGGTGCCATGTTCATGATAGTGTTGACTTTCTCTAGATTAGCCTCGAGACGCCTTGCTATGATATGATGAAGCTGAGTAACTTTCCCGAATGTACTCCAAAGACGCATTGCTTCAGGTTCAACTTCATCTTGAACCTCTGAAGGCTTTGAAAAGTTTCCTCCAAGGTGGCGATGAGGTCTTCCTTGACTTTGGTCTTGATCACCACGTCATCGATATATGCCACCACATTGCACCCGAGTTGAGTGTGAAGACACCACTGGATGGCACGTTGGTACGTTGCGCCAGCATTTTTCAGCCCGAACGGCATAGTGACATAGCAGTATGCACCGAATGGCATGATGAAAGAACTCTTTATGCAGTCAACGCACATGCGCCGTTTGCCATTCTTCTTCCGGACCATAACTGGGTTTGCCAGCCAATCTGAGTGGTAGACCTCTTTTATGAACCCGGCTACAAGAAGTTTGGTAATCTTCTCTCGAATAGTATCTTTGCAATCTTGTGCAAAGCGCCGTAGCCGTTGTTTGACTGGTTTGGCATCCAGCTTGACGTTGAGGGAATGCTCGATCACCTCCCTTGGTGCACCAGGCATGTCGGAAGGTTTCCAAGCAAATATATCCCTGTTCACCTAGAGAAAGGTGATGAGCACGTCTTCCTATTTGGGGCCGAGTTTGGTCCCAACAAGCGCAGTCTTGGTGGGATCAGAAGGGTCTAGGGGGATCTTCTTCGTCTCTGAATCTGCCGAAATTCCCGACTTTGTTGCTTTCTTCACCGGAACTTGGTCGTTCTCGTTTGCAATTGTCACGGCTAGTCGGATGTTGTTCCACCCAATTGCCGCTTCTTGAGATTGGGCCAGCTCGCAGCTCTCCTTGTCGCAGGTGAAGGCTTGCTAGACATCACTGCGC
Organism: Oryza meyeriana var. granulata; assembly: GCA_003991445.1. NCBI lineage: Eukaryota > Viridiplantae > Streptophyta > Magnoliopsida > Poales > Poaceae > Oryza > Oryza meyeriana. Next base: position 29,560 of record RYFJ01004591.1, read on the forward strand.
AGGGAAAGTAGTCCTGCTGGTCCTGGCATCTTGAGCACCATGTATGTGTAATGAGGCACTGCCATGAACTTGGCTAGTGCTAGCTATCCGAGTATGGCGTGACACATAGTCTCGAAGTCAGTAACTTCGAAGCAGATATTCTTGGTAGGAAAATTCTCCCGCGTGCCAAAGGTGACTGGTAGAGTGATCTATCCGAGTGGAGTGGAAGAGAGGCCGGAGATTACCCCGTGGAAGGGCGCTGTACTAGGCCACAGCTCAGATTGAGGAATTTTCATTTCGTCGAGCGTCGAACAATATGTTGAGAGTGTTTCCTCCGTTGATGAGAACCTTCTTCAACTTGATACTTCTGATGACCGGATCTAGGACGAGTGGATAACCGTCACGCCCAGAAATTCACCAGAATTTCCAAAGCTAATTTGTGCAATAAATCCTCGTCCAGGAATCAGCCGAGGTACACAAATCGACAATTTGATAAACATAACCAAAAACAATAAACAATATATACTTACAACAGAGACACTTAGTCATCACACCGAAGAAAACAGCAACGGAACGGTAACTAGCGAAGCGGCAGTACTAAGCCACAGGCAGCTCAATTGGGATATAAGCCAAGCATCAAACTTCTCCTCCATGCTAAGCTTCACTCTGATGATTGCAATACTGCAAGACTGAGTACCACCCACCGTACTCAACAAGCCACACTAGGAAATGCAATGTAATGCAACAGAATACCAAAGAAAAGGTATAGTATGGCTTATTTGCGTAAAACAGCATTTAAAACATTTGCATTTAAAAGCATCGAAAATAGTGTAATTTAATTATTAATCAGTATTGAGTCAACCACTAAATAGCGCTCCAACGCAGTTCCGACCCATTCCATATCTCTCCAAACTAGAGCTTTCAAGATCCACCAATAATCAGCATTAATAAGTAGTGTGGAACTAATCACAAAAAACATTGCTAGGCTCGCACATTAACTGTGAGCATGGTTATTTAAATAGTTTTACTCTAGCCAGAGATGTACCAATTTACCCACAAGACACAATCTCAACATCATGTCAGCCATGCGTCGCGATACTCCAAAGTACCCGAATAGAGATTGTGACAAGACCATCCATATAACTCACACAATAGGAGAGCCTCCAACTGAACCTCCGGTCTCCGGTAGGGGTGATCAAGTGCCTTCCCGCGAAACGGCTCGACGCCCAAATGCATGGACTTATTATCACTGCCATGTGTGGACTTATACCAGCCACAAACTTGCCTAGTGCCTCCTATTGAACTCGTCACACTTCAAGTCTTGCTATCCCATTCTAGCTTGTGGTTAGCACGGAAAATGCTTCGCAACAAGTAATCCGCGAACCGGTCCTTAATTGTCATGAGCACCGCTAGCAAAAACACAATCCTGGTGCTCACAACCCACCATTCAGTCAAGTTTTAGTTGGCACAATTAATTACGTAGCCATTTAACATTAAAGGGTCATTGATGATTGAATTGTTTCCCCACATAAAATGACACTAAAGTTTCTATGCAGTGCTAAGCAGATCCTAAATAATCTAGCCAGACCATTAAATAATCATCCAGCTAGTCAGTATTATTCACCCAAAGTATCAAGGTATAGATAACAATAACAAAACGGCCATAAATAACAAGGAATATTGGCTATTAAATAATTACATGTAATAATATCATTTCAAAATATTTCATGCAATAACATTAAAATAAAATAATTTTCACAAATGGGATCAACATGCTTAAGGAGATTGTCATGTAACTTGCCTTGACAGAAACGTCTTCGATTGCTCTTTCAAACTCTTCCTCAGACTCCACGTTCTTCCGAAATGGTGATTATACGCGACTACACGTAAAATGAAAAAAAACCTTAAGAAACTCCAAATAAACAGTACATAAAAAGTATATAAATATGTATACCATAATTTTAGATGAATTTAGGAAGAAGAACAGGTCGAACAGAGTTCAAACGGAAAAGATACGGCCTCCGGAAAATTAAATTCAGAGTAAATCAGAAAAGAAAAGGAAAAAAATATTCCCTAGAATATTCTCTGGATTTTGGGATTAAAATAAATATTTTTGACTGTGTGACCCGTGAGACAGAGGGGAACGGTGGACTGCCATGTGGATAACACCTAGACAGAGAAGATGAGCTGGCAGCCATGTGGATAACACCTGGGCAGAGAAGATGAGCTGGCGGCCAAGTCAGATGCTGACTCACCCTCTAGAGCTGACTGGATTACGGAGATCCAACGGTCGGGATTCAATCTAAAAGATTGGACGGCTATGGATTTGGCCTTGGGACTTTTATGAGGATCCGAGGGCTCTGATTGATCGGGACGATCCGACGCTTGGATCTCTCAAAGTACTGTGCACGGGTCCACCGGTCAGTCACTAGTGAGGGGGTCCTTGGTGGGGCCCACATGGCAGCAACACCGAGAGGCAAGCCGAGCTCGGCTGTGCCATCCACGGTGGCGCACGGCAAGGAAGTTGAAGACAGGGGCGGCGACAGCCGGCGGAGCAAGGGCGGGCGGAAGGGTTGACACGGCGTGGCGGCCGGTGCGAGGACGTCCCCGGCGACGGCCGCCGCGAACACGGCGGAGGGCGACGAAGACCGGCACGGCGCCAGGCAGAGAGGAGGGAGCTTCGTTGGTCCGGCCGTAGGCGACGACCCCGAGTGAGGAAGGATGGCGGCGGGCTACAGCGTCAGGTGTGGAAGATGCTCACAGGCGGCAGGGAGCCGGTGACGGCGACAATTGCCCGGCGGCGGCGGCGCTAGCAGAGGGGCGGCGGAAAGGAGCGGTGACGGCGGCGCTCTCGGGATGCAAGGGCAGCGGCGACGGTGCACGGGGCTGTGGCGGCCGGATGCGAGCAGGGCGGCGGCGCGCTAGCAGAGGGGCGGCGCTGGGCGGAGAGGAGCCAGCGGCGACGGCGGTGGCAGCCCTAGGTGGCAGCGCAAGGCTCGAATGGCGCAGACGATGGCACGGCGGCGGCGTGGACTTGGGTACGGGGGGAAAACGAGAGAGAGGAGGCTATGGCCGTGGTATTTATAGGGTACGGCTAGGGCTGGCGGGTGTGGCGGCGCAGGGAGTCCCGGGGCGGCACGACTGCGTGCGGGAGGCCGAGATTGGCGGCGGCTGCGGCAGTGGACCGGCGGCGGCAGGCCGGGTCGGGCTAAGGCTGCAGTGGCGTGGGGCAGCGGGCCGAGGCGGCGTAGGGGCGGCAGGCCGGGCTGGGGCTCGGCCCAAGAAGCAGAGAAGGAAAGGAGAGAGAGACTGAAGAAGAAGAGGAAGGAAGGAGGAGGGAAGAGGCCTCGGAGAAGAAGATGAGCAGGAAGGGGAAAAAAGAAAAATAAAAAGAGAAAAAGGAAAATAGGGGAAAATTTGGGAATTCCTCCTAAATTTGGAAAATAAATTTAGGGAAGTTCAAGGAATATTTCGAATTCGCTAATCTAAAATATTGGCGCAAGTTTAGGAATTGGAGATGTGGGAATAAATTTATGGATTCTGAAATATGTTTTGGTATTAGCGATTATGGAAATATTCAGAACCTTGTAGTACTCTGGATTTTGGGATATATATATAAATATTTGGGAACTCGAAAATATATATATGGAAATCAAAAATGTTCGGCGAGGATTAGAGAATGGAGGATATTAAAATGTTGAAACTTACTTCGCAGAGGTTGAGTGATCGAAATATTCGAGGCATAATTGAACTTCCAAAATATATGGATATTTTGGGAGATGTGGAAAATTAGAGTATTTTCTCGGGAATCAGAAAAATGGAATATTCTGAATATTATAAATATTCTGGGATTAAAGAACTGACAAGAGTGTTTTATTGAGACTGGAATTTGAGGAAATCTCAGACAATTGGAGATTTGGATTTTGTATAGAAAAGGGGTTTCGAAAAATACTAAATCCGAGAACTTTGGATTTGAGATTTCGAGGAGGCTTTGGGGTTCTGGGAGCAACACGAAAAAATGGGAGTCAGAGTTCATGATGAACGGGAAGACTTCAAAGGACTGAATAAGGAATGACCCAAACAGAGAAAAAGAAAAGGGATTTATTTTATATTTATTTATTTACTAAAATGATCTTTGTCCCATTAAAATTAATTCTAGAGCTCCAAAAATTCTAAGAGAATTTCAGAGGGTTCATTAATTCATAGGAAATTTACCAAAAGTAAATGCCACCATGAAACACGAAGAATTTAATATTATAAATACCCAAACGCTTAAAATATTCTGATAAAACCCCAGGAATATAAAAGCATCCAAGTATTTAATTAAAATTGGAACTTGGGATTTTTAATATGGGAAATTTTAAAATTTTATTCAAACACTTTTCTCAAACAAAAATTTTCTAGTGTATTCTTGTATTTCTATTTACCTGAAAACAATTTTTAATTAAAGAAATTTTCAGGGTGTGACAATAACGCCCTAGATGCGTGACTCAGTTGGGGTGATTTGCGCGGTCAAATGTGATTGCTGTCTCTGACCAGCTCAGGTATTGGGAGGCGTTTGTCGAGACCGAGTTGACTTCTCGTGCTGTTAGTTTCTATTTTCTCTTGGACTCATATGCAGACGGCGCTCCAAAGATGTGGTTGAGCTTAGCCTGGGGATCCTAGTAGTCGCCGGCTACGCCCGTATCTAGCTTTTCCTTGTTCTTGTTGTCGCCAGACATTGATGTCTACTCGGAAGCAAACTTCTTAAGAATGAAACAGCCCTTAGCTACATGTTTCCCCTTAGGGTGGAAAGAGCATGGCCCATTCATGACTTTCTGGTAGTCGTCCGTCCTTGAGGATCGTGGCCGACTATGCTCCACAACTGCTACAACATTGTCCGACTTACGCTTGTGGTTGCCGGACTTGGTCTATGCAGCATCATCAGTGTCTTTCTTGTCCTTCTGTCAGGGCTCCTTCTTGTCATCCAGGGCCTTAGCGGCCGCATCGGCCGAATCAACGTATTTGTTGGCCATATCAAATAGAGCTTTGATAGAAGACGGAGGCTTCCGAGTGAACATGGCGATGAACGGGGTGTCCTTAACTCTCTTGCGGAAAGCGGTGATGACGACCTCGTCCTTGATCTTTGGGATCGAGTTCCTCTTCTTAGAAAACCTCTTAATAAAATCGCGCGGAGACTCATTCTTCCTTTGATGGCATTGATACAAATCGTACTCGGAAGACGGCCTCTCATATGTTCCTTAGAAATTTGCAATGCAGCGTTCTCAGAATTCTCCCCAGGAGCCGATTGACCGCCTAGGAAGTCCTGTTAGCCATGTCCTCGTTGAGTCGGCTAGGACGACTAGGAGGTAGTTAGCCATGGCTTTGTGGTCACCTCCGGCTGCGCGGATCGCTAGAGTGTAAACTATGAGTCAGGACTCAGGATTGATCTTCCCATCGTATTTTTCAATTCTAGTTGGCTTAAAGCCAGATGGCCAGTCAACTTGTTGTAGATCATAGGTGAATTCCGGTACTTCGTCGTCCAGGTGAGGGCTCTGACTCTAACTGAGGCGATGAAACCACTCGTGGAGGAGGCCGAAGCACTCATTCTCGTCTTCTAGTCGGCGACGCTCGTCTTCCTCACGTTTTTGTTCTCGGGCATTGATACCTTGCAGGAGATCGCGCCGCAGTCAGTCTCGGGCATCCCGGTTGTCATGGCGGTCATCCTGATGTCACCGCCGTCGGTCGTCGTTTTGATTGCCGAGTGACATATGGCACAACTCCGAGCATGGCTAACTAGAGCCAACCACCCGGCATCATGCTAAGGCAGATGAGATCGCCGTATCAGAAGCCGTCCTGTTGGACGGTATGAGTGTGTCTCCCGACTGTTGCCGCTACTAGAATGCTGTAGCAATAATCATGGCTTTGATCCTTGCAATTGTCGGGGTAGCCTGGTGATCAGGCCCGAACTGCAAAGTGTCCAGTAAGGTGGCAGCGGCCACGACGTTCTGTTGTGGGGTCATGAAGATGTCCTGGTCACCGATTCGGGTTTGGAGGATCTCCTGTTGAGCAATGCGCCCAGCCTTGCGTAGATTGTCATTGCGTGCGTCCCGCTCGGCTTGTAGACATCATGCTTCTTCCTCGTATTGTTCACGCAGTCGGCGAGTCTCCTTCTCTTGCTGATCGTGTAGTTAGCGTGCATCTTGAGTGGGAGTTGAGCCCTTGGCCACCATGAAGATTTTGCGTGGTGGAGAAAAGCTTGCCGAACTGCTGTCCAGCTGAGAGTCGGAATCAGAGTAGTTGAGGGGTGTAATTACGACTCCAACCTCCATAGATCCAATCTCAAGCGGCTCTGAGCCGTATCCGAGTTGAACTCTAAGGGATCAGGTCTGCCGCATTAGATGTTGATTGAAGTTATCCACGGCATTGCCGAGTCCGAACGGGAGGTTGACGATCTCCTCCTCTCTTAGCCCGATCTTGACTGGCTCAAGGCTGAGTCCGAGTTGAACACCGAAAGAAAGAGTTGTCCCTAGACTCGGGCATCTTGAGGATCACCACGGCATGTCGCCGAAGATTGCTGCAGCGTTGAGTAGGACGACCGGCGCGGAGTCAGCTTAATTTTTGGCCGATCGGATCTAGTCCGAGTCGGACAGGGTGAGGTCGCCAAACTTGTCGGCGATGAAGTCGAGGCTCCCGAAGCTAATGGTTTGCCCGGGGAAGAACTTGACGCCGTCGACTCCGGTTGTTGAATCCATCAGGCTTGTCGAAGATGATCTCGCCGATGCCCCTACCTGTCACGTCAACTGTCGATGTTTTGTATCGGCAATAATAATATGGGACTACTCGTGAGACCTAAACTTGATGGACTGCAAATGAACACGAAACAATTTATCCTAGTTCAGGCCCTCGAGGTCAAGTAATACCCTACTTCCAGCTATTGTGTATTGCCTTTGAGGTTTCTCTGGTGAGATTGTGTATGATGTTTTTCTCTGCCCCAAGGGGCTCCTCGCCTCCCCTTATATACCAAGGAGGCAAGGTTACAAGGTAGGAATCCCAGTCAAACTTGACTAAAGAATTTCCTTCTAGGAATACAACGTACCCGGCTAGGACTATATAATTTCCTTATCGTACAAGGTAATATTCACCGAGTCCTGTTACATCCCTAATTATAGGATTGGGCCTTTCGTCTGTCCGAGTGGCCCAAAAGCTTCTCATGAGGTACCCGGGGCCCATGACCTCCACACCGACTATGCGATCAGCAAGAGGAGGAGGCTCGCCTACTACGTGAACAACAGGAGGAAGAGCACGACGCTTGCAAGCCGAGCGCGATGCTTACAATGACAATCTGCGCAAGGCCGGTGGACTCCTCAACAAGAGATCCTCCAAACCCGAGTAGACGGCCATGACGTTATCGTGACCCCACAACAGAACGTCGTGGCCGCTGCTACATTGTTGGACACCTTGTAGTTCGGGCCCGACCACCAGGCCACCACCCCGACCATCGTAAGGATCAAAGCAATGATCACCACTGCAACATGCTAGCAACGATAACAATCTAGAGACACTCTCAGACCGTCAAACAAGACGGCCTCTGATACGGCAATTTCGTTTGCTTCAGCACGGCGCCGAGCAGCTGGCTCTGGTCAGCATCACTTGGAGTCACGACATATGTCACTCAGCAATCCAAGTAATGACTGACGGCACAATCATCATGACAGCCGCCACGACAACCAGGATGCACGAGGATGACTACGGTGAGATCTCCATCACGACATCAATGCTCGACGCCGAGATAGTGATGAGGATGAGCGCCGCCGACTAGAAGATGAGCATGAGCGCTTCGGCCTTCACCACGAGCGATTTCATTGCTGTAGTCGGAGCCGGAGCCCTCACCCAGATGAAGGAGTACTGGCATTCACCCACGAGCTACAATAAGTCGACTGGCTATCTGGCTTCAAGCCGACTGGAATAGAGAAGTACGATGGGAAGACCAACCCGGAGTCCTGGCTCACAGTCTAAGGCGATCACAAGGCCATGGCTAACTACCTCCCAGTCGTCTTGACTGACTCGGCAAGGACATGGCTGACAGGGCTTCCCAAGCAGTCAATCGGCTCATGGGGAGAACTCTGTGAATGTTTCATCGCAAATTTCCAAGGAACCTACGAGAGGCCATCTTCCGAGTACGATTTATATCAGTGCCACTAGAGGAAGAACAAGTCCCTCCGTGACTTCATCAAGTGGTTCTCCGAGAAGAAGAACTCAATACCCAAGATCAAGAATGAGGTTGTCATCACTGCCTTTCGCAAGGGAGTCAGGGACACCCCGTTCATCGCTAAGTTCACTCGGAAGCCTCCAAGCTCTATCAAGGCTCTATTTGATATGGCGAACAAATACGCCGACTCCGCCGATGCTGTTGCTGAGGCCCTAGATGACAAGGAGCCCGATAGAAGGAACGGAAGGGCACCGACGATGCGGCCCTGACTAAGTCCGGCAATCGCAAGCGCAAGTCGAACAACGTTGTGGCAGCTGTTGAGCGCAGCCGACCACGACCCCCGAGGATAGATGAATACCAGAAGGTCATGAACGGGCCATGCCCTTTCCACCCAAAGGGAAGCACATGGCTAAAAATTGCTTCATGCTTAAGAAGTTTGTTTCCGAGCAGACATTCACGTCTGACGACAACAAGGACAAGGACAAGCCAGACTCGAACGCAACCGGCGATTATCAAGATCCCCAGGCTGAGCTCAACCACATCTTCGGAGGGCCATCTACAAACGAGTCTAAGCGAAAACAGAAGCTAACAGCCCGAGATGTCAACTCAGTCTCGTCAAACACCCCTCAATACCTGCGTTGGTTAGAGACAACAATTACTTTTGACCGCGTGGATCACCCCGACCGAATAACTCATCCAGGACGTTATCCAGTCGTCCTGGATCCGGTCATCAGAAGCGTCAAATTGAAGAAGGTTCTCATCAATGGAGGAATATCTCTCAACAAGATAAAGATCCCTCGATCCAAGCTGCGGCCGAGTACCTTCCATAGGGTAATCCCCGGCCTCTCATCTACTCAACTCGGACAGATCACTCTACCAGTTACTTTTGGCACATGAGAAAATTTCCGCACTGAGAACATCTACTTCGAGGTTGCCGACTTCGAGACTGCATATCATGCTATACTCGGACGGCCTGCACTAGCCAAATTCATGGCAGTGCCTCATTATACATACATGGTGCTCAAGATGCTAGGACTAGTAGGAGTACTTTCTTTGTGCAGCGATGTTGTTAACGCCAAAATTTGGTAGGGCTCTGTGTTAGATTCGGTTAAGAAGAAGATTACAGTTAACTAATGGAAGTTGATCCAGAAGGGACCGAATCCAGGAAGAAGCCGTGAAGACCACAGTATGGCAGTTAATTGTTAATTAGGCAAGGATTAATATTTTATCTTTAGGAAACCTGACCTCGTGTCCGGTCGGGTCCTGTTAGTGTTTTTTTTTATGTTTAGGAAATCTTGTACCGTGTCCAATAAGGACTCATACCAACTCGGAGTAAAAATATGTATGCCCGGGTGCTGTGTAAGCTATCTACATCAACCAGATCAATATAATCTTGGCGCATCGCCACCCCTTCAACGGGTTCTTGCTTCTCGAGCTGGGCTGCATCGGTTAAGTTCGACCTCCTGCGAGAGGGTAAGTCTCGTCACCCCGAACACCGCATCGGCTAGGACTTCCTCGGTTAAGTCCGACATTCTAGTCGGTTCACGGTGGACGGCTTACCACGATATATCTATTTTATCTGTGGCTGCATCAATTTAGTTTGACCTCATAGATCTATTAGGTATATCACATCACGCGTGCGCAGATCGTATCGGCTTACTGGGTGTAACTTATCGACAGTTTGTGCTGCATCGGTTAGGTCCGACCTATTAAACTGCTTCCGATAAGTTATTCCTACTAGATTGATACTTTTTGTGCAAGTGTTTTATCGGAATGTATAGCCGATAAGTTATCATAGTTCATCACGATCGCATTAGATCCATCGGCATATCGAGACCTTGTTATGTCACAGTCTGTGCTGCAACTGTTGGGTCCGATCTACTAGACTGGTAATAATAACTTTACTCTTAATAAGCTGATGGGTTTTGTGCGATGTTTTATCGGAGTGCTTAGCCGATAAGTTATCTTTATATCCGGCCGATTTGTCACAAACATTTAGAAAATCGCTGCTAACCCGGGCACGAACAGCAAGCAAGTACTCGGGCACGAACAGAGGTGAGGACCCGGGCACAGGCATGACACCAAGTAAGGACCCGGGCACGAGCACAGGTAAGAACCCGGGCACGGGCACGGACAGCAAGCGAAGATCCGGGCGCGGGCACGAGCAAAGGCCCGGGCACGGGTGCGGGCAATATCTTTGCAGCGACAATAGTAATTTTAATCGCAATCGGCTAGAGTTTATTTAATCTGTCTATTTACGCATTCTGCTTATTTATTTTATCAGTTTACAGCCGATTTTTGAATATCCCTTCGGCAATCGGCTAGTTCGATATTTGCTTATTATTATGCTACTGCTCATGCCATCATTGGCTTCCAGTCGGTGTATAAGTGCTACAGTTCATATCGGCCATCGGCCGATAAAACGAGTCAAGATCGGCTTCCAGCCGATCGGCTCATTGATCTAATTTTTTCCATCTCCTTGTCAATTGCAAGGTCAAATTGATTGGCATGCCTACGAACCTCAAGATTTTAGGACCTGCACTGGAGTGAAGCAAATCTCCCAGGCCTTCGCGTGTCTCCCAGACACCGAACAGCCCCCGGCGGGTTTTCGGCGTCAACACGTTTTTGGCACGCCTGGTGGGACGCGCGAAGTTTCAACCAATCAGATTGCCAACATGGCCGGAAAGGAGGTCAAAACAGACAACGTAATTCCGGTTAGCATGTAGGATTTAACTGAAGAACAGAAACAGCAAGTCGAGCAAAATATGGCAAATTTTCAGAAGCTGTGCTTAGAATCCTTCAGCATGACAAGACAAGGGCCGATTCAGAAAACACAGTTTCCAAAACCAGTTCTGTTTGGTGAATCGAGCCCACACCACCCGAAAGTCCACCAGTGAAACCTTTGCAAGATATGGTAAACGAAGCAGTGCATCATGCACTCATCAATCAATCCGGGATCCTGGTGAACACACTTCATAATCTCATAAAGAAGATGATGGATGGATCGATTATTCAAGAGCCTACTCGAGGTCCCGTCTATCTCCCGCCAAAAACAGAGCCAAATCAGGTTGTCTATGGGATAAACAGAGACGTACCGAAGAACCTGTTTGCACAAAATCAAGCTGGGGGACAACAGGATATGCCTGCTGGATACCATCGATCTGCCTATTATGGAGGATATCAACAGAACTACCCAGGTGGCATTGCCGATCCAGGTAGTTACCAGAGAGAGTATCCTAAACGGAATCAGCAACAAACTCCACCGGTATAGTATCAACAGGACAACCCGAGGGAAGAGGATTTATCAACAAGGGTTGCAAAAATAGTAAGGGAACAATTTGGAATCAAGCCTAAGGAGCAAACATTTATGTATCGGCATCCATATCCCGAGTGGTTTGACAGAGTGCCGTTGCCACAGCGATATAGGGTTCCAGATTTTTCCAAGTTCTCAGGGCAAGACAGCACATCTACAGTAGAACACGTCAGCCGATGCCTGGCACAGTGTGGAGAGGCATCGGCTGAAGAGGCTCTAAGGGTTAGGTTTTTCCCCTTGTCACTATCTGGATCGGCTTTTACATGGTTCTCTTCATTACCACCGAATTCCGTTCGGGGATGGGCTAATCTAGAAAAACAGTTTCATAAATACTTCTTTGCCGGAATCCATGAGATGAGACTGACAGATTTGACATCGGTTAAGCAACGACCAGATGAAACAGTATCGGAATACATTCAACGATTTCGGGACGTCAGAAACCGATGTTACAGTCTGAACCTGAGCGATGGGCATCTACCCGATCTGGCTTTCCAGGGTCTCTTGGCGCCGATTAGGAGAGGTTTCATCACAAGAGTTCGAGTCCCTGGCGCACCTGGTACAGAAGGTATCAGCTCATGAAAGCCGATTTCGAGAGGCGAAAAAAGATAAATATTAGAGAAGGGTTGCTTAGGTACAGGTTTACTCATCGGACTCAGATGATGGGGGATCCGATGCTGAGGTTGGATTGGCGGAGTGGGCTAGGAACAAAAAATCAGTATCATGCCCATGGGTCAAGGATATCGGCAAAGAGGAGCGTTATCATTTTGATATTAATAAAGCCGATAAAATCTTTGACTTGCTGCTACAAGAGAAACAGATACAACTTCCGCCAAACCACGTGATTCCATCAGCCGAAGAACTAAAGAAGAAAAGATATTGCAAGTGGCACAATACTATATCGCATCATACTAACGAGTGCAAAGTTTTTCGGCAACAGATTCAATCGGCTGTTGAGCAAGGAAGAATCAAATTCGAAGGCAAAAAGCTGATGAAAATCGACGGACACCCGTTCCCTGTAAACATGGTTTATGCAGGATCGTCGTCAAGGAATCAAGCCGATGAAGGAAGGCAGACAGATCATAGAAAATCAAGGATTACTTCATCGGGTATGATAGAGAAATACTCAAAATACGAAGAGCAGTGGATTGAGCCGGACAGGGAAAGATTCAATCCACATTGGAATTGTCCGTTCTTCCGATTCTTTTGGGATCAAGGGATGAGATTGCCATCAATTGAAGATTGCCCTGAGTGCGATAATCTAGGTTTCAGCAGGGTCATCAGGAAAGTTCATCGCAGAATCGGCCATCTCGGAGACGAGCATCGGTACATAGCCGATTCGGGCCGGTTCGCGAAGAATTCTTTGAAGAAAATGAAGAGGAGGTGCATGAAAAACAAGTCCAGAATCCTCAATGGTGTCATAGTGGGATATTCACGAAGAATCAGAAGAGAAGGGCGCAACGACTACGACACCGAGAGCAACAGGAAGAACAGAGGCAAGATCAGGAAGAGGCCGATCATCGTCACAAGAGAACCAAACAAGTATGGCGGGTGAAGAGGAAGGACGATGAAGATCCATCGGCTCCAATGCATTATGGTTTTTCTTTTTGCCTCGGGAGTATAAGGCACTTTTTCAGGGATGAAGAAGGCAATGAGGAAGTTCGCTCAGCACGTGCAACCTGATCAGGCCGTATTTGATAAACCTGAAGAGTCAGAGCATCGGCATTTAAAGCCATTATATATCAAGGTTATGTGAGATGGGAAAGCGATGACAAAGATGTGGTTGATGGGGGAGCAGCTGAATAATCTCATGCCCTCATGCTACATTTCGGAAATTGGGAAGACTGCCCGAGATTGATCAAGACAAATATGGTGCTAAAAGACTTCCGGTGGGAATTCATCAGAGGCGAAAGGCGTGTTAAACATGGAGTTGACAGTGGAAATAAGACATGCCTACCACGTTTTTTTCGTATCGATGAAAGGGGTCGTATAGTTTGCTTCTTGGCAGAGATTGGATCACGCAAACTGTTGCGTGCCCTCACGATGGCATCAATGTTTGGATACAGTGGCAAGGAGATCAGTCGAGGTGGTCCTAGCAGATCGGTCAACCAACATTGCATGACCGATTTGCCGGTCTGGGAAGCTGATGAGTCGATTGCTTGTCCGGAAAAACATGGGACGGAAATTATCTCAAAGGTACCCAGCCAAGGATACAGCTGATTCAGCAAGTCGCTCTTGAGCTGTTACTCTAATGGCTCCATTGAAGATTTTGACGTGGAAATTAGGACAAGGTTTACGTCGGCCGATGATTAGAAGAGATCGACATAGCCAGGAGATAAGCCAAGGCCGACGTACATAAGCAAAAAGTTATGTCCTGAACTTCGAGAAGAATTAATAACGCTGTTGAAAGAGTATCGGATTGTTTTGCCTGGGAGTATCATAGATCGCCAGGATTAAGACCGATCAATTGTTGAACAACGGCTGCCCATTAACCAGGATATCTTGCCGTTCAAACAGGCTCCAAGAAGATTCAAGGCAGAATTATATGGGTGGCTCTGTCAAAGCGGAAATCACACAGGTTGTATGATGCCAAATTATAAAAGGCCGTGCGATATGCTGAGTGGGTTCTAATATTCCCGGTGGAAAAGAAAGATGGAAAATTGAGGATATGTATCGATTTCCGGGATTTAAATAAAGCTACCCCCAAGGATGAGTACCCGATGCCGATAGCCAGATTTTTGGTAGATGCAGCATCAGGACACAAGATTGATTAGCTTCTATGGATGGCAATGCAGGATACAATCAGATTTTTATGGCTGAAGAAGATATACACAAGACTACATTTTGATATCCTGGGGGCTGATTATCGTTTTATACGATGGGTAGTAATGACGTTTGGTTGAAAAGTGCCCGTGCGACCTATTTAGAGGCGATGAATTTATATATTTTCATGATCTCATCGGCTTGTTGGTAGAACTTTACATTGATATGTGGTGGTTAAGTCAAAAGTGAGGAAAGCCATATAGCGATTGCGAAAAGTGCTGGAGAAGGGCAAGAAAACGACTAAGGATGAATCCCAATAATGCGCTTTTGGTGTATCGGCTGGGCAGTTTTTTGGTTTTATGGTTCATGAGCGAGGGATTGAAGTTAGTCAACAGAGCATTAGGGCCATTAAGACTACAAGCCACCAAGCAATAAGATGCAGTTGCAGTCATTGCATTGGCAAGATTAATTTTGTAAGAGGTTTATATCAAATTTATCAGGGAGAATTGAAATCTTTTACTCCGTTGTTGAAGTTGAAGGCCGATCAAATGAGTTCGTGGTGGGGTGCAGATCGCAGAAAGGCATTTGATGGGATTAAGAGTTATTTGAGTCCCCACCGTTTTAATTCCACCGCAGAGAGGATGCGTTCAGGTTGTACTTATCAGCCACGATGAGATCATCGGTCGTTTTAATTCAAGAGTTTGAAGTCAAGGAGCGAGTCGTGTCTGTCTGAGCAGAAGGCTTTTGGATGCTGAACACAAGATAACTGCGGTAGAAAAATTATGCCTTTGTTTATATTTCTCATGCACTAAGTAGAGTCATTATATCCTATCGGCTGATGTGTACCAGTGTTTGCAAGGCCAATGGAAATACATTGTGCTCCAGTTTTAAAAGATTGGTAAATGGTTTTTGCTTGACGAGTGTACTTGATATTGAATCGCTTAAAGCGATCAAAGGACACGTGGCCATTTCATTGTTGCAAACACAGAGGATTCACCAAATTATGTGAGCCATCCAGACTTGTTTTTGATGGATCATGGTCAAGCATGATCTGTATCGCTTTCATATATCGCCTCGGGGCAGTGTTGAGTTGCTTTTACAAAACCTTATCGACAATAACAGCGAAACGATCGGTATTAAAAGGACTACAACTTGTAAAGGAGATCGACCTATCATAGAATTGTATTCTGTTGGTGATCACATTACTCTCTCAATCTCTTCTGCCTCCTAACGTCTTGTAAGTCACTAACTACCCGCGGATCAACTGCTCTCTCCTAATCATCTCAGAAGCATGAGCAGATCCGTTTGAAATTCATATTTAATGAGAGGTTTGTAGTATGTATTGTTAAGATATTTATTCTTC